>CAWUFW010007436.1:600000-1009404 GCA_963921515.1 Calotriton arnoldi | reverse complement strand
CAGTGTGCCAAGTCTAGTCTGTAAAAATACACCATCATATCTACTTAATGCCTCTGGTTGTTGAGATCCAGGAAACACCATATACACTCTGTTCTTGCTCCCTAAAAGAACATATACGGAGTAGGTTGGGTGCTGTACCTTTATGGTGATTTACACATCCCCTTTTACAGCAAAATATTAGCATTGTACACTCCTGTCCAGACCTTGGCATCCTGAACAGCCAAGTGAATGTAGCCTTTTACTCAGGCTATGGCATTTACTCTCCATAACATATACACCTGTCCTTGTGGATTAGATCCACACAAGTGTGCTTAAGTTCCAGATTCCTCCTACCACTAAAGCCGGAGGTGCCTCCTTTCTCTTTACGGATCCATGACCAAGAAGTGTCGTACACATACTCTGGGCTGGTGGAAGGATAAGCAGTGAGACACCACTTGACGACATGAGGAGAAATGTGAGGTCCCTTCCCATGTAGCCCTAAAAAGGACCATGTAATGAACTTGCTTTGCCTACAATTCTGTTCTGGAAAACGAGAGCCATCTGGCCTGGCTATGGGCCAGGGGCTTGAGGATGTCTGAGACCCGGGGTGGTGAAACAGGATCCCACCATCTGCCCTAAAAGCCGTGCACTGAGGGTGTTTGCTCTATCAGTGGTGACCTGCAGAGCACTGCCCACTTGCTGTCTATATGGTAATTAGTGAGACCCTGTTTCAGTGACTTTCCCCATCCTCTGCTCCCCATGTCTGGTGAGGATGGGCCTGACATGATGGCCCTGTGACTCCAATGCCTTGGAACTGGTCAAGTCTCATACAGTTCAGCCCTTCGGGTTGGTCCACTCTCCAGGACGGGGGGTGCTCTCTCGTGCCCGGGGTCCTTCTGAAGGCGACCTTCATGTATTCCTGCCTGCCATGCTGGACTTTCAGATCACTGATGCGCTCACTCATCAGCCACTGTCCTGCCTGGACAGAATGACATCCCAGCAGACACTGTCACTCCCTCTGAACTCGGCCCCAGGCACACTGAATACCCTCATCATTCCTTCCTGGCAGGAGATAGAATGACGTGTCTCCTCCTGGGCCTCCAAAACACAGGGGGGAAGACAGACTCATCCGCATTTGCCTCTTTTCCTCCTGACCCTTGCAGCGCCTAGAAGTGACAATGTAACATTGTAAGAGTATAAATAATATTGCAGTGAATACCTCAATGTTACTAGTCAAAGAGCTCACGTATATTCACCTTGATTCTGAAAATATCAGCCTATGCCTCTGTGCCCTTCAAGCAGTGGCATGTCACTTCCAGTACTCTGTAAAGGGCCCGCTGCACCCGGGGCTAGGTCTGCACTATATAAATACCCCCAATAAAAGTTGTGCAGTATTTTGAAAATCATTTGCCACTAGGTGGCTCACAATCTTTTTAAATAACATGTATTCGTAAAGCTCACTTTTACCCCCAAGTGGTTTCTTGGCACTATGTACTAAATTCCTGTTGTTATCTAGCTCAATGGTACCCATTTGATGAATCTCGCGAGAACAAAAGTCTGAGAGGAGCTGTCGAGCTTCAAACCCATGACTGGTATCAAACATAGATGCCTAAAGTAAATTCAGTAGTCCACTAGGCCATCAGACTCTGTTTACTAATGCCCAAGGTGTTATTCGGTTGAGAGGCTGTAACTGATGCATATTAACATATGATTCCTGATACAATTTAATTGAGTTTGCAAAAAACTGATTGATGGAATGCTTAATTAATCTTTGCCACTGGTAATTACTCGGGGCTGCATGCACACCATGTCACCTCAGTTTGGACCAAGCTATATGCAAATCAGTTTTGACCCTGCTCCAATCGAAGCAGTCCACCCTGAACTGCCAAGCCAGGTCCTCCCTGAACTAGAACAGAAGCAACCCAGGACCGGTTTCACCCTAGTTATAGGCTCATCAGCCATGCACAGCTTTGTTCCACCAGGAACACAGTGTGCATGGGATCCAAGTCTGGACTTACCCGTCCCACTTAGGGCAACACACTAAAGTATACAAAAACATGATGGATGGAATTCTTGAATTAATCTCCGCCATAGGTAATTACCCGGGCCGCATCCCAATCCATCGTTATTTTGCACGCCATGTCGCCTCAGTTTGGATCAAGCTATATGGAAATCAGGTTTGACCCTACTCCAATCAGAATAGTCCAGCCCAAACTGCCAAGCCAGGTCCACCGAGAAGTAAAACACAAGTAAGCCAGGACTGGTTTTGCTCTAGTTATAGGCTCATCATGCGGGTACAGCTTGGTTCCAGTAACTCAGTGTGCACGGGACCCACATCTGGGCCCCACTGTACCTCTTAGGGTGATACACTAAAATATATAAAAAAGTGATGGATGGAATGCTTGAATTAATCTCACTCACTGGTAATTGCTTGGGCTGCATCGCAATCCATCGTTATTTTGCACACCAAGTTACCTCTGTTTAGATCAAGCAATATCAAATCAATCTTGAACCTGTTCCAATCGGAATAGTCCAGCCCGAACTGCCAAGCCAGGTCCTCCCTGGACTGGAACACAAGCAGCCCAGGACCAGTTTTGTCCTGGTTATTGGCTTAGTAGTTGGTTACAGCTTGGTTCCAGTGACACAGTGTGTCCTAGGTGAGACGGGTATGTCCAGACGTGGGTCCCGTTCATGTTGTGCCATTGGAACCAAGCAGTGCCTAGCTGATGAGCCCATAACTAGGGTGAAACCGGTCCTGGGGTTTTTGTGTTCTGGTTAGGGAGGACCTGGTTTGGCAGTTCAGGCTGGACTGTTCCGAATGGAGCAGGGTCAAGACTGTTATGCATATAGCTGGGGCCAAACGGAGGTGACATGGTGTGTATAACATCGATGGATTGGGGTGCAGTCCTGTGTAATTACCAGTGGCTGACATTAATTCAAGCATTTCATCCATCACTTTTTTGTATAGTTTACAATTTAATTGAGAGCACTTGAATTTCCCATGAAATGCAGTCTGTGTTTAGGAAAAAGGCGTTAAATGTCTCACCAGAGAAATTCAAGCTAAAGGGCCTCTTCCCTACTGGTGTGGTGTGTCTTTGGACCAGGGCATGTTTTATATGACTGCATGAGTATAGTCACACAGTAAGTAAGACATTGGATTTATTTCTATACTTTTTATAAGATTTTTTTATGTATGAACCAGCTCACAGGTGGATCAGAACACTGGGCTGTAAAAAGAACATGTTTTTAAAACATCATGAGGCAAACTTTGTTTTGAGCTACAGGTTAGAAGATTCTCAGGGACTCCTGAGTCCCATGCCATCTAAACACTTATTGTAAATGCTGATGTTTAGCGAGGGCAGTTGTTGGGGCTAGAGCTGTGTGGAATTCATATAATTTGGTTCTGCATAATTACATGAAATTTTGGAAGCACTCTGTGAAATTATGCATAAGCAAGTAAATGCAAAACTGTAATTTACACTTTATATTAATCTGAAATGTTTTTTACACATTTCTCACTTAAAAAAGCACAAAAAACGCATGCGTTGTAAACATCAGCCGCAAAAAAACACATGCTTTGTAAACATCAGCCGCTCGTGTTCTGGTCATTGGGTTTTCCCAATCTTTCTTAAAAAAATTTGCAGCAAATAGCGCATAACTACATGCTGTGGAATAATAGCTTGATTGGGGAATTTTTGTAACAAACATAACGTGAAATTATCAAAGTCATTCAAGATTGTGCTGGCGTAATGGAAATTTCACCCCGCCCTAACCTGGATTCACCTGACTCATGGCAGGAAGGCAAAGGTAGGTCACTGCTGTCATGGCTACCAGCCCAGAAGGGTGACTTTAGCCATCAGTGGGACCCTGCACCGTTGTCCCCTTTTTATGGAAAATGCACACCCACTTCCTACACCAGTAATGCAGTGTTGTACAGATATAAGTTTAGAAGCGGAGGTAGTTTGTGAAAGTACAAAATAGCACCCTTCATTTTCTGTGGGTGCAGTCGAGAAGTCTTCCCGTGCTAATATGCTTTCCAAGTGAAGGGAAAAAATATATGCCTTTGTGACATTGTGATAGTTACAGACTCCTAATCCTACAACTGTGGAATTTCTGCTGTGTGGACAACCCCCTGCTGCATTCTGGGAAAGTTCTGAAAATCATAACTTCGGCAGGAGGATGCCTGAGGCCTTTGTGACTCAAAGTAGGTGTTGCAAATCTCCGCCTGAGTAGATATCAGCCTCCTCATGCTGGGATTTACAGCCTCTTTATGAATCAGGAACCAAGTGTGTGTGTGTGTTTGTCAACATGCTTTATGCAGCCGGCTATTGTGATCTGAAGCTTCTCCTCAGGAGCTTTTTGTCAGTAATCTGTTTTGAGATAAGCCCCTAAGGGATCACACTGGAAGTGTCCTTGTTGCTCCATTGCAACAGAGACCTCTTCTTATAAAGATATCCCTGAGGGAGCCCAGTATCGTGTGACGCACTGTGGCTGCGTGTAATCGTAAGTGACTCGTTAACTATTCCTCAGAGTGAAACACTTACTACATCCAACTGTTTGTATCCACTAAAGCTGCAGAACCTGTTACTCTTAGAAAGTATTTCATCACCATTATGCAACCATTGGGCGTGATTTCGGTGCAGCCTTGGCGGCCTTCAAGGTACACACTGTGCGATGGTTGTTGCTCTCACACTCAGTGATGGGGTGGATTTTGGTTATGAAGATAATAATGGTGCCAAAGTGTTTGTCACTGTTTAGTAACATTCCTCTCTCTAGACCGGTGGAATTTTTCCATCAACTAAGGCAATTACTGTTTCGGTTTATTTGTGGTGTGTGCGCAGCTACGTATTGAATCGGCACTGAAGGAGGGCGGCTGTTGGTTCCAAACCCGTATATATATTACCTTGTTGCACACGCGCATTTCTTTAAACTTAGGTTTAAGGAGCAAACATCCCTGGCACATGTATGGATAGAGCGTACACTGGCCGGACCCAGCTTACTGTTGACAGTACTGTGTAAACTACCATCTAGTAAACGGTATGGTGTAGAGGTAATTGTAATAACTTCTTGCGCCTGGTAGGAAATAGCAAAACAAACTAAGGGGCCGATACTGATGTCGGACGGACCGAAGTCCACCCGACATTGGTCAGGAACTGGAACCGAACGACCTCTTGTCGTCGGTTCCAGACCTGCAAGTAGGATGCGACTGAACCCTGTTCGGTCGCAATCCTGTACTTAACAATGGGAGCATGCATCCTGAACGGAATGCATGCTTGCTTCGTTAAGTGCAGAGGTGCAGTTCATCCCTACACCCTGTGGCAGGCACCCGAAGGTGCCTGCCACTGGGTGCAGGGATCAACAGGGGGGCACCATCAGTGCCCCCTAGGCTGCCATTCAGTGGCCTTGCACCCATGTGGGCCTTGCTGGGGTCCCCCAAAGACAGTTCCCACTGCCTTTCTGTGTCGGAAAGGTCGGCACAGAAAGGCATTGGGAAGCTGCCATCGTAATCCCTCGGCCGGAAAGAGCCGGCCGGGGGAGTACTGAAGGTTTTCCGGATGGCAGATGGGCTCTCCGAGCCCATCAGATGCCATCTGGAAAACCGAGTCAGATTCCTTTCCGACCGAGCCCATTGAAATGGCTCGGCCGGAAAAGAATCCGAACGGGCAGGTCCTATGCGGTTAGGATGGCTCCGACCGAGGGTCAAAGCCATTCCTAACCGCATCGGAATCAGGCCCTAGGTGTGAGCTGCAATTGCCAACCTTGTTAATTGTAGCATGCAACACCCGTCTCCCGCGTACTATAGCGGAAAATGGCGAAAAGATTATGAATGAACTTGGATTAGTTGTGCTGGGTGATCTCTTCCGCGACAAGGTCTTTATGAGTCTACTAGAATATTAAAAAATGGGGGAAGTAACACAGAATTAATGATTTTTTTATACTGTAGCCGTACGCATTGTTATGTTGAGAGCAGTGGGCCACACCAGGTTTTATAGGCCGCTGCTGCTCCATTGTCTTCAATGCAGCTCTCGGCATTCCAATGCTCTAATAGTGGATACGGTTCGCTATGAAGGCCGTCGCTGTAGATTTCTCACACCCTCCGAGGGAACGTACCCTGCTCACAAAAATGATTCAATGAGGAGATGTGGGTAAAACTATCTCCCTCTTGCATGCAGAAACTGATTGCTGGAAGGGATGGGCGGGTGTGCTCAGTCAAACAAGCCTGGGAAACTGAATTAGGCTATCAGGTTAACGTTGATAAATATTGAAAAAATTGTAGTGCTCAATTAAAGGACAACCAATTTATTATAGATATACATTAGTCCAGTTCAAGTACCTCTATCTCCTATATTGCACCCCAGTGGGCAGAGCTATGTTCCCTCTGGATGAGATAGTAGAATATAAAGGGCCCTTTTATGTATGGGGGCGCTACCCGGAGCACCTTAAAACAGGTGCGCCAGGCTCAAACAGGGAAAGTGCGCCCAATTACATATAATGCTCTGGCCCCCAAGGCAGCCGCGAGCTCACGCTGCCCTGGGGGCAGTGCATTCAGGTGAAAAAAGGAGTGGCTTTGAAGCAGCCGCTCCATGTTTCACTGTGCAGGTGGCAACCCGCCTGCACTTTTAAAGGGGATTAGACATCCCCTTGCAGGTGGGTGCAGTAAGTGACTGCACCCACCTGCAAGAGGATGTCTGGGGAGTCCATAGGACCCTCTTTTCCCCTCCAGAGGGCTGCTATCTGGGGATGCACTGACAGTGTGCCACTGTTTAGGTGGCGCACTGTCAGTGCACCACCTGACACCTTCTTTTCCTCTGTGCCTGCGCCTATGATAAAGCACGGGTGCAGAGGCAACGGGATTCCCTCATTTACATGGGAACAAGCCACCATGAAAATGAGGGAACACTCTCTTGAGAATGTGCTGGTGCAGTACTTGCGCCAGCGCTTTCAGTATTACAGATGGGGCCGCACAAGAGTCTGCGGCCCCTTCTGTAATACCAAAGTGCCCCGGGGCGCGCAAAGTGGGCGCAAACGCCTGTTGCACCCCAGGGTCACTTTGTGTAATACGGCCCAAAAAGTGCAAAGAGACAAATGTGGTGTTTCTTCATATCCTCACATTGCATGGTTATTCCGTACGGTGCGTAGGTTCTGGACAGAGGTCTTTACTTCTTTGAATGCTGTCTTGGGAACCATAATTGCCCGTCACCTGAACTCACCCGCCTGGGAGTTACCGAGGAGATACCAAAGAAAATGCGTAGATTTGTGTCTATGGCATTGCTGCTGGCCACAGGAACTGTAGCAATGTTTTGGGTGAGCAGTAAATCATCTCAGCACACCTTGTGGCTCTGGGATATGGTGGGCTTTAGTGACTATATGGATATGAGTGCCACTGTTGGGCACCCTAAGGCCCTTCCGAAAGACTTTTGGGAACCCCTCCGATCCTTCCTGTTGAAACAGGTTACTGAAACTGAAATAAAAGTAGGGGTGGGGTCTGAGGTGGTCCGAATGAATCCAAAATAACTATTACTGAACATATCTGGGGAAAAACCTAATCCCAGGTATCATCACATATGGGTGACCTTAGCCTTGGGGGTGGCCAAGAGAAACGCTGCCAGGGCGTGGGGCAAGTCAGAGCCTCCATCATTAAGGGAGTGGATGTCAGACATGGACTGGTGTCAAAATGCGGAACAAGTGGTGTACCAAGGGCGAGGATGCCCTAAAAAGTGTGAAAAAGTATGGGGGCCCTGGAGGGACTTTAGAGGGGTGTAATGCTCCAGCTGTTTTAGATAGTTATCTCGCTCAATGGGCTTGATGGGCATTTTGAACTGGGGCCTTGAGCCTGAGAGGTGCTGACAACAGCATGACCAAATGTGATGGACATTTGATGGATACCTCCTGATTGTTATTCTGCTATGTATGTAACTTGATAACGTACATATGACCCGTACACACTGTATGATGCAATATCAATAAAAAGATGTTTTTAAAAAAAAGTAGGGGTGGGCGTAACTCGTGTAATTCAGTACAGCATAATCACACAGAATTATCTAAAAATTCCACAAGAATAAGCTTGAATAGCACAAGAACAGTAATTCTGAATTTAGTGTTATTTCTTAGCAGAGAAATGCCCCCTCACGTCCAAAATAGATGCGAAGATGCATTTTGTGCTAAGAAATGGTACTAAATGCAAAAGAACACAAATAGGGAGCGCAAGCACCCTCTTGAGCTCACTAAATGTGCTCTTGGGGTATGATTTTCACCCAAAATACTACAGACATTTAACGTTATTTTCTTAGTGCAAAATACAGCCTCACGTCCAACATGGACTCAAGGATGCAGTTTGTGCTAAGAATTAGTGCTAAATGCAGCAGAACAGAAATTGCGATTGAAAGTGGCTGCTTGCGCTCACTAAATTTGCTCTTGTGTTACAATTTTTACCCCAAATTACTGTTAATTATGTGAGGAGGAGTGATTTAGTAATTATCAGTAATTCCATGTCAAAGAGTAGTGCAAAATTGCTGAATTTAGTCCAGTTACTCCGTCTTACTTGAAATTCTGCCTATTCCTAAAAAAAATCTAATGTGAAAGACATACTACTCTGAGACTTTGGAGAATGTTACATTGCTCTGAATTCTTGTCTATTTTACTATCAGAATTATATTTTACGATGCGAAAAAGACACAGTAAGATGCTGTAATGTGTGCTTCCACAACTTACTTGAGATTGGAATATGTCTCCTAATGTTACAATTGTAAGTTTTGTTATTTTTTTAATTGCAAATTAAATTTAAAAAAACAAGCAGAAAAACAACTTCAAACTCCAAGTGCAGTTCACAAATGCACCATACAGAATTGTTGCCTTCGGAGCAAGACTATTCCTAGCTAATTCCCTTAAACCTTGCATTGTAAGTGTGCATCCATGGTCCCATTTCAGGTAAAAGATGGGAATACAGACACAGAGGCTGTGTCATCAGAGGAGTATTCCATTTAAATCAGCACAGGCAATAGGTGGTACCTACTTGGGAGTAATCTTTTGACCTTTTTAGGTCTCGCCTAGGCAGCGCGCATGTGCTGCACTAGGAGATGACCTTTAGAAATTGGTCTGCTCTTTTCCACACACTCGTGCATGTGGCGGCATCCACCTTGCGGGAGCGAGCAGCGGTGCGCGCAGGGGCCATCTGTTTTCTAATGAGCTTTCACTTTCTTGCTTGTTCGAGCAGCGGCGCGTGCAGGGGCCATCTGTTTTTTTTTCTAATGAGCTTTATCTTTCACAGCCGAGCGGCGCGCGCGCGCGCACCACTCGTTTTCTCATGCAGTCGATCGTGTAGTTCACAATGTTCCGTTTTAATTTGCTTTATGGCACTGGGCGTTCTGCTGCTCTCATTAAAACAGTAAAACTTCAAGCGCCAGAAAGCAAAGGTATTCTCACCCACATGCACACATTTCAACTCGCCTTCAGTTGAAGATTGGAATCATTCAGCCCGCCCGCAGCCCCGTTGTGCATAACGTTCGATTACTAGAGATTTGTAGAGCGCCGTGTTAGCGTTAATGGAGCTTCGCAGCCCTGCAGGCTTCATGCAAAATGACTTAAAGCGGGCCACCTGCCATGAAATACTTTCTCTACAACTACTGCTCACGCCCATTAACTTCAATGAGCTCACTGGCCACATACACCTGACGATACTCCTTGGGAGGCATGAGCAGGACAACTTGGGCTGTCTGGAGTGACGTTCTCCTTGGTACCGTGCAGCCGCTTCTAGGAGCACTTGTGGTTAACGTCAGTGACTAATGAAGGCGCAGCAGACTGATTACCTTAAAGCCCCGCGGACTCACGCCTGAGGTGCAGACCCTGTCACTGCATGCAGGATAAAAGAAGCTGCGAAGTTAGAGAACTTCACCCCGCGGGTGTTTACAACCAGTGCATGCTGGGATCCCCCCTTACCTTGAAATAATCAAATATGCAAATGCTCTACACCATAGCTTTAAGAAATTGGCAAAGGCAATTGCTCTGGCTAAACACTTTTAAGGTCCCAAAGGCGAGACCTATTGGCTATGCCAATGCTTGTTGTAAATGTCATACTAATCCCCACTTCTATGCATTTGGGAAAGTCCCCATTTTCAACATCACCAGCCCAGTCATCTGGTCTGATTGCGACAAGCATGTTAGTAGTCCTAACAATCATTATTACATAGCTTATACTTATGGCCATGCTAATTATTGTAAATGAAGAAAAGATCCACTCCACGTTGGCCCCGAAATATACCGCTATTATTGCAACTCAGTACATCCATCACGATCAACAGCACAGCGTAAACTGAACACTGGCCACACAGTATTCTGAAGTCAATATTACACTGTTTAGAAAAGACAAGAGATGCACATGCAACAAAAATACAGTTGCTACACACCTTCACCCTAAAAAAAACATTCAAAAATTAAAGTAAAACTAAAAAGGATATGAAGAAATAACAAATGAATAATAATGCATTAAACATAACATATACTTCCTTAAGTTGAACAAGTGACACATAATATAGTCTTTCATTTCAGAAGGAGGTTTGAGGTATCTCACACACCTTCTTGTGTCCAAGGCTCCATAGACGGGATCCACTCTTTACTTTGAGTTATTGGAACAGGTCATGTACCAGCACCCACCTTTGGTCCATTGGGTACCACTGAGCTCCTGCTCTGATTCCAGTTGCCTACTCACTTCACTTGTACCGTATAAGCCTAAAAATACATTGCCATCATAAAAGCTACTCTTAGATGACTCACCCTGTCCTCTTACTCCATCACCACACAGAGAACTCTATTGAAATTCCATACAGACCCACCCTTTACCTTAACCACAATCTTAAAGGTATCAACAAATTGGGCATAATACAGTAACCTTAACAGAGCCAGAATTCTGCTGCAATCTAACCAATCACCCATTTTGTTTGCACAAAAGTGTACATTTTTCTTCACTTTCTTGTTGTTCATGAAGTTTTCCATTCTACTTTTGTATGCCAACAGAAATCTAATCAAAATCATTTCCATATTTATTTTCCAACTGCCAGGAAACTAATTTTGTCCCAGACTTGCACCGCCAGAATAGCTCAAAAGTAGACAAATTAGTGACAGGATTAGCTGTAATTCTGAAAGTAAGTAAAGTGGTTTGATATGCCTTCCTCCAACCTATTCCTCCTTTCAATGCTAACTGAAAAGATACTTTATTTCTATCTGGTCACTGGCTGCAGGGAGGAACACTGAGATTCTTGTACGTAACATACTACATTTAGCTAGAAATGTCTCTGTATGCTTGCTGATAAATTGAGGGCCGTGATCGGACACAATAACTTCAGGAAGGCCTTCCCTGCATAACAACTCATCCAAAAATCCAACAATGGCTTCCAAAGGGACTTTACCAATCATTGTTGCCTCTGGCCATTTTGAAAAGTAATCAACAACCACAATGCGATAAGCTTCTTGCCTCGGAAGAACTGTAAAAGAATGTCAATCCCTAGTTTTCTTCATGGTCCACCAGGTAGCTCAATATGAACTGACTCAGTCAGTAATACCTTGGCTCATTTAGGACCAAAACTTGGCCACTTTTCAAACATGTCACCCAAGCTAGACTACCCAGACTGTTCACGTAGCTGCCTCCTTCAGCCCAATATTCCAAAATGGCCTTCTTGTGCCCATTTGATATGTCTATTTCTTAGGCTAAAGGGGTGAATCACTTTATCTCCTCTCAGAATTACTCCATTCTCTACACTCATCGCATCTCATATTTTATGGAATTTCATAGGTTCATTTGAAACCAAACATTCAGCAGGCCGTCCTTTATATAAACAGTGCTGTACTTTCTTTAAGGACTCATTATTATTACCTTCTTCAACCTGTTTCTCCTCTTCAACCCATCAATGTTGCCTTCCATTTTGCTAACGCCAGAAAATGTAAAACCCATTTTACATGCTGATTCCACATCATCATCAATATCTTCTCTTCTAGTAGGTAATCTAGACACGCTGTCTGCTTGGACAGTTTTTGTAACCAGGCTCTTGCTCAATGTGATATAGGAAAGCTTGAAGCTCAGAAGCTTGTCTAGCTAATATTGCTGTCATTGTTCTCCCACCCTTGGTGAAAACATATTGACTAGAGGTTTGTGATCTGTCCTTATGAGGAACATTTTGTTTTTGTGTTCAAAATGGTTTATTACATTTTTATAATAAACAGTGACATTACAAAAAGAGTACTGTATAAAGTACCCATATAAGAAACATATCTATGAAGAACAGTAATTGAATATAAAACAGGTACAATGTAATATAGAATTAATAATCATAAAAATAAAAAGGAAGGGATATGAACAAGCATAAATATCGTAAAAAGCAATTTTAGTAGAGCTACTATAAGTTAAAACATGTGCAATTTATAATATAAGGGAATAAATAGACGGGGATATAACTAAAAAGATAAATAATGATCAATCGGTTTCCAAAATGAATGATAAGAGTTACAGTTGTGAGTAATACCAGTCAAAGATAAATTGGCACCTCTCCTAGTGAAAATAATCCATGACCACCAAGCATGAACAGATAATAATGAGACGTCTTTCCAAAATGCTGTAATAGACTTTAGAGCAGCTGACAACAGAAAATTAAAAAGTTTACATTCTATGTCAGACAGTTCCTTAGAAAGAGCAACAGATTTGCATATCAACAAATTAAATGAAAATTCATCAGAGATATTGAGTATTTTTTGTATAAGATCCCAAACTTCATTCCAAAATTTGAAAACAGATGTACATTCAAAAAGCATTTGCTTTAACGAACCAGTATGTGAGTTACAATGCCAACAATTTGAACTCGGAAGAAGCTTAGCCTGAAATAACTTTAAGGGGGACCATAAGCAATTAAACAGATTATAAGAATTTGTTTGATAAAGTGATACAGGTAACCACCCTGAGATATTATTCAACCATATTTTTTTCCATGTATCCTGTGAGAAAAAAGTCGAGAATTCATTATTTTAAAACGCTGAAATCGCATCAATATTGTTACCTTGAAATGCATTCAGCTTCTTGTACATTAATGAAACAGCATGAGATGAAGAGGATACCGTTTGAATATAAATTGTTAAATCTGATTTTATATTTGAAGGAATATTATTAGGAAAGGAATCTAATATAGAATTACATAAAAGTTCATATTTGAGGAAATCAGAAGATGGTAAGTGAAATTTTGTCTGTACTACATTAAATGATATAAAAGTATTATTATGGTAAATATCTTTGAGGTAAAAAATACCAGCCTTAATCCATGAATGCCAAAATTTAACAGTTCGAGAAAGTTTTAGGCGTGGATTGTACCATAATAACATATCTACAGTATTTGAAATAGGTGATTGAAAAAGTGAGTCAAAATCATTTAATATTAGTTTTGTGGATTTCAAAATAATAGACTTATGAAATAATATTGACTTGTTAGACATGGTTAACAAGGTAGACAATGGAAACAGAGTTACCAAACTTTTTTCTATAAGAAGCCATGTAGGAGGATTAATCAGGTGGGAATGATTAAACCAAAGAGATCTTTGTTTTAAGATAAACGCTTTATGATAATTAAAAAAATCTGGTAAACCAAATCCTCCATTACACTTTGCCATTTTTAGTTTTTTATAGCCAATAGGAGGTGATTTATTATTCCAAAGAAACTTAGAAAGATGTTGAACAACAATTTTATAAAACTTTATAGGAAATTGACTAGGAATCATAGCTAGAAAATAAAAAGATTTTGGTGCTATAGTCATTTTTATTGAGTCCATTTTCCCACACCATGAAAGGTGAAGCGAAGACCATTTAGATACTTTATCTTTAATGTAATTTAAAATAGATTCACAATTTAATGTTATTGTTTTTTTCATAGACGAAGAGAACAAAATGCCAAGGTATTTGATCTTAACTCTTTGCCAAATTATTTCTTTTATGGGTAACATATCTGGGGTACAGTGAGGATTTAAAGGAAAAAATTCAGTTTTATTGGTGTTTAACGTATAACCAGAAATTAAGGAATATGATGAGATAATATCTAATAAAGGAGGAAGTGAGGATTCAGGATTGCTAATAAATAAAAGTACATCATCTGCATATGCTAATGTTTTAATAATGACTTCATTAATATTAATACCAGCGATATCATTATATTTTCGAATGGAAACAAGCAGAGGTTCAATAACAAGAAGAAATAGCAACGGGGATGTGGACAACCTTGTCTAGTACCTCTAAAAAGAAAAAATTGATTCGAAATTTGACCATTAATAAATAAACGAGCGGTAGGGGTAGAGTAAAGAGCAGATATCATACGGATAAACAAATCACCAAAATTAAATGCTGCTAAAGTAAGAAATAGAAATTGCCAATGAACTTTGTCAAAAGCTTTTTCAGCATCCAATGCGAGTACTCCAGATGGTAAGGATAAAGTAGACCCCTGTTCGATAGCATGTATTAAAGTTCTTGTGTTATTGACAGAATATCTATTTTTCATGAACCCAGATTGATCAGGATGGATAAGGGAATCCAATATGGAGGTTAGTCTGGTTGCAAGTATTTTGGCATATAGTTTACAATCCTGATTTATTAAGGAAATAGGGCGATAATTTGATCAAGTGTCTGGTCTTTGTTAGGTTTAGGTATAACTACAATCAACGCTTCAGTAAAAGAACCTGAAGTTGATCCTGTAGAACTAAAAAAGGTAAAAAGTTTAAACAAATGAGGAATAAGTTGCAAATCAAACTCCTTATAAAATTCTGCTGGAATGCCATCAGGGCCTGGGGATTTATTTTGTTTAAGAGACTTAATGGCTAGTAGAATTTCTTCTTCAGTAATAGGTAAATCTAATTTATCTTTGGTTAACTGAGGAACTTTAGGTAAACCACATTTATATAACAAGCATTGGCATAGCCAATAGGTCTCTCCTTTGGGACCTTATGTGTTTAGCCAGAACTTTTGGCTATGTTGTAGAGCATTGTGGCTGCTGTGCATCATGTTTAAAAGTTATAATAAAAAGTGTTAAGCATTCATTTTTGTTACCTTTATACAAACCAAGACGACATTATATACAACTGAACAACCTGATTTTAAAAGATTTTAACATAAAAAATGTCTTCTAGTTTTTTGGTACTTGCACTGCTGGCAACTTCTTCCTGCCTGTTCTCATGCTTGTTTGTTATAATTTTTTTTGTTATGGTGGAGCGGGACATAAATAACGGAGGAGTGGAGGTTGGAAAACAGTAATTTAATTAGAACACGAGCAGCAGACGGACACTAGGGGAGAATCAACAGATGCCAGTTTCCGAGGGCAGACTGACGTGATGCTCAGGTGATGTTTAGGTGATGCTTAGGTGGTGCGCTGATGCAAAATGGTGGTGGTGAGTGATGTTTGGTGCTCAGGTGGTGCCACTATATGGTGTGGATTGGAGGTACGTTGTGGATTATGGAGTTGTGGAGTTGAAATATGTTGTTTGGTGTGTAATTATGTGGTGTGTATTGGAAATGTGTGGAGTTGAATTGTGTGGTCTGGAACTGTGGTGTTGAGTGAAATTATGCTTAGTGAAGTTGTGTCATGGTGTGGAGTGCATTTATGTTGATTGGTGGTATGTGGCATAGAGTGCATTTATGTGGAGTGTATTTATGTTGCATTGAGAAGAGTGTAATTATGTGGCGTGTAATTATGTGACACAGTGGTATTATGTGGAGTGTATTTATGTTGCATTGAATAGAGTGTAATTATGTGACGTGTAATTATGTGGTACTGAGTGGTATTATGTTGAGTGTATTTATGTTGCATTGAGTAGAGTGTAAATATGTGGCATGTAATTATGTGGCACTGAGTGGTATTATATGGAGTGTATTCATGTTGCATTGAGTAGAGTGTAATTATGTGGCTTGTAATTATGTGGTACTGAGTGGTATGTGGGGTGTATTTATGTTGCATTGAGTAGAGTGTAATTATGTGGCGTGTAACTATGTCACACTGAGTGGTATTATGTGGAGTGTATTTATGTTGCATTGAGTAGAGTGTAATTATGTGACGTGTAATTATGTGCTACTGCGTGGTATTATGTGGAGTGTATTTACGTTCCATTGAGTAGAGTGTAATTATGTGGTGTGTAACTATGTCACACTGAGTGGTATTATGTGGAGTGTATTTATGTTGCATTGAGTAGAGTGTAATTATGTGACGTGTAATTATGTGCTACTGAGTGGTATTATGTGGAGTGTATTCATGTTGCATTGAATAGAGTGTAATTGTGACGTGTGATTATGTGGTACTGAGTGGTATTATGTGGAGTGTATTTATGTTGCATTGAGTAGAGTGTAATTATGTGGCGTGTTATTACATGGCACTGAGTGGTATGTGGAGTGTATTTATGTTGCATTGAGTAGAGTGTAATTATGTGGCATGTAATTATGTGGCACTGAGTGGTATTATGTGGAGTGTATGTTGCATTCAGTCTAGTGTAATTATGTGGCGTGTAATTATGTGGCACTGAGTGGTATTATTTGGAGTGTATGTTGCATTGAGTGCAGTATAATTATGTAGCATATAATTATGTGGCACTGAGTGGTATTATGTGGAGTGTATTTATGTTGCATTGAGTATAGTGTAATTATGTGGCATGTAACTATGTCGCACTGAGTGGTATTGTGTGGAGTGTATTTATGTTGCATTGAGTAGAGTGTAATTATGTGGTGTGTAATTATGTGGCACAGTGGTATTATGTGGAGTGTATTTATGTTGCATTGAATAGAGTGTACTTATGTGACGTGTAATTATGTGGTACTGAGTGGTATTATGTTGAGTGTATTTATGTTGCATTGAGTAGAGTGTAAATATGTGGCGTGTAATTATGTGGCACTGAGTGGTATTATATGGAGTGTATTTATGTTGCATTGAGTAGTGTAATTATGTGGCGTGGAATTATGTGGCACTGAGTGGTATTATGTGGAGTGTATTTATGTTGCATTGAGTAGAGTGTAATTCTGTGGCTTGTAATTATGCGGCATAGTGTTATTATGTGGAGTGTATTTATGTTGCATTGAATAGAGTGTAATTTTGTGATGTGTAATTATGTGGTACTGAGTGGTATTATGTGGAGTGTATTTATGTTGCATTGAGTAGAGTGTAATTATGTGGCATGTAATTATGTGGTACTGAGTGGTATGTGGAGTGTATTTATGTTGCATTGAGTAGAGTGTAATTATGTGGCGTGTAACTATGTAGCACTGAGTGGTATTTTGTGCAGTGTATTTATGTTGCATTGAGTAGTGTAATTATGTGGCACAGTGGTATTATGTGGAGTGTATTTATGTTGCATTGAATAGAGTGTAATTATGTGACGTGTAATTATGTGGTACTGAGTGGTATTATGTTGAGTGTATTTATGTTGCATTGAGTAGAGTGTAAATATGTGGCGTGTAATTATGTGGCACTGAGTGGTATTATATGGAGTGTATTTATGGTGCATTGAGTAGTGTAATTATGTGGCATGTAATTATGTGGCACTGAGTGGTATTATGTGGAGTGTATTTATGTTGCATTGAGTAGAGTGTAATTACGTGGTGTGTAATTATGTGGTACTGAGTGGTATTATGTGGAGTGTATTTATATTGCATTGAGTATAGTGTAATTATGTGGCATGTAATTATGCTGCACTGAGTGGTATTATGTGGAGTGTATGTTGCATTCAGTAGAGTGTAATTATGTGGCACTGAGTGGTATTATTTGGAGTGTATGTTGCATTGAGTGCAGTGTAATTATGTAGCATATAATTATGTGGCACTGAGTGGTATTATGTGGAGTGTATTTATGTTGCATTGAGTAGAGTGTAATTATGTGGCGTGCAATTATGTGTCACTGAGTGGCATTATGTGGAGTGTATTTATGTTGTATTGAGTAGAGTGTAATTATGTGGCGTGTAATTATGTGGTACTGAGTGGTATGTGGAGTGTATTTATGTTGCATTGAGTAGACTGTAATTATGTGGCGTGTAACTATGTCGCACTTAGTGGTATTTTGTGGAGTGTATTTATGTTGCATTGAGTAGAGTGTAATTATGTGGCGTGTAATTATGCGGCACAGTGGTATTATGTGGAGTGTATTTATGTTGTATTGAATAGAGTGTAATTATGTGACGTGTAATTATGTGGTACTGAGTGGCATTATGTTGAGTGTATTTATGTTGCATTGAGTAGAGTAAATATGTGGCGTGTAATTATGTGGCACTGAGTGGTATTGTATGGAGTGTATTTATGTTGCATTGAGTGCAGTGTAATTATGTGGCGTGTAATTATGTGGCACTGAGTGGTATTATGTGAAGTGTATTTATGTTGCATTGAGTAGAGTGTAATTATGTGGCTTGTAATCATGTGGTACTGATTGGTATGTGGGGTGTATTTATGTTGCATTGAGTAGAGTGTGAAGATTAGGATTGTAATTTATAAAATGCAAGTAACAAAAAAATCTCTGTGGCAAAAGCAGTTACCCACTGAACTATCCACATGAAATAGTATCTGTGATTTGCAGAATATACGTTCTTTGCAGCAGGCACATTAACACTCTGTGCTGCTAGTGAGTCAAAACTTGCAATCGACAAAATTTATATCTCTATCCATTAGGAACATTAACCATCACGTTATCTTTGATTTACCGAAGAAGTCACTGACAGAGCTAGGTAAATACTGGCTACTGCCTCGGGCTGGTAGCTGTAGTTGCAGTCTGTGGAGTCGCTCACTGCAGACAGCTGCTCTGACAGTGTTGTGATGTGCTGGAGACAGGAGTAAGTTACCGGTCCAGAGAGGGCAGGCAGGCACAGTGACAGGGATGAAGCTGACCCATCTGCAGCTATAGTTTGAAGTCATGGTGAGAAGGCATGGCGTGGCACACTGTCTTCAGAGCTGTGCCCTGTGCCTTTAGACACTTTGCCCCCACTCTCAGCATGAATGGCACAGCCCCCGGCGACCCCCCACAAGCAGGGGAGGTCAGCACCTGTCAAGGAGGCCACGGAAGCCCTTTAATTATTAATTCTGCTTGTGGTAGCAGCAATTCATGGGGGACTGGGCTAGCTGCGGCAGGAATTTTAAATGAAAACATCCTGCTGCTGCACAGCCTGAACTGAGCAGAGCCTTTTAGTGAAAGTCAATGACTGTCACTGTGTCTGTCTACACTTTCGGTGGTTGCCAAAGTTAGTGAGGGCTGCAGGACGGGGGTACCGTCCCTGTATAGTGTGGGGAAGTCCTGTCTGCACCGAGCTGAAATGTGCTCTTGCATCGGCCGCTCCAGCCACCTGCATGGCTGGTGAAACTATGATATCTGGTGGCTGCGGCACCAGGTGGCCCAAGAGGCAGCAGCCCATGATTCATGGTGGAGGAGACAGAATCTGCTCAGCATGGCTGGGCCCAGTACTCGCGTGCTAGAGCCTGAGGCCAGTCCTGGCCACAGCACATTTGTTTTTAGGTCTCGCCTATGCAGCGCGCAAGCTCTGGTTAGGAGGGCCTTTAGCCGTCGCTCTTCACTTTTTCAAGCACTGCACTCGTGCTTGTTGCGGCATCCACCTTGCGGGAGCGAGCAGCGGCGCGCCACAAGCACGAGTGCAGTCCTTGAAAAAGTGAAGACTGCTCTCCCAAGCGCGCGCGCGCGCACCACTCCCGGGCTTGTTAGGTCTCGCCTAGGCTGCTTGTTTTTCTTTCCACTGCTTGTTCTCCCAGTTATTTCCTTCTGCCGTTTAAAGCTGATGCTTTTCCGCATGTTCCTGCAGGGTGCCTGTGCTTTTCTGCGAATTGGCAAGCCACATTTGATTTGTACTTCTGCACAAATGGTTCCAGATCCACAGCTCCAAAATGGGGCGCTCGTGACTTCAACCAATGATACATTCTTGACGCCTTAACATTTTCAGCAGCCTTGCCCCGGGGCGCTTTGACGTGTAAATTACGAACCGTAGGTGAACTATGGCTCTCAGGAGAGGCTTCGGTAGTTATATCCAGTCAGATATAAATGTCCCTTGCTCGTTTCATTGGAGCCAGCGGGAGGCTTTCCACGCCAGGGCTTCAGCTTGGGGTGTCTCACTTGTACAATCCGTACCGTCACTTCTGGGTATGGAAAGCCTGCCAGCCTGTAATGAAGAGCCGCTGAGGGCTCCCTAAGCCGCTCTGCAAACATATGCGCGAGCTCTGAAGTGGCAGCTTTGGCGCTAGCTGCTCGAGCCTGCATCAGTCATGGAATGAAACTCGGGGCCTTTCACCTCTGTCTCTGTGCCCTTATATTCCTCCCTAGACGTGGAATACCGGGACACGGCCGTCGGGGAAATTCGGGTCCCTGCGGGCGGGCTGCTGGGCTCATTTCTGAAAGTACTGTTTACAAGTACTTGGCAGAAGGGAACTAACTCTAGCTCGAATCTGAGAGCATTATCGCCTAAAGCTCGCAGTACGTGTGCCATGTCTAGAAGTAAAATGAGTGAGCAAATGTGCGTGCATAGTTCTAAATGTTGCGCGTGTGGTCCACTCCCGTCGCTGTCCCTGTACTGTGTTTTTTATCGTTCCTGTGTCATATCATCACATCACGGTCATGACAAGTAGTTTTGTCGCTCATATAGAGCTTAAAGTGATTCTTCTCTTAAGCAGACCTTGTTCTTTGGGGACTCAGTGGCTCGCCATATGTTGCAATCTACATTAAGTGGTTCGATGCCCCTGTTTTTCAAAACCTTCAGTTAAATAAAACCTTGACGTTTGTGAGTACTGCATAGTGATGTATTAATACCGATCTAGCGCCTCGGTAATTCAATGTCATTGAAAGCACATGGTAAAAAGCTCATTAACACCAGCCTTATATTTGGGGATTTAAATAATGCAGCACAGTGAAATGAACTTTTCTGGGGACTGCTGCGTGTTACTACTCTCATTAGCAATTTCCACCTTTATTAGTCTTTCACACCTGGTTACCCCTGGTCGTGTGGCAGGTGCACATCTACAGACGGCCAGACCTAGCAGTTCAAAAGAAAACGAACTGTATGGCAGTTGTTTTTAGGGATGATGGGAGATGCTTGGTGTGTACATGTTAATATGTTACATATGATAGAGTGTAAAATTAAAATTACTTTGGGGCATATTAGCAAGGAGTTGCGATATATATCGCAAAACGCGCTTAGCACGTTTTTTGTTAACGCCGCCTATCGCTGGAAATTATCGCTGAGATAACACCCTATTAGTAAGGTTTATCTCCATAGCGATAATATTTCCAGCGATAGCGGCAAAATGTGAGAATATCGCTGGAAAAGCAGCGATATTCTCGCATTATCGCTAAGGTGGATTCAGCATTAGAATCCACCTCCTATACTTTAAACAGGTAAGTCATCCTCACTAGCAGGTGATAAAATATAGCGATAAACGCGCTTAGCGCGAATTATTTTATCGCTTCGCCTGCCTTGCTAATAGGGGTAGTGGGATTAGCGACTGTTTTCAGTCGCTTTAGTAGGGAACGCCTTCCTTGCATGTCATTAGCGATAATTATCGCTGAAATGCAAGGCGATGGAAAACGCGGCTCTAACGCCTGAAAGCTGTCGATAACGCCTGTTAGCGACAGCTTGCTAATAGGGCGATAAAGCCCTTGATAATATGCCCCTTTATTTGTTGGCAACACACTGCATTGTTTGTGCGGCGATTGGATGGCACTGGGAGAGGCAAGATCCTGTTTTGTTTTGTCTTACGCATTCTGTTCCACGACAGCATTTGGTACGTCAGTTAGTGTTCTGCTTACTCTAATAGGCGACGCTACGGTAATTTTGTAAAAGTGCATTTTACACTTGACGCTTCCAAAGGCATGTCATATAGCTGTTTGGATTGCTGTTTACTTTTTATTTGTTCTTTTATATTGTGACTCCAATTGTGTTGGAACAGATTCTTTTTTGACAATTGTTTCAGTTGGCTTCTATGATCAGATGTTTCAAATGAGAGCACAGGGTACATATTTTCAAGGAAATTACTATGCCGTTTTACTTTGTGTTTTTTTTTTTGGGTGGTCCAAATCTATTTAGTAGCAGAGGGCTTTACATATGTCCAAGTTACATGAAAGATGCCGAAAATGTCATATGCACTGAATATATAGACTTGCATGAACAGAATATACAAAGGTCAGAAGACAGCGTTTTCGTCTCAAAAGTTTAATGTTGTAGAAAGAAGTGTTCCGTGGACAATGCAGGCCACTTTCCACTATTCCTCATTGAAAGGCCTCTAAAACAAGCTAATGTGAAAATATTTATATTGCGAAAGGCTGCGCGGGAAAGGTTTAATGTTACTTTTTTTTAAAGAACGAACTGAGCATACATATTGATGGGTCTGTTGCCTAAGATGCAGACTGCAACATTTACATAATGGCATTGCCATTGAAGAGGACAGAAATTAACTTGTACAAACATTAAAATAAACAAGCATTGGCATAGCCAATAGGTCTCGCCTTTGGGACCTTATAAGTATTTAGTTATGGAGCACAATATCCTTGGTGCAACAACATTAACTGTTGCATGGCTAAACACTTATAAGGTCCTAAAGGCGAGACCTATTGGCTATGCCAATGCTTGTTTGCACTCTGCGCCGGCCCTAGCGAAAAGATTGGGTCAAAAAGAAAGTTCAATAAGTCACCATAACTAGTCCTTAGTGCCGGAAGCTAAGAACACTGGAAAACGGCAGCCGATAAAAGGCGGCTACTCCTTAAACAAGCATGGACAGTGGGGTGGGCAGGGGGATGGGTGTGATGAGGGGGGCAGCAAAACATTTAAAATAAAAAATCCTAAATCACAGCCCGAGGAGAGGAGAGGCAACTGTGGGCAGAAAACACAAATAAGAAATGCGGGCAACATTTGTTTTTAAAAAGTACCTGAAGCACAGCATGAGCAGTGGAGAGACTAATTAAGCAGATTCAAAGTGTGTTAGCGTACATGGGAGGAGGTCGGAGGGACGAAGCAGCGTCACAGCGCGCTCCGTAGGGGCATCTGTGGAAAAGGGAGGATCTTCATAAATCACACTTCCGGCTTTTGGGACCACAAGGAGGAACTATTGGAAGAGAGAACGGACCTGTTCGGGCGCAGAAGACAAACTCTGTGGCCAAGAGTTCAGGAATCCTCTGGTACGTGGACCTCGTACAAAATCTGTTGCTTTAAAGGAAGCCTGCAACAAACCAAATCAATAGTGCGCATTTTATCAACCTCGAGTGGATGAAAAGATGAGTTGAGTCAGTTATGTTGCATATTGCATACTGATTTCTTCAGATGGCGCATTGACCTATTTTCTGATTTGTCTCACTGGATTGCTCAAGACCGCTTCTTATTCACAAACCTCCACTTTGAGAACAATATATATATATATTTAGAAACGATGTTCAAGAAATGAAGGCAGAGACATAGAGAGATCTGGTAGCTTTTGTGAGACATCGTAAAATGCGGAGAAGAGACGGTTCTCTCACCCCAAGCCGTACCGAGACTGACAAATCTGATTTTGTAACCTGAATTCTAAGTATTTATCTTTAAACCCAGGGCTTTAAGTGGGCCGGGTCCTGCTGGTGCTCAGCACCGGCAGTTCTTAAAAGCAGGTGCCGAGACGGGTCCCTATCGGGCTCTCCCTTTTTACCTTCAGGGTGGGGAAAAAAGAAAAAACAAAGCTTAGCTCTGCAATAGTACCATCTACCATTGCTTTTGATGTAACTTCAGAGACTCATTTTTCAGTTTTATATACCGCAAACTTGGAGCAAACAAGTTACACAAGAGCGGCAGCATTTTCAATATTATATACAACGAAGCCATAGTTATTGCTTATTTATCTAATACAATTTACAACCATTGACAAAGCCAATAGTCCTGGTTTGTTGTGAATGTAATGTTGTTTGTTGTGTTATATATATTAATGAATGGACAGGAGCATCAAAATACCAGTGGGGCAGCACACTATGCTAAATACAGATTTTTAGCTTAAGTGTTTTAAGCCACACCCTTAATTACATCGGCCACGGCCCTATGAGAGACCCCCGCAGTTTTTTCATCCCACTTATAACATCCCATCTAACCTGTTCATCAAAATTAGCAAAGCCGCCTTTGAAGGAAATCTTAGTGCGAAAACATGTTTCCATCAATGCGTCGGGGCTGGATGCATGTCTGTGACGACTCAAACTGCTAGGGAGAGCATCAAACTGGACACCGAAAGAACAGGCTTCCTAAAAACCTCCTCCTCTGCAGCGCTTCGAAACCTTGCTTTACTTTCCTTCTGTGAGCGTTATTCTGCTCTCTCATAGAGTGTGTGTGTGACATCACGTTTTTAAAGCCCCGTATGTAGCCAGGTCTGGTAGTTCATTGGATGAATGCTGCCACTTCCAGAATCTGTGTTTGACCTCGCCGTCCCAGGTTCGAATTCCTGCAGGTTCACTCAGCCGTCCATCCTTCTCTGGGTGATAAGATGCATACCACTGCGTTGTGGAACAATAAACACCTTCTAGCCCATCGATAGCGCCAAGAGACCTGCTTGGGAGGATTGTGTGTTCCACAGATTTGCGTGTTGTGTGCCAGCTGTGAATCCCTGGCTGCACCCAGCTGATGCACATCTAGCGCCTCGTGGATTTTTGTTTTTTACCTGTAACTTGTAGCCTATAAGAAAAGGGCACGGTCAACACCTTTCTACCCCCGGCATCGTCCATTACCACAAAACCGTGTAGGACAGTCTGAGACAAACCCACTCGCCATCTTTGATCCAATCCTTCGGGTTATAAAGGCGAAGCTACTGCCATCAATAACACACGGGAGTGAAATCCTGATGGGGAAGGATGCTGGCCTCTTCAACAGGTGGTGGCCAAAATATACGAATCTGTTTTCGCCTACCAAGGTCGACTTCCCCAGCACAAGTGCGCATGGAGTTTGGTCTGTTAAATCAAGTAATAGCCAGACAGCAAGTATTTTTTACTTAGTGCCACAAAGAGCCTCTAGGGCTGGCACCCTGTGTAACCTTAACTGGCAAGACATCAGAACCTGTCTGAGCAACTCATTGCACCTTCGGTTCCTGGAAATGTCTTTAGATACTTTCCAGGCAAGGGATCTGTGGAGCCAGCAGGTGGCTCCGGCAGTGTTTCGGAGCAGCACTTATGTATTTTCCCGTCCCTGCTGCGTGATGGCAGATATGACTGGAGTTTCCTGCGCATGAGCTCAACCCTATGAGCTATCTCGTCAGCTGATATTTATACTTCCGCCTTTCACCACTGTACGATGATGGGAAAATGTGTCTGCAGGAGGCACGCAACCCACCAAGCTATGTAGTCAGCGATCTGGCATTCTCGTCCTTCTGGCCACCAGTGGTTAGCGATCCTCACAAGCCCTGACAGCAGACCTTCAATCCAGTGAGCTATTAACAATTTTGTTTCCTTAAGGTTGTGTCAACCGCTGTATAGTGATTGGAAAGGGTCACCATAGCAGGCGCAGCCCACTGAGCTATTATCACCGATTAGGCATCCTTATTTGGGGCCATTAGCCAGTGATTTACAACAGCCTCGTCAGCAGCTAGACAGAAAACCCAAGGAGTTATTAACAAGTAGTAATTCTTATGCTCGAATCACTGCTATGTAGTGAAGTAAAATGTCACAGCAGCAGGCGTGCAACCCAATGAGCTATCTTATCAGCAATTATGCATTTCAGTGTTTACGAATCGTCGATTTAGTGACGGAACAGGCGCCCTACTCAATAAACCATCACCCGGTATGCATCTTTATTCTCAAGGCCACCGCTGAGTAGAAATGAGTAACATTACCCCATTCATGCTTTTAGTACATTGATAGATTCCAATTTGAAATAAAAGCTCAGTGAAAAAAAGCTTCTTGTCTTCGACTAAGGTTGATACTAAATTATTCCCAGCGGCTTTTTGCCTGTCAGATCTTCCCACAAGCGCACAAGTGTAGCGCTCTATCAGCCGCCTTCGCTGCGTCTCAGAAACCCCCATGTCTGAAGGGAACGTGCGAGCGCCACCGACCTGGAAAACAAGCGCGGTGCGCGCGCACTGCATGAAATAAAAGCTCAGTGAAAAAAAGCTTCTTGTCTTCGACTAAGGTTTATACCAAATTATTCCCAGCGGCTTTTTGCGTGTCAGATTTTCCCACAAGCGCGCGAGTGTAGCGCTCTATCAGCCGCCTTCGCTGCGTCTCAGAACCCCCCATGTCTGAAGGGAACGTGCGAGCGCCACCGACCTGAAAACAAGCGCTGTGTGCGCGCACTGCAAGGAATGCGAGGTATGCAGCTGGCACCCGGCCGCGCTGCTGCTCGCTCCCGAGCTCCCTAGGCCAGGGGAGAGAGAAGGTGGGACATGCACCCGCCTTTGGCCAATTGCGTGCTGTCTTTCTCAAGAATAGCAACACCATTTTCTTTCCCCATAGCAGGAGAAGATATAATAGAATCAACCCACTTTTTTTCTTAAAATCCAAAACCTTGACTTCAATATGTGTTTCTTATATGAAGCAAATATCCGCTTTACAACTACCTAAATAATCAAAAAAAATTGTACGTTTTACAGGGTGTCATAAACCTTTGACATTCAAGGAAACTATTTTAATATTATGAACGTTAGCCATAGTAAAGTAGGAAGACTACAACTAAGAAGAAGAGATAAAGTTTGAAGCAAAATAAGAAAAATAGTAGCTCTAGAGAAGGACAATAGGGAAAAAAGGTAAAATAAAGAGACAAACGAACATAAAAAACGACAACAGTTAAACACTAGTAACAATTTTGAAACGCACACACGCTTTGCAAGCATGACCAAACCATTGGGGCCCTGTGAGGAAATAATCAATTAGATTAGCCAGAAGAAATAATGTAGTAATATTCAAGTAGCAGACTCAGGTGTATCCATAGAAAGCTGTGAATGTTGATCCAGAAATATTCGTAGGTCTTCAGGGCGCTGGAAGGATTTAGAAAAACTATCTTTCAAGATTCGCATTGTCGAAGGATCAAAAAGACCATATTTAAATCAAGACTTCTTAACCGTGGACGAATGTCGGTGAATTCCTTGCGAGTCTTAACAGTATCTTTAGCAAAGTCTTGGTGAATAAAATTTTATTACCATTTACCATTAAGGAAGGAATTTCTTGTGCCACTTTCCTTATCAAGACTAAATGATGGTGACGTAAAACCTTGAAGTTCATTTGTCTCGGCTTAGTGTGGTGCGGATTACGATGAGAAGGAATTCTATGAGCTTTATTTCAAATTTCTCAGGAAATTTTATGTGCAAAAGACTAGGGGGCCGATTCCGATCTCGGTCGGAGGCGCACCCAATACTATTCGGTCGGGAAAAAAGCCATGCGAAAGCCAGTTTCCCGACCGATCCGTACAGTACACCGAACGAGCAAGTACGATGCGCACAACAGCAAAAATCCCGGCCGAGCCGTACTCACCCAAACCAGGTCCTGTTCTCCGACCGAGGCGAATCCGGAAACGCCGAATCGAGTCGCACGGAAGGGAAAATGCAGCCCCGTCCGGCCGGACAAGTACGATGCGCTTTCCGTACGCGCCGAACCCGTCGCTACGCACGGCACGTCAAAGCATCCGGGAGAGGCGCACATAAGCTCCGAATCGCGCCACAACACGATCCACGGATACGAGACGAACACAGCACCGACGAGGACGACGCGAAGCGACGAGGACGAAGCCAAGCGACGAGGACGACGCGAAGCAACGAGAAGGACGAACGACACGAACCAACCATGAATCCCTTCGTCCCGATCATACCAATATTCTACATCTACTACCGGAACAGGCACGGACGCGTACGGCGCAGAAGGTAAGTCAGACACCAACCACAAAACACATACAACACGTACACGACACATCACACACATACACTGGGAATCTGAATATACTTACACCAGCAACAGCAGCACCATAGGGGCGGGATGCCCATCACCAATGCCACATATGCACACAGGGGCCTGAATGCGCGCCACCACCCCAACCCAGGGGGGCTGGATGCCAACCACCACAACCACCCTCAACCAGGGGGCAGGATGCCTACCACTACTACCACCCTCACCCAGGGGGGCAGGATGCCCACCACTACTACCACCCTTAGCCAGGGGGGCTGGATGCCTACCACCACCCTTAGCCAGGGGGGCTGGATGCCTACCACTACTACCACCCCCACCCAGGGGGCAGGATGCCTACCACTACTACCACCCTCACCCAGGGGGGCAGGATGCCCACCACTACTACCACCCTCACCCAGGGGGGCAGGATGCCCACCACTACTACCACCCTTAGCCAGGGGGCAGGATGCCTACCACTACTACCACCCTCACCCAGGGGGCAGGATGCCCACCACTACTACCACCCTTAGCCAGGGGGGCAGGATGCCCACCACTACTACCACCCTTAGCCAGGGGGGCTGGATGCCCACCACTACTACCACCCTTAGCCAGGGGGCTGGATGCCTACCACTACTACCACCCTCAACCAGGGGGGCAGGATGCCTACCACTACTACCACCCTTAGCCAGGGGGGCAGGATGCCCACCACTACTACCACCCTTAGCCAGGGGGCTGGATGCCTACCACCACCCTTAGCCAGGGGGGCTGGATGCCTACCACTACTACCACCCCCACCCAGGGGGGCAGGATGCCTACCACTACTACCACCCTCACCCAGGGGGGCAGGATGCCCACCACTACTACCACCCTTAGCCAGGGGGCAGGATGCCTACCACTACTACCACCCACACCCAGGGGGGCTGGATGCCTACCACCACCCTTAGCCAGGGGGCTGGATGCCTACCACTACTACCACCCTCACCCAGGGGGGCTGGATGCCCACCACTACTACCACCCTTAGCCAGGGGGCTGGATGCCTACCACTACTACCACCCTCAACCAGGGGGGCAGGATGCCTACCACTACTACCACCCTTAGCCAGGGGGGCAGGATGCCCACCACTACTACCACCCTTAGCCAGGGGGGCTGGATGCCTACCACCACCCTTAGCCAGGGGGGCTGGATGCCTACCACTACTACCACCCCCACCCAGGGGGGCAGGATGCCTACCACTACTACCACCCTCACCCAGGGGGGCAGGATGCCCACCACTACTACCACCCTTAGCCAGGGGGGCTGGATGCCTACCACTACTACCACCCTCAACCAGGGGGGCAGGATGCCTACCACTACTACCACCCTCACCCAGGGGGGCAGGATGCCCACCACTACTACCACCCTTAGCCAGGGGGCTGGATGCCTACCACCACCCTTAGCCAGGGGGGCTGGATGCCTACCACTACTACCACCCTCAACCAGGGGGGCAGGATGCCTACCACTACTACCACCCTCACCCAGGGGGGCAGGATGCCCACCACTACTACCACCCTTAGCCAGGGGGTGCCAGATGCCCACCACTACCACCCTTAGCCAGGGGGCAGGATGCCCACCACTACTACCACCCTTAGCCAGGGGGGCTGGATGCCTACCACCACCCTTAGCCAGGGGGGCTGGATGCCTACCACTACTACCACCCCCACTCATAGGATGGACAATGCATGACACAACAAGCACACCACAACCTAGGGAATGCAAGATTAAGACATCCCCCCACCACCATGACAAGCGTGTGAGCAGGCTGTGTCAAATGCCTACAACACCGAACATGACATTGAACATACAATGTGACCCCCTAGCACATGTGCCACACATATATGTGTGTGGCACCCACAATGCAAGCAGCCCATGACCATTGTGGCAATGGGGCCTAAACCCCCATCATCACAGTGACCAAAAGGCAAGTGTGGGGTCCATAGCTGAAGCACATTTTGACCATTGTGGCAATGGGGCCTAAACCCCCATCATCACAGTGACCAAAAGGTAAGTGTGGGGTCCATAGCTGAAGCACAGTTTGACCATTGTGGCAATGGGGTCTAAACCCCCATCATCACAGTGACCAAAAGGCAAGTGTGGGGTCCATAGCTGAAGCACATTTTGACCATTGTGGCAATGGGGTCTACACCCTCATCATCACAGTGACCAAAAGGTAATTGTTGACAAAGAAAGAGCTGCAACTGCCAAACTGCATGGATCATTCCTGGTCACAGAACCAAAAACTCATCTGTGGCAAAGTAGTGTATGTGTCCCATTGCAACATAAATTGGGGGAGCCAAATACTGCAGTGCAAATGAAACATTCCTTTGGCCATGTGCAGACAAACAACACCCATGGTGGCTGAGACCGTCAACAGTCATCAATGACACAATGACAGAAGTGACCATCAGAATGCAGAACCACATATTTGCACCAATGGGCACACAAATGCAGATACCCTGTGGAGACAGCAGATGTGAGGTGAACAGATACCATACCATGGCAGCAATGGGACACACAAACCATGATCACTGTGCTGACCGATGACCTAGGAGTCCCAGGGACAGCAGGGGAAACACACCAAACAACATACAGCCAATGGCACACCCAAGATATGCCAATGCAGTGGTGCAGATGCACAAACACAAACAGGCAGACCAACACTGTCATCATACACAGCAGGTGAGGGGTGGGGGTGCCATTGTCCCCAGGCAACAACACAACACATGAGGAGAGCTGAATACCAATCATACAGATGTGCATACACTGCCACACTAAGGTAACTCATGGATCCAAATCCCCTATGTGGGCAAGCAGGCATTGACAGGTGAGAGGGAGCACAAAACACACATGTCACACAGGCACGTAGGAACAACAACTGACACAGCAAGTCACAGACACACCACAGCACCACCCCCAGGGCCCCCACAATGTGGTGACCCTGGGCTGAAGAAAAATACCACTGTGATGACAAAGCTAAATGTCGTTCACACTGTGAACCACAGTCAGGTGTCCTGAGCAACTAACTACCATCACACCTACACAAGCACAAATCAATCAGCATGGCCAGTAAGCCAAGGCCAACATGGAGGCAGGGGACTAGCCGGGCAACAACTCTCATCTGCACACACTCAACACCACACCCCTCGACCTCCAACAATGTGCAGCAGTGAAGTACACATGCACTGGTGACATTGCACATGCACCCATTACTATTCCAGGGTGGTGGGTGGGAACCAAGGTGTAGAAACACATCACACATGGACACTCAACAAGACTCCTGAATGTCTGACACACTGCACACTACGCTGTACATGGACATGACGGCAATACCACACCGACCAATGGGATCCCAGCCACAGTCACACACCAATGAAGAAACCAAGGTCACCCACAAAGAACACACATAGACAACAACCAACATTGCAGCCCGGACCCTAAGGAGTGCCAGCAGTCACACACACAACGTGTCACAATCACTGAAAGATAACACAAACTGGAAATCACATGACAGGGGCAAACAACAAGTGCCAAAGGGAAACCTGACTGTGACCCATCTGCGTCAGCACACAAACTCTGCCCTGACAGCAAACACACCTATGGGTGACACCCTGATGACCAGTAATGTGCCATGCACCCACATCACAGAGAACACAGGGAGAAGACTTTGGGGGAACATAGCTCAAGTCAGCAAGCATCACAAACAGGTACAACACTAGGGATCACAGCATGCGCAGATGAATGGAAGTGAACACACAGACATGCACATACAACACACACCTTGGGCGCAGGCAATGTCACACGTGTACACACTGCCATGAGGGGACTCCACTCCTGTGTGAGGAAAGCTGTGCCATATGTTGCCTCAGTAGGGCCCCATCATGTCAGCTGAGCACTTGGTCACACAATCAACAATTAGCACCAAATGAGGGCTCCCATCACATCAGCCTGGTCATGGATGTGCCAACGGAATCATCAGCACAGATCCAACACACTTGTATAGCAATGTTGCACTGACTACACGGATGAGTCCCTCCCCATTGATGCCCAAACCTGCATGTCCACTGGAGATGGCAACACGGTCAGGGAAGTAGACAAATGCAACGATGGCAGGCACAACAGATGTGCAGGGGTGGAAGCCACAGATGTGAAATTGCCAATGTAAGTAGGAAACCCATTGCCAAATACTGAACACATGACACCCTCAGATGCTGCTATTGATGACATGGATACACCACATGATAGGACACATTCCCCTGGACCACATGGGTTCCTGCACAGTAACACTTCATAATCATGAGACCAGATATCACCATCACTGCAGCAAGGGCATGGTTAGCTGCACCAACAACATGTACATCTGAAGCATGAGCACTAGAGAAAAGAAAGTTGCTTTATTCAGCATATGTGTTGAGGCCAAACGAAGTCCTGAAAAAAGAGCAAAGGCCAATGGCCAGTCCATTGTCAAAGTTCAAACAGGGTGACACTGGCAGATGTCACCCTACGCATGCCTGCACAATACCAGGGACAATCCACTAGGAGGGGCAACCGGGGGCAGGCCAGGCACCGCAGGGACAGGATCAGGGCTCACCAGGGGGAGTCAGGGAAGGGGTGGTGGGTGCTGGAGAGCCACTGACAACTGCAGTGGAGGTGTCTGACATGGTGTGTGCCGGCACAACTGGGGGCATGACACAGATGTCGTGGGTGCCGGCACAACTGCAGTGGACCCTGCAGATGGGGTGGACAGGTCCGCCACTGCAGTGCCCAAGTCAGACAGGGCGGTAGTGGACTCCACTGCAGTGCCTACCTCCAGGGGAGGAGAATGGGGAACAGGCAAGGTGGGTTGGACAGAGGGGGAGGACACCCTCACCACATCAGTGGCACAGACAAGCGCAGCGGGGGGTGTGGTGCTGGGAGAGCAAGTGGCAGGGGGAGAAGGCCGGAGCATCTTGGGGATGGTATATCTGTGGGTGGGGGAACCTGGGGCAGGGTGTGGTGGGGGCACCTGTGCAGTGGGGGCCTGAGGGATGGAGGACGGAGACCTTGTGCCTGAGCTGCAGGGCGGTGGCGGGGTCTTGCTCTTAGCACTCCGGGGGACTTGCGGGTGGGGGCCTCAGTCCGTCTGCGCCTGGGGGAGGGTGTCCGGGGGCGAGGGGCACTCTGCTCCGTGTGGGTGGGCTTCCTCTTCCCCCGGGATGCTGGAGCAGCTTCATCGGTGGGGAAGAGGCCGAGGTCACAGAGGAAGAGCTGCTGTGACTTTGGGGTTGCAGGTGAGGCAAGGGAGGGTGCTTTGGAGGGAGAGGGAACTGAGGACTGCGCAGTGCATGTGGATGCGTGTGTGTGTTCCAGGGCCCCATCCCCTGTGAGTCTGGCTTCAGTCCCCTGAATGTGCTTGCGTGTGCGTTTTGTCATTGGCGTGTGTGTCAGTGTGCTGGATGTGTGTGTGCTGGTGTGTGCCAGTGTGTGTGTGCCTGGGATGGGTAAGGTGCTGGGGAGTGTGGATGGAGCAAAGGCAGGAGGGGTGAGGGACCGTTTGAGGAGGGACACTGCTGCCGTCAGGGAGGAGTCCATGGACCTATTGCCCCTCTGTAGGTCAGACATGCCCGATGAGATGCCCTCCATGAACGACACCAGCTGAGTCAACAGCGCGGTGTGCGCATGGAGGACACTCAGCATGGCTGTCTGCCCTACATGGAGCTGGCGAAGGAGGTACACAGACTCCTCACTCAGGGCAGCAGGGGACACAGGGGCAGGGGGTGCGGTGCCTGGCCCAAAGGAGACACGCTCCCGGACATGGGAGCCTCCACGGACCTGGGGAATGGGAGCCGATGGGAGGGCGGTGGTGGTGCTGGTGGTGGCGGGGACAGCAACACTAGCTGGGGTGTGGTGGCTGCTGACACCCGCCTCCACAAGGGAGTCATCCTCCGAGTTGCTCTGGTCCTCAGCTGAGGTGGATGCTGCTGAGGACTCCTCGGTGTGGCTCCCCTCGCCCTCCGTGCCACTGGGTCCCTCCGACCACTCCTCGGCTGCTGACCCAGTCTGGCTCTCCGGCTCCTCCTGGTCCGTGGAGCTGTCCCCTTCCGTGGCCGTGGATGTATCTGCAAACAATGGGGAAACAGACAGACATCAGTCACCTGCACATAACGCACACACCACTGTGAGCACAGCACATCACAGAGCAAGCCCTGGCATCATTAGTTGTACATTGCTAAAAGTGCACTAATTGAACAGGAGAAGTCAATTGTCAGTCTGATGCCAAGCATGGCACTCACATCCCACATGGCCTTGCACCCATCTGTCTGGTGTCTGTTGGATTGCAACACCCCAGTGTTGACACATGCACCAAGTACACAGTAGTTGGACAGTGCAGAGGACACGGTGTGGACACATCACAGCTCTTGCCACTGAGTCAGTACAGGTTTACGGATGTAAGGGATGCCCAGAGTCAAATAGGAAATGCATGTGATGCATACCAGCGACAGACACCATGATGCACCCATGTCCTGATAGCCAGCGCCACTATGGTGTGCATGTAGCACATGTCACTCCCCTGCAGGATCACCAATCAGTAGACACATGCCATGGCGGAGGCATGACTGCAAAGTCATACATCACTGTCTCAGTGATGTATGACTTTGCAGCCAGACAACAACACTCTGCACTGTGTCACAATAGTAGGTCATGGGGAATGCAAGTCCTGGAGCTGCACAAGTGCACATGTACATCCCCCCCACAACACATCCTCTTAACCCTCATCTGTCCAGGTCATACCTATTGGACATATGGGAGACCTGTGACACTACCCTACATGTCAGAATACAGGCATTGTGTAAGCAATGGACCCACCCATGATGCCCACCACAGAGTCAGGGAAACAGATGCTGTCTCCCACCTTGAGTCAAGCAAACTGCAAGGACACAGTCCTAAGTGACAGAATTCCCTGCATGTAAGGGCCACACCTGGGTATCAGATGAGGAGTGGGCAGTGCACAATAGAGGGACATGGCTCCTGGACAACATGACTGCTGTACTGTGGCAGTTCAACCTGGCCCGAGGAGGGCACATAACATGTTAGACAGAGTACACAGTGCAGTCTTTGACTCACCCCCTCCTTGCTGCTCTCTGGCCTTCAGCTGCCCATCCAGGTCTGGAAAGACCACCGCCAGGATCCTGAGCATGTGGGGGGTCAGGGTCCGTGTTCCGCCCTCCTGCGAGGAGGCGACAGCTTCAGCTGGACCCGTGCAATCCTCCGGGTCCAGCCCCGAAGGTCCTGCCACCTCTTTTGGCAGTTGCGGATCCGGCGCTTGTAGACCCCCACGGACCGGACAGCCCGGACGATGTCCTTCCAGATCTCATGCTTCCGATGGGCAGAAGCCTGTCAGGATGACAAAGTGATAAGGACATTACTACACATGCAACATATCCGTGCATGACACAGTTGCATATACATGTCGCAATCACAGGGGCACATGGTGTACCCAGGCAGTGCACGGCTGCCCATGGACAGTTTTCCAGAAGTCACTACATGGTATCATAGCATGGGGAGTAAAACCCTGTTCAGAAGCACTGTCACTGCACCATACCTGTCCAGTGCAAGTCACTACACACTATGGGGGGTGACAACTACTCAGTGAGCCTGCTAGCCAGTGGTGTGCTGACTCTCAGCCTTGCTAGTCAGACAAAATGCACATTCAGAAAGGCAGTGCACAGAACACTCACCTGCTCCCCTGGTGTCCCATACAGCTTGCTGTACTGTGGAAGTAGGCTGTCCAGCAGGGCCTGGTTCTCTTCAAGGCTGAAGGCTGGGGCTCTCTCCACAGTACGTGCCATTGCAGGGTCCAGAGGGGCAGAGACAGCAGCAGTGCAGTGGCAGATGTCGTCCTGGAGCATGTAGTGCAGGCAAGTGGGCTCTCAGGGGAACATGCAGCAATATATATGTGCTGGAGAGGCAGATACTGTCCCTTGTGTCCAAAGTGATAGGTCCAAGTCGTTTGCATCTTCTGAATCTGGCCAATCCATGGAATAGCAGCACCAAAACACGCCCACAGCATCCTTCAAATCTTCAACTTCATGACATACATTATTTTGCAACATTGTTGTGGGTGACCAACTGATTTTCCAGCAACCGACTCGTTCGAATATTCAAAAACGCGTCCGTTGCCAGGCAAGCCCATTGTCAATGGGTGCGCACCGATCGGTCCATTGCTGTTCAACGCGCACAGGGGTACAACGCGTACCCGCACACATTGAAAGCAATGGGCCGGCCGGAGGCACCGATCGGTCCATTGCTGTTCAACGCGCACAGGGGTACAACGCGTACCCGCACACATTGAATGCAATGGGCCGGCCGGAGGCACCGATCGGTCCATTGCAGTACAACGCGCACAGGGGTACAACGCGTACCCGCACACATTGAATGCAATGGGCCGGCCGGAGGCACCGATCGGTCCATTGCTGTTCAACGCGCACAGGGGTACAACGCGTACCCGCACACATTGAAAGCAATGGGCCGGCCGGAGGCACCGATCGGTCCATTGCTGTTCAACGCGCACAGGGGTACAACGCGTACCCGCACACATTGAATGCAATGGGCCGGCCGGAGGCACCGATCGGTCCATTGCAGTACAACGCGCACAGGGGTACAACGCGTACCCGCACACATTGAATGCAATGGGCCGGCCGGAGGCACCGATCGGTCCATTGCTGTTCAACGCGCACAGGGGTACAACGCGTACCCGCACACATTGAAAGCAATGGGCCGGCCGGAGGCACCGATCGGTCCATTGCTGTTCAACGCGCACAGGGGTACAACGCGTACCCGCACACATTGAATGCAATGGGCCGGCCGGAGGCACCGATCGGTCCATTGCAGTACAACGCGCACAGGGGTACAACGCGTACCCGCACACATTGAATGCAATGGGCCGGCCGGAGGCACCGATCGGTCCATTGCTGTTCAACGCGCACAGGGGTACAACGCGTACCCGCACACATTGAATGCAATGGGCCGGCCGGAGGCACCGATCGGTCCATTGCTGTTCAACGCGCACAGGGGTACAACGCGTACCCGCACACATTGAATGCAATGGGCCGGCCGGAGGCACCGATCGGTCCATTGCTGTTCAACGCGCACAGGGGTACAACGCGTACCCGCACACATTGAATGCAATGGGCCGGCCGGAGGCACCGATCGGTCCATTGCTGTTCAACGCGCACAGGGGTACAACGCGTACCCGCACACATTGAATGCAATGGGCCGGCCGGAGGCACCGATCGGTCCATTGCAGTACAACGCGCACAGGGGTACAACGCGTACCCGCACACATTGAATGCAATGGGCCGGCCGGAGGCACCGATCGGTCCATTGCTGTTCAACGCGCACAGGGGTACAACGCGTACCCGCACACATTGAATGCAATGGGCCGGCCGGAGGCACCGATCGGTCCATTGCAGTACAACGCATCACTGTACATGTGACTGGCATATGTCAGCATGCCTGTCTCAGATGGACATATGCCAGCCACAGATAGCTCCCAGGGAGTGAGGGGCACACCTACATCACGACAGCCTGTCCAAACCTTATCATAAGGCATGTAAGGCTGCATTTCCTATTGTGTGTATGTTGGTGTACATGTTGTCCTGTGGGTGTCACCTGTGGGCAGCCACCCCCAGGCTGTGCACGTGTTCATGGGGACAGGATCATGGGTGTTACGTGTACGTGACCACTGTGATGTGCAACTGTTCATATCTGTGCATGTGCCATGGTCACATTTCACAGTGGTGTTTGTGTATGTCATGTCACATACCCCGTGAGTCCCATGTGGGACGGTATGTTTGAGCCAGGGTGTCCCAGTGGCACAATAGTGATGGCCCTCCACAGTCTTTGTGCATGTAGTGTTTACAATGTCTCTGATTTCATGTGCACAATGGGAGACAGTCTCCACATCCACGTTGTGTGTGCATGGACTCTGATGTTGTGCGTGTGTGTCACAGACGTCCATGGCTCTCCTGCCATGGCAAGTGTGGCCACTACCTGTGGGGGTCATGTTTGTTTTGTTGTGGTGTACACATGATACTCCAGGTGATGCCAGTGTCCATGTGGCATTACAGGGTCCCTGGGAATGTGCCTGTCGTTGAGCTGTGGTGCCTGGGGCACATCTGTCCTCACATGTCACTGGGGGGTGACTGTGACACAGCATCATGATATCCAATGGGCCAACCTGGGACAAATTGATGCCACCTGTAGGACCGTGTTGACAGATGTTGGCCATGTATGTACCATAAATGTCGTTCCGGTACTGCACACTTCATGTAGTTGTGCCTCATGATGATGTATGTTGGGATCTTGAGTGTGTTCAATGCCGCATATGTGGGGTGACTGACGATCTTGCTTACTTCTCCTCTGCACTGCAGGGCTCCTGCTGTCCATCGGCCATTCCCAGACCTGGCAACGATGGTGGAACGGGACAGCATCCGACGGTACCGCTTCACCAGGCAGCTGATTGAGGATTTGGCAGTGCAGTTGTCCCCACATTTGCAGCCTGGCCGGCCGTATCCTACAGCGCTGACCCCCAAGGTGAAGGTGATGGCAGCCCTACACTTCTTTGCCACCGGTACCTTCCAACATACTGTGGCGTCTGCTGGTGGGATGTCACAGACCATGTTCAGCCGTGTGCTCCGCGATGTTTTGGCGGCAATGTTGCTCTTCCTGAACCGGTACATCTATTTCCCTAGACTGCGACGACTCACTGACGTGAAGAGTGACTTTTATGCCCTGGGGAGGATGCCGCATGTCATTGGCTCCATTGATGGGACACATGTGGCTTTGGTACCACCACAGGCCCAGGAGCAGGCCTACAGGAACCGCAAGCACTACCACTCGGTCAATGCACTGGTGGTGTGTCTTGCAGACATGACCATCACACACGTGTGTGCCCGTTTCCCTGGTTCAGCACACGATGCCTTTGTGATGAGGAGTAGTCGCATCCCCAGGTTGATGGCACAGATGCAGAACCAGCGTGCCTGGCTTGTCGGTGTGTACTGACTTTGTGCCATTGTGTGTGATCTGATCTGTAGTATTCCGCCCACTTTTCCAAGTCAGCTGATGTGCACTTGTCTGTCCGTAGGTGACTCGGGATACCCCAACATGCCGTGGTTGCTGACACCCCTCAGGAACCCTGTGACACCTGCCCAGATGCGCTACAATGAGGCACATGGTCGGACCAGGAGAGTGATTGAGCGGACCTTTGGTCTCCTGAAGAGCCGCTTCCGCTGCCTGGACAAGACCGGAGGGTCCCTCCCATATGCCCCTGCGAAAGTGTGCAAGATTATCATCGTCTGCTGCATGCTCCACAACCTGGCAGTGCGGAAGGAGTTGCCTCTCATCCAGGATGACGATGACCAACATCCGCCACCTGTGGAGGATCCTGGCCTGGACCACGATGCCAGTGACGATGATGATGATGATGGTGATGGTGATGTCCGCACACAGCTCATCACCAACTTCTTTAGCTGAATGTGAGTATCCTGAGGTGTCATGTGAATGATGTGAGTTGGCATGATGTGTGGGTGGTGCTCTGGTGCTGTTGGAGTGTGTCCATGGGCTACTTGACAGGATGTGTGTTGCGATGTGTGGTGACAGGTGGGCTGTACTCCCCAACAGTGTTGACATGCTAACTTGGTTCTGGGTGGGTATCTTGTAACATGTATTGTGCATGAGTTTTGCTGTTCTGTCCTGTACTGCATTGCTTTTGACTGTGTGTCATTTCTGTCCTTCACAGGGTACTTTCAGATTCGTTTGGTGAACTGTGTCCACCGACGACGTGATTGCACATCCAGGCTGGTAGCTGTTGTGTCCCTACAGGTGATGTGCGCCACACCCATGGACTTCCTTCAGTCTACAGTTGTTGACTGTGTGCCCGCTGCCAGGTGGGATTACCTTGCATCTGTAGTGGTTACAGCATGTTGCAACTGTGTAATAAACCTGTGCTTCACTTTGTGATGTGCGTTGTCTGTGGTCACACATTTGACTGCCATTTGCTTACTGCACCTGTGGGCTACTTGACTACAACTGGGAATGGGTGTGGTGTCTGTGCATTGCACCGTCTTCCCTGGCAACATCAGTGTAGGCAATGAGTCAGATGGCCTAGGTGTGTATGTGTTGTGTAGCCCTGGTGGTGTGTCTCCCTCATATGTGTCACGTTGCCTGTACTCACATGCCTGTGTTGTCCTTGCTGTTGCAGTTCGCATACACTGTGTAATTTTGCAGTTCATCATCCCCATAACAGCACCCACGTTGGAATCACGACAGAGGCAAGTATGGTGTATTAGTGTGTTTATTGTGATAATAGTGCATAGGATGGATTGTGCTGTACATGAATCTTGCAATCCCAAGTTCCTAGATGAATAGAAAGTCCAGGTAGACAGGATCCCCAGTATCGGGGCCACTGTTGTCTGACACATTGTTCCAACTTATACTCCCCATGCAATGTGTGGGAGTAGTGTTGCCATCAACAGGGTGAACAGTCTGTGCACAAAGGCGAAAATCCAGAACAGGTTCAGGCTTCCTGGGAGTTGCGCTTGGCCATCAGCCTCTCACTTTCCCCTCCTCGGACGACCCCTCTTCTTGGGGGGGGCCCTCAAGTGCAGGCTGCTGCGGTGCAGGGGACTCTCCGCCAGAGTCCTCCTCCCTCCCTGTGGCAGTTGCAGTTTGTTCGGTACCAGATGTTGTTGGCACACAGGGAGGTGTGGACTGGTTGCTGTTCATCTGGCGGAGGCATTGTAAAATGTCCCTGTGCACCGCCGTCATCTCATGTAGTACATCCCACTTGGACTCCACGCGGGTCATGTGGGAGTCCACACGTGACATGTGGGAGTCCACACGTGACATGTGTGACTCCACTTGGGACATGTGGGAGTCCAAGCGGGCATGATGGGCAGCCTGCTGCTGTTTAATGTCTCTGAGGAGCCCCACTACCTGGCTGAGCTCTCCGGTGCTGGACTGGTACGCATCAGCTATGCGTACCAGTTGTGGGTCTTCATGCACACCAGCAACGTCTGCAAGCAGCGACCTCTGTCTCCCACCCCTCCCACCACCCCTGCTGACATGTGCAGTGTGTGCAGTTGCACGCACAGATAACCCTGGTCCACCTTGGGGGTTGGTGGTGGTGGTGGTGTCCATGGCCCCAGGTTGGTCCAGGGTCACTGCGCTGGTGTTGTTCCTTATTCTGTCCATGTCGGCAGGGATGGTATTCGTGGTGACAGTCGTTGGAGGGGTGGGTGCAGGGGTGCAGCTGGTGGACCTGCTGGTGCTGCAGCTGGTGGTCCTGCTGGTGCAGCATGTTGACTTGCACCGGATGTGCCAGGTTGTTCTTCATCGTCCGAGGAGGACAGAGGCTGTACGACGCCAGTGAGCTCGGCATCCTCTTGAGCCTGGGACTGGGACTCCTCAGCGTCTGCTGCTGTGTCCCTATCATCACCTGTTTTTGGGAGACACAAACAATGTATGTCATGTTTCTGCAGGCATCAGTGGTTGACACACCTGACAGTTGTGACTGTGCCTCGGGGTGCGGGCCTGTACATTGTATTGTCCTAAGTCGTCACAGTCAGGGGTTGATATTGGTGTGGCACATTGTCCTGCATTATTTGGGCATTTCTATGTATTCTCTGGGGTGTGAACATGGTCTGCATTGATTGTGTTTGGTTGACAGCCAGACCTCCTTCCCACCCACCCACCCACCCAGTCAGTTATCCCACCATGGAACGTGCTTGCATTGCAGGGAGTGTAAGTTGTCTCTCAGGATGTCAGTCAGTGGTGTCCTGCTGTTTGTTGGTGCACAGTTGGCAGCAGGGCCTTGTGCTCCCCACAGCAGTAGCCAGTGTCAGCCATCTTGTGAGTCCTTCTCCACTCCCTGTGATGTGAGCATGGTTCAGGGTGGTGTTGATGGGACAGTTGTGGGGGTGAGCTATGTTTGTGACTACGTCTCCCATCATGCTATTGCCTCCACCCCCTTCCCAGCATGCCCATGCTTCCTTCCTTTTGACTCTGCTTCCCTGTGGGGTGGGCTGGCTGTGCTGACAGGATGGCTGGGAGTGTTGTCCTGGCAGTTGTTTGGCTAAGAGTCCCAAGAGTGTCCCTGTGCTTCACACAACATAACCCAGGGTGGTGGTGCTTTGTGGGATCTTGTGTTAGGATGGAGGGCATTGCATTCTACCAGGTGGGTACTGTGGAGTTTGTGTTGGGGGGGTGTGAGGGGAGGTGCTGGTGACTATAGTCAGTGCTGCAAGTCCCCCTTCCCACCCAGCCAGCCAGATAGCCCACCATGGAACGTGCTTGCATTGCAGGGAGTGTAAGTTGTCTCTCAGGATGTCAGTCAGTGGTGTCCTGCTGTTTGTTGGTGCACAGTTGGCAGCAGGGCCTTGTGCTCCCCACAGCAGTAGCCAGTGTCAGCCATCTTGTGAGTCCTTCTCCACTCCCTGTGATGTGAGCATGGTTCAGGGTGGTGTTGATGGGACAGTTGTGGGGGTGAGCTATGTCTGTGACTACGACTCCCATCATGCTATTGCCTCCACCCCCTTCCCAGCATGCCCATGCTTCCTTCCTTTTGACTCTGCTTCCCTGTGGGGTGGGCTGGCTGTGCTGACAGGATGGCTGGGAGTGTTGTCCTGGCAGTTGTTTGGCTAAGAGTCCCAAGAGTGTCCCTGTGCTTCACACAACATAACCCAGGGTGGTGGTGCTTTGTGGGATCTTGTGTTAGGATGGAGGGCATTGCATTCTACCAGGTGGGTACTGTGGAGTTTGTGTTGGGGGGGTGTGAGGGGAGGTGCTGGTGACTATAGTCAGTGCTGCAAGTCCCCCTTCCCACCCAGCCAGCCAGATAGCCCAACATGGAACGTGCTTGCATTGCAGGGAGTGTAAGTTGTCTCTCAGGATGTCAGTCAGTGGTGTCCTGCTGTTTGTTGGTGCACAGTTGGCAGCAGGGCCTTGTGCTCCCCACAGCAGTAGCCAGTGTCAGCCATCTTGTGAGTCCTTCTCCACTCCCTGTGATGTGAGCATGGTTCAGGGTGGTGTTGATGGGACAGTTGTGGGGGTGAGCTATGTCTGTGACTACGTCTCCCATCATGCTATTGCCTCCACCCCCTTCCCAGCATGCCCATGCTTCCTTCCTTTTGACTCTGCTTCCCTGTGGGGTGGGCTGGCTGTGCTGACAGGATGGCTGGGAGTGTTGTCCTGGCAGTTGTTTGGCTAAGAGTCCCAAGAGTGTCCCTGTGCTTCACACAACATAACCCAGGGTGGTGGTGCTTTGTGGGATCTTGTGTTAGGATGGAGGGCATTGCATTCTACCAGGTGGGTACTGTGGAGTTTGTGTTGGGGGGGTGTGAGGGGAGGTGCTGGTGACTATAGTCAGTGCTGCAAGTCCCCCTTCCCACCCAGCCAGCCAGATAGCCCACCATGGAACGTGCTTGCATTGCAGGGAGTGGAAGTTGTCTCTCAGGATGTCAGTCAGTGGTGTCCTGCTGTTTGTTGGTGCACAGTTGGCAGCAGGGCCTTGTGCTCCCCACAGCAGTAGCCAGTGTCAGCCATCTTGTGAGTCCTTCTCCACTCCCTGTGATGTGAGCATGGTTCAGGGTGGTGTTGATGGGACAGTTGTGGGGGTGAGCTATGTCTGTGACTACGACTCCCATCATGCTATTGCCTCCACCCCCTTCCCAGCATGCCCATGCTTCCTTCCTTTTGACTCTGCTTCCCTGTGGGGTGGGCTGGCTGTGCTGACAGGATGGCTGGGAGTGTTGTCCTGGCAGTTGTTTGGCTAAGAGTCCCAAGAGTGTCCCTGTGCTTCACACAACATAACCCAGGGTGGTGGTGCTTTGTGGGATCTTGTGTTAGGATGGAGGGCATTGCATTCTACCAGGTGGGTACTGTGGAGTTTGTGTTGGGGGGGGTGTGAGGGGAGGTGCTGGTGACTATAGTCAGTGCTGCAAGTCCCCCTTCCCACCCAGCCAGCCAGATAGCCCACCATGGAACGTGCTTGCATTGCAGGGAGTGGAAGTTGTCTCTCAGGATGTCAGTCAGTGGTGTCCTGCTGTTTGTTGGTGCACAGTTGGCAGCAGGGCCTTGTGCTCCCCACAGCAGTAGCCAGTGTCAGCCATCTTGTGAGTCCTTCTCCACTCCCTGTGATGTGAGCATGGTTCAGGGTGGTGTTGATGGGACAGTTGTGGGGGTGAGCTATGTCTGTGACTACGACTCCCATCATGCTATTGCCTCCACCCCCTTCCCAGCATGCCCATGCTTCCTTCCTTTTGACTCTGCTTCCCTGTGGGGTGGGCTGGCTGTGCTGACAGGATGGCTGGGAGTGTTGTCCTGGCAGTTGTTTGGCTAAGAGTCCCAAGAGTGTCCCTGTGCTTCACACAACATAACCCAGGGTGGTGGTGCTTTGTGGGATCTTGTGTTAGGATGGAGGGCATTGCATTCTACCAGGTGGGTACTGTGGAGTTTGTGTTGGGGGGGTGTGAGGGGAGGTGCTGGTGACTATAGTCAGTGCTGCAAGTCCCCCTTCCCACCCAGCCAGCCAGATAGCCCACCATGGAACGTGCTTGCATTGCAGGGAGTGGAAGTTGTCTCTCAGGATGTCAGTCAGTGGTGTCCTGCTGTTTGTTGGTGCACAGTTGGCAGCAGGGCCTTGTGCTCCCCACAGCAGTAGCCAGTGTCAGCCATCTTGTGAGTCCTTCTCCACTCCCTGTGATGTGAGCATGGTTCAGGGTGGTGTTGATGGGACAGTTGTGGGGGTGAGCTATGTCTGTGACTACGACTCCCATCATGCTATTGCCTCCACCCCCTTCCCAGCATGCCCATGCTTCCTTCCTTTTGACTCTGCTTCCCTGTGGGGTGGGCTGGCTGTGCTGACAGGATGGCTGGGAGTGTTGTCCTGGCAGTTGTTTGGCTAAGAGTCCCAAGAGTGTCCCTGTGCTTCACACAACATAACCCAGGGTGGTGGTGCTTTGTGGGATCTTGTGTTAGGATGGAGGGCATTGCATTCTACCAGGTGGGTACTGTGGAGTTTGTGTTGGGGGGTGTGAGGGGAGGTGCTGGTGACTATAGTCAGTGCTGCAAGTCCCCCTTCCCACCCAGCCAGCCAGATAGCCCACCATGGAACGTGCTTGCATTGCAGGGAGTGGAAGTTGTCTCTCAGGATGTCAGTCAGTGGTGTCCTGCTGTTTGTTGGTGCACAGTTGGCAGCAGGGCCTTGTGCTCCCCACAGCAGTAGCCAGTGTCAGCCATCTTGTGAGTCCTTCTCCACTCCCTGTGATGTGAGCATGGTTCAGGGTGGTGTTGATGGGACAGTTGTGGGGGTGAGCTATGTCTGTGACTACGACTCCCATCATGCTATTGCCTCCACCCCCTTCCCAGCATGCCCATGCTTCCTTCCTTTTGACTCTGCTTCCCTGTGGGGTGGGCTGGCTGTGCTGACAGGATGGCTGGGAGTGTTGTCCTGGCAGTTGTTTGGCTAAGAGTCCCAAGAGTGTCCCTGTGCTTCACACAACATAACCCAGGGTGGTGGTGCTTTGTGGGATCTTGTGTTAGGATGGAGGGCATTGCATTCTACCAGGTGGGTACTGTGGAGTTTGTGTTGGGGGGGTGTGAGGGGAGGTGCTGGTGACTATAGTCAGTGCTGCAAGTCCCCCTTCCCACCCAGCCAGCCAGATAGCCCACCATGGAACGTGCTTGCATTGCAGGGAGTGGAAGTTGTCTCTCAGGATGTCAGTCAGTGGTGTCCTGCTGTTTGTTGGTGCACAGTTGGCAGCAGGGCCTTGTGCTCCCCACAGCAGTAGCCAGTGTCAGCCATCTTGTGAGTCCTTCTCCACTCCCTGTGATGTGAGCATGGTTCAGGGTGGTGTTGATGGGACAGTTGTGGGGGGCAATATGTGTGACTGCGACTCCCATGATGCTATTGGCTACACTGACTTGGCCAGCATACACAGAATTCCTTCCTTTGAGTGGTCTTCACTGTGTGTTGGTGTTGTTGTGGTGGCTACATGTGTGGATGTGTGTGTTAGTTCTATTTGTGCCACTGCCTAGCTGTAGTTGTGGTTGTGTTTGTACATGTGTTGGCACAGTTGGATGTGACTTTTTTGATGGCATGTGTTGTGTTTATCTGACTGACATACACATTTTGGGATGATTCTGTTCTAGTTGCTGTGTAATTGCTATGTGTGCATGGTTTGACTCTCCCCTTGACAGTGATGTGTGTGTTTTGTGGCAGTTTATTGTGTACATTTGTTGTGTACTCACCAGGCTCTGGGATGTTCTCTAGTCCATATACGCTCACTGGCGGAAGGATGGCCCGCACCTTCTCCTCCCAGGGCCTGAGGTATATTGGCTTGGCAGGAGGGCCACTGCCGGTCTGTTGGCTGTTGCTGTAGTCTATCTTCAGCAGGTCCCGTACCCTCCTGCGCACGTCATACCACCTGTTCTGGATGTCCGTCTTTGTGCGCCGACATGATGATTGGGCGTTCACCCTGTTGATGATCCTCTCCCACATCTTGGTTTTCTGCGACATGGGGGTCTGTTGGACCAGAGTGCCAAACAGCTGTGGCTCCACCCTGAGGATCTCGTCTACCAGGACTTCCAATTCACAATCTAGGAACTTGGGATTCTTCTTGGGGGCATGGTGATGGGTGGTGATGGTGAGTGATGTGTGTGTTGGTGTGCAGGTGAGGGTGTGTGAGTGTGTGTTTTGCTGGGTGTATGTGAGGTAGGTATTTGTTGGTGTGCTGATGGTGTGTGGCTTGTGTGAGGGATGAGCTGTGGGTGTGTGGTTGCTTTCTCTTGGGTGCTGGCAGTGAAATGGCATTTGCAAAGGCTCATGGTAGTGATTTGTGTCCTTTATATAGGTGGAGTTGTGGGTGTGTCTTTGTTCTCTGTCCCCACCCCCCCCAGTGTTTATTGGCTTGGTAATTGCTTGTTTGGCCTTTTTTTGGTTGATTTTTCCTTTGTGCTGTTTGTGTATGTTGGAAACGTTCTTGTGACCGAGTCGGACCCTGCATTGGTCTCGTACGGTGTTTTCCGTTTCGTTCACGCTGTGTTTGTGCAGTTTTGTATGCTGCGTACGCGTCGGTCGCGGTGTATTGTGTTGCTTCGGCTCGGTTTTGTATGCGTGTCGGTCGTACGGCTTGTCCTCCGTCCGACTCGGTCGTGTTTTTCGCGCCTTGCATCGTACTTTGCGGGTTGGAGTTGGCGGGTACGATTCGGTCGGATTTGTTCCGGGTGCGTGTCGGTCGGTTGGATTCGCGTGTTTTTCCGGCCGGATTGCTATTTTCCGAGCGGCTCGGTCGGTCGGCTTGGTTTCCTGACGTGTCGGTCGGATTTATCGCGGCTTGCATCGTACTTGGCGTGTCGGGCGCCACTGGTACGTGTCGGTCGGTATTTTTTCCGGATCCGAGTCGGTCGGTGCTTTTTCCGGCCCGAATCGGAATCGACCCCTAGGTATCAGATTCTCCAAATATAATCTACAATCATTACCTTCTATGTCTTCTGGTAAATTAAAAATGCGCAGGTTATACTGTCTGTTACGATTTTCCAAATCCAGAAGAAGAGCAGATATAGGAGATATTTTTACCACAAGCTGTGAAAAAGCATCAATTTTAACTTTATTGCCTTGAATTTTAATTGCATGGCCAGATATCTTCATTGACATACTAGCCATATCTTTTCGCAAGTTTTTAATCTCTGACGCAATAGTATCAGTGCTAGAGCGAATTGCCTGAATCTCATTAAGTAGTAAAGCCACAGAAGGTTCACTAGATTCCACCACTTTAGATTTAACAGGAGGAGGAGAAATATTTTGTTTCCTTTTATTATGTTGAGCTTATACATTTTTGTTCTCCATCTCTCTTAAAATAAAGTTCTGCAGCCAAATATAATCAATATGTAGGAAAGAGTTAATAATGAAGAGAAAATCTCTAAATAGAGGCTGGTGCAGCAGCTAAAACTGACTGTGGGAGTGACTAGGCCGAAGCCTCGCCCTTTCCTGAATAATACTCCGCCCCCCTGACTGGAATGCTGGGCTGTACCTTGGTGAAGAGGTCAATGCAGAACCAGGATGGGAGAAGAACAGCTTCAGAAGCTCAGCAAAGCTGGAAAATCACCTCAGCGGTCAGTACATATGTTAGAACACTGCTGCCAGTATTTTTGAAAAGATTCTGGAATATAATCGTCCAGAAATTGACAATTAAGGGCTAACGCGGTGAAGAGCTCACCGGGGGGCAGCCATCTTGATTTGCGCGCTCGCGCATCTCCCCCCATAGGAACATTTTAAAGTGTTCTTCTCCCCATACGTAAGCTACAGGTTCTTTCTCTATCACAGAGTAGTGTCTCTCTGAGTCACACAGATTTCTAGACCAATAAGTCACAATCCATTCATTTCTGCCATCACTTTGTAAGAATACTGACCCCAAACCACAATTGCTGGCATCCAAAGCGATGATGCTTTGCTTCCTCTCAACAAAAGGCTAAAAAAACGGAGCATTGATGATTTTCATTTTAACCATTCAAAACCCCCCATTTGATTTATTTCCCCAGACAAATGTTTTGTAAAGACATCCCAAGGACTCTACTTTGGTTGCAAAATCTTGTAAAAGTTTGTAATAGAATTTAGTCAATTCAAGGGATGATACTAATTGCTTTTTGGTTGTGGGTGAAGGAGCGTTCACTGTGGATTCAACATAACACATCTTTGGTTTAATTCCGAAGCTAGAAATAGTGTGCCCAATGTATTCTAACTCCTGTTTTCTGAATTTGCCCTTTGACAATTTTAGCCCGAGCCTTTCTCCTCTTGTGCAGCCAACACCCTCTATAAGTGCTGGTCATGTTCCCTTACATGTCCCTCAAAGTCTGAGATATCATTGTGGAATAAGACTGATCTAAGGATGCCCTCTAACATTCTTTCATTTGCCTTTGAAAAACTGATGCTCCACTTGCAAGATCGAAAGGCATTTTACAATAAAGGAACATACCGTGTAGGGTGACATATGTCAAGTAATTTGATTAATCATTCAATGCAACCTGATGATATGCACTCGCCAAATCTACTGTGGAAAAAATTGATGCCCCACCCTTTTCCTAAACGGAGACTGCATTTCATAGGGAACCCCAAATGTTCTCAATTAAATTGTAAAGCATACAAAACAGTGATGGATGGATTGCTTGAACATTTTCCAGAACAGAAAATTAGGGTGTGAGAAATTGGATTGTTGGTTGAAGGGGGGGGCATGACCCCTATTCAAGCAACAGCCAAAATCCCGATCAGGGTGAACTATAAAATTCACTAAATTAACCTGTGATTAACCCTCTAGTAGCTTGGTACAAATGTAGTCAGGTATAACTTAGAGGCAACGTGTAAAGTATTTATGCAGCACACAAACAGTAATAAAGTGAAACACAACACAAGAAAAATTCCACACTAATTTAGCACAAAATAGAGTACATTTTAATAAACAATTTGACACAAAACTGAACAAAATCCAATCAGTAGAATCGGAGATATGTAATTTTATAGATTTTGGATAAGTAAAGTCCCTAAAAGCACCAAACGCTACTCGCGGTTATCTGGTCGTGCAAGACAGGGCAAAAGTCACAAGTTCAGGCCAACTGTTATGGAGGGTGGGCTGGATACATGGGCTAGGTTAGTCCTGATGAAAAAGTTACCTTTAACGTCCAGCGCAAAGAGTTCCGTTTGCGGTGGAAGGGCCGGCGTGGGACAGGGAGAGCACCACAGAATGTCGCAGATGTAGCACAAAGAGCAGGCTCAACATCTCAGACGGTTATCGCTGTAGGCTGAAGATCCTGGTGGATGTTGCAGATGTTCGTTGCTGGATCTTTACGTTGGTGGTTGCAGTGAGCTGTTGATGCTGTAGTAAAAAGTGCAGATCTCACACTGCCTGACATCGTTAGCGGTTGCTATGGCGCAAAGAGCTGGGTTCACTGGAACTTCCCGTTAGCAGGCAGCAAGACCATGGCCTGATTGGGCATGTTCGTGTTCACAAAGAACACAAAACTTCAGGATTTCTCCTTTTCTTTGGAGAGAATATCACCTGAGGCCATATCAACTGTCCACGACCTGTGGGGCACCTCTGGGGGGTCAGGAACCCACTCCAGCAGAGGCCAGCAGAGCTCAGACAGTTCCAGTTGCAGGTCCAGTTGCACATACAGGCAACAGGTCAGCTGTGCAGTTGCAGGGAGCATCTGGAGCTTGTTATGTCCCTGTAGCTCAAAGCTGGAGGTCAATCTACTGATCCTTGGAGTCACTTACACCTGGGATGAAGGGTGAAGGACCAGTCTTCCTTCTCAGCAAGCAGGGCAGCAGGCCACAGAGCAGCAGAGTAGGAGGGCATCAGAGTGGCAATCCTTCTGGTAGCAAAGCAGCACAGCAGTCCTTCTTTGGCAGCATCCACAGGTCCAGGACTGTACTGAAGAGTGGGTCAGAGAGCCTTCTTCTTATACCTAGTGCTTTCCTTTAAGTAGTAGAAGTTTCTAGAGAATACCCTTTGAAGTGCTTGAAGTTTCCTGACTCCCTTGCCTTGGGTCCAAGCTGGCTGCATAAACAATGCAAGGGTGACAATCCTTTATGGGAAGGCAGAGCACTGCCTATTCTGTTGCAAGTGGGGCTGTGCCCAGCTCCGCCCCCCCTTCTTGCTAGTTGCTGGCCCATCCAGGCACACCTAATCCCTCTATTGTGTGGCTGTCTAGGAGGAATAACCAAAGTTCAACTATCAACTACATCCAGTCATATTACCCAGAAACAGGCTGCAGGCACCAAATAGTTTAGGGCAGGTAAATGCCAACTTTCTAGTCGTTGCATTTTAAAAATTATAACTTAGAATCCAACTTTACCATTACAGAGGATTTTTAATTACAATTTCTTAGTCACCTAACATTAAATGCTTACCTATTTCCAATCAAATGGTTTTGCTTATTAAATGCAATAAGGCAACCCAGTGTTACCCTCTGGAGAGGTAGGCCTCACAGTAGTGAACAACAAATTTAGGGATTGTTCACTACCAAGACATGCAAAACTTTAAAGAACATGACCAAAATTTAAATTACAATGCACCCTGCAATCTGGGCTACCTAGAGCCTACCTTAAGGGTGAGTTATATGCAATAAAATGATAGTTTAGGGCTTGGCAAGGGGTTCTCCAGCCAAGTCAAATTGGCAGTTTAAACTGCATTCAGGCGGAAATGGCAGACCCGGTACATGTTTTGAGGAGCTACTTAAGTGGGTGGCACAATAAGTGCTACAGACCAACTCGTAGCCTTTAATTTCTAGGCCCTGGGTGTTTAGTATTACCCTCTACAAGGGATTTATAAGTAAATTAAATATGCCAGTCAGGTTTAAACCAATTTTACCTTGCTTAAAGGAGAGAGCACAAGCACTTTAGCACTGGTTAGCAGTGGTAAAGTGTGCAGAGTCCTAAGGCTAACAAAAACCAATTCAGAAAAAGTAGATGGGGTAAAGACATAAACTTTTGGGGGAAGACCGCCCAAGTCTGACAGGTCTAATATGGGGGAAGCAAGTTAGTTACATGGCCGTTTAGTGGGCTCCACAGGAGTGGACCTCACATCTCCCCTCAAGTCCTCCCATGGTGTCTCTCTACTCATCACTTCTTGGTCATGGATCCGTAAAGAGTGGGGGGGCACCTCTGGCTGTAGTGCTAGGATGAATTGTGAACTTAACCACACTTGTGTTAATTTAAGCCACAAGGACAGGTGTATATGTGATGGAGAGTATATGCCATAGCCTGAGTACGTTGCTAGGTTCACTTGGCTGTTCAGGATGCCAAGGTCTGTACAGGAGTATAGAATTCTGATATTTTGCGGTGAAAGGGGATGTGTAAATCACCACAAAGTTGCAGCACCCATCATACTGCGTGCACGTTCTTTTGGGAGCAAGAACAGAGTGCATATGGCGTTTCCTGAATCTCAATAACCAGAGGCATTTAGTAGATATCATGGTCTATTTTTCCAGACTAGATTTGGCCCACTGGACCAGTAATTTGTGCCCACTCCTCTACAGGATAGTGGCAAACACCCATATGCTGCCTGAGGTGGGGAGATATCGTCAGGATCAGGACAACACTGGAACTATGGGTCTTGAGTTGTTTCCTGGTGGACAGAAAAGAAAGGGTCAACACAAGGTGGAGAAAAGGAGTTGATTTTACTTTAAATATCTTTGACTCTTAATAGAAAAAGTCTCAGACCTTCTCCTTCTGAGGAAAAGGTCTGAGACACATTGTGGTGAAGAAAGATATTCTGGGAGTAACAGGTTATGCAGGTAAATGTAGTCAAACAGTTGCATGTAATGAATGTTTCACTGAGTCACACATAATATGATACATTCACAGTATCTTGCCCAGGAGGCATACCTTTCTAATAAAAATGTTCTGTGTTGCAACGGAATAAGACGGAAAAATACTGGAAACTTCCAGGCACGCGTCACCACGTGCTTGTTGCACATTCCAGTCAAAAAGGGAAAAGAGAACAACAGGCTACAACTAGAGGAGGAACAAGAGTTACAAACAGTATTTGTTTACATCAATAATAGCTCACTAAAAATAACTCTTTCAAAAAGTCCCTGAAATAAGGTTCATTTCAAAATAGTCTACTGCTAATAGAATATTGATGAAAGGCATCCTGAGTGTGCGGTTCATGACAAAGATTACTACTCGTGACACCCATGGGGATGATTCAACTGCCTCTATTGTCTCTTTATTCATGAGATCAATCAATATGTCCCTCAGTTTACCCCTGTGTGTTAGGAGAACATTTGTCACTTTAAGTCTGACTGGCACAGCACTTTCCCTTAAAACTATTTTGTGTTTGAATCCTTTGTTTTCAAACAACTTGTCAATAAAAACAGAACTAAAATTCTCTTTTAAGGTGTTCATAAATTTATCAGAATACTTGGTAAATGTACATTTTTGGTTGATTTTGTCAGTCTGTACAGAACTAACTATGAATTCAGGGGGGTCGGCTCTAGGCTGAGGCCAACCTTATAATGACTGTCCTTTCTCTGAGACGTATACTTTTCCTCCAGTACATCTACTTGAACATTCCATATTAGAAACTTAATAACCAATTGGATTATTTTTGTGACCAGTGAGGCCGCCAGAAGAATCAGCAGATGCAGACATTTTTCTGTTTGACCAATTTTGCTCAAAAACGCCCTTGCTTTATAAGGTGAACGAGGCGCATGAATCTACATGAACAGAAATTGATTTTTCATCCATTCTGACAATACATGGGGGAAGACTTATTCTGAAATGCCACACTATCTCTGTCATCCACACTTAATACAGCATTAGCATAATAACAATACCCTGAAACATTGTTCTCACCTTTATCTGTCACTAGATTCCACTTTGAACTCTATACTTTTGCATACTCTAGCAAAATGAGAGATTTTTGCATTTCGAACAAATCTTATCAATTTTTTAAATTACTTAAAGGTGATTGACTCCCACATCTGTAACAGGCCCAGTTTGTTTTTTCTTCATACCCGTGTACTGTTATATTTCCTATTTTTGTCATCAATATTTTCTTCTGTACCATATTAGCTTGCCATGTCTGATCACTTCTAATTCCGGAGTAAACGATTCAGAATGTTCTCCCTCGTTTGCAATTTCTATGGCAGCATTTAGTGTCATGTCAGCAGAAACCCATAATCTCTCTTGCACTGTTGATTTTCATCAAAATCAGATCTTGAAGCACTTGTTCATAACTGATATGTTCAAAATCACACGAAGATGCAAGATATCTTAATGATGAGAAACATTCTACAATAGACTTATCACTACCTTGCTTATGTGAATAAACTTTGTAGCATTCCAGAGCCACATTGTTTTTTAACATATTATATGGGAATTTGTTTTGATGCATATTCAGTTACGTCAATATCACCTCGTCTTTCCAATGAAGGCAGATTCTTAAATTCTTTTAATCCGAATCCTCCCAAACAATGCCATAGAAGAGATAAATTTATTTTGGATGAACATGAATCACCTTATTTCACAGTTCATTGGTGGTTCACCGGGTGAGGGTAGAAAGGATGGTGGAGGTACAATACTTGATTGACATTGATGGCCTAATTACGATGTCGGTCGGACCACCACTGACAGGATGTCAGTGGCGGTCTGACCGACAGCCCTTCGGTCCGACCGCCGGATTACAATCCAGGCGGTCTGACACTAAACGGTTGGGGTGAAGACTGCTGCCTCCGACAGGATCAATGATCCCGTCGGGGCGGCGGTCTGAATCGCAATCTCGAATGGAGGCGGTGCAGAGGCAGGCACTGCCATTTGGATTTCGATATACCTTTCCAACAGCCTTTTCATGTTGGAAAGGCTACCATGACAAGGCTGTCGAAAACTGATTTTGGGAGGCCAAAACAGGGCATCCTTCCATTGTGGGCCACTGTAAGGTGGCCCAGGGGCCACAATTAGTGCTCCTTTACATGGCAATTTGTGCTGCGGCCCTTTTCGTGGGCCGCAGCACAAGCCGTTGTGTAAAGGAGCACAGCGCAGCGACCACCAGCCCAGCGGTCATAGTGTAATGCGTTGGTCGGACCGCCGACTGTTTGTCTCCTGACCGCCGTGATAGCGGTCGGCGGTCTGACTGACCAATATCATAATAAGGCCCTTAATATGTGTACGTGTAAAATAAGAAACTACCATAAGAAAAGTAGACACCATTGACTTCTGTGTAATAGTAAATAAATAAAGTAGTCACTGTTGTCAATAATGTGGAGAAGAAAAGATAGTCACTGTTGTTAATAAGTTGTAATATCCTGAACTGTTAAACATGGATTCCTCTGGCTTATAAAGAACAACAAACCACCACGTTGAAATTTATTCCAATATTTTTTGTGGTACTTGCTTGTGAAATTATTGAAATTATTATACAATTACTGAGCAAAATGGTACATTTATCATGTTGACAACAACAAAGTCTGTGGTGCGCATTGCTGTGCTGCTGACAGTGCTTTCTTTTAGCTTAACACCCGCAATCCAAAATGGTGGCACATTGGTGATGTTTGTTCCATTATGACAGTGGCTGGCGGCTGCTTGCGAGCGTGTTTAGTGCCGAGGGCAGTGTGAGCGAGAGTGCATGGTCGGGATTAAACACCACTGCCAAATAGGAGTTTAGAAAAGGCAGGAGATTCCCATGCAACAACAGTACTGTTGCCACACTAATGTTCTCAGATCTCAAAACAGTGGCTGGGAAGTCCATAGACGTTCAAAACAATGAAGTCAAGTAGGCCTATTGAGTATCCTCCAAAATGAGTCAAAAGCCATTCTCAAGAGCAGATATCGGGTGCTTTTCTTGGCCTTGTGCCAAAACTCCTGTTGTCTACTGCTCACTAGGATCCCCTGTGTCTTATTCCTTCATTCCCAAACTCAACCACGTTTCTTTTTTTTTTTAGTTAACAAAGCTTTATTGAATAAAATATGAATGTACAGAATTATATATTACACAGGTGGAGAGGTGTGGTGCAGCGCCCAGGGCAGCTGACTTCGGAGCACAGGGTTCACGGTTCGATCCCCGGCTGCGGCAGCTCAGCTCAGCACCATGTGACTCTGGGCAATAGCTCACTTAATTTCCACTACGGCCCCCAGCGCCTTGAGACCCGTAAGGGTGAGTAGCTGCGCTATATAAAAACGGACTTACATTTTTTTTTACTTACAGAAGGAGAAATCAAGCTATGAAATATAATTTTAACCAGAAAGGCAAAAAATTTCTAACACTTAATACAAAGGAAGGAGTACATCTTAAACTTATTAAGTGAAATCATTCTGTACTAAGCTTTACTTTTGAAGCATCTGTTCTAGGTTTCAGAAAATACTTTCTGAAAACTCTTCTAATAGACTGAGATGGTGTCTGCACCTGTTATATCGACGGACGACAGTCTGTGCTGAGTGTCCCTTTTACAAGAGGTTCTGCAGAGAAGGCTCTGGCAGCTGATAGTGCTTTGCATTCCTTTCCTGGATAATAAGTTGCTATATCGTTGCATCTGTCCTTTACAGCCACCTCTTTCGGATATTCAGAGGCTGCATAGAAGGACTTGTCTCACCAGCCGCATCTGTGTGTGTTTAGTCCCACTGCTCAGCAAACTGATAAATACACGATTCTTCCATTTAGTGATTAAATGATTCAAGCTGACCTTCCATTCGGTATCATGCTTTCAGGACTCTTAAAATACAGAAATATTATAATGTGTCCACTACCCCCAGTAAGTTACATTCCTATAACACACTCGCTGCATACCAGGGGCCTGTAATATTTATGCACAAGGCACTGCTTGAACTCCAATGACAGTGTTATTCCACCGAGTTATTTCGTGAAAATAATATGATTGGTGGTATTTACAACTGCATCTCTACAAATATTTTCATTTTATTCTCCTGCGCTCCCATTGGTCCGACCTTCGAGAGCTAATGCTTCTCTCAGCTACACGTAGGAATAAGAGTAAAAAAGTATAGAATATAGTGGAACAGCAGACTACATAAAAAGAAAGACATGGGGAGAATAGTGCTAGAGAGAGAAGGGAGAGAAAGAGGAGAAGTAGGGAGAAGGGCGAGAGAAGCAGTACTAGGAAAATAGAAGAGTGCAGAATGGAGAGTCGCACAGGAGGGAGAGAAGGAAAAGAAGAGACAGAAAAGCAAAAAAGGGATACAATGGGAGAGGGAGACAATAAAGAGCTATTGAGACACAGAAGGAATGAAGATAGAGAAAGAGAAGGTGTAACAGAGAGTAGAAGAGAATGTGCACCCAAAGCAAGAGTCAGACAGGGTCTGCCTGGGAGTGTAGACAAGAAGGAGTTGTAGGGAAAGAAGGTGGTTGTTTTAAGAGAGGGAGCTAAAGAGTGACTGAGAGAGTGAGTGGGAGAGGGTAGGAGAGAAAAAGAAGAGAGATAAGAAAGAGAAAATGGAGGCAGTGAGAGAGAGCAGGAGAATGAGGAAGAGGAAGAGAGACGGATCACTGACACAATATTGAGGTGAATAATATTGTTTGACATGAATATTGTGTCAAAAATATTGTTCACCAGAATATTGTGTCCCTTTACTTAGGATGGTTTAAGTACAAAAATATCAGAATAAAATATTGTTTAACATTAATATTGTCCAAAAACATACAAAAAAGTTTTAAAAATATATATATACATAGTCTAAAGTAGTAAACCTTAAATATTTTAGTATATAACATTAATATAATGTACACATTGCGTAGATTCCACTAATACTTAACACTAAATATAAATATATGCTTATAAATGTAGTGTAACACAATTATGAAAAAATATGTATTTTACATTACATTATGTATATATATATATATATACATATATATTTATATATATATTTACATAAAACTTTAAAAAACTATTACCAATTCAATTCCAAAATATTAAATAAATTTCCAAATAAATAAAATATTAAAAAGGAAAAACCAAAAAACACAATTTCAAAAAACATTATACAAATTAAAAACGTAAAACAATAATACAATAAAAAAAAAAATAAACAAATAAGAAATATTTAAGCAATAATAGGAAAAGTATTGGAGTTGGGAATATTAGATATTCGATTTCCACTCCATTTTAAGCAACTGTAGGGAATCTGTTGGACTTCGTAGGGGCTAAATTAATTATTCCCACTCCAAACAGTGCAACTGTAGAGAAAGTGTTGGATTTAGGAATGGATGGATTTACTATTTCCACTCCAAACAGAGCAACAGCCGGGAAAGTGTTGACCTTCCGACCGGTTAGATTTAATATTCCCACTCCAGTCTATGCAACAGCAGGGAAAGCGTTGGACTTCAGAGGGGTTAAGTTTACTATTGCCACTCCACTCTAAGCAACAGTAGGGAAAGTGTTAGATTTTGGAGGGGTTACATTTAATATTCTCACTTCAGTCTACGTAACATTAAGGAAAGTGTTGGACTTTAGAGGGGTTCAATTTACTGTTCTTGCCCCTGCCTATGTAATAGCATGTAAAGCCTTTGACTTTGGTGGGGTAAATTTACTATTCCCACTCCGGTCTGTGCAACATTAGGGAAAGCTTTGCACTTTGAGGGGTTACATTTACTATTCCCATTCCAAAAAGCACAATGGTAGGGAAAGTGTTGGACTTCGGAGGGATAAAATGTACTATTCCCACTGCAGTCTGTTCAACGGCAGGGACATTTTTGGACTTTGGAGAGGTTAAATTTACTATTCCCACTCCAGTCTAAGCAACAGTAGGGAAAGTACTTCACTTCAAGCACATAACATATGTGAATAACCGTATTAATTTTGAAAAAGTATTAAACTCTTAATATAAACCTTATTAATTTACATTCAAAATATATTTACACACACACATATATATTTATTAAAAAGATAAAAAAGCAAATAAACAATTTATATAATTAAAAATCAATTCAATAATTAATTCTCAATTTCAAAAATCATAATTTACAATTTTTATTTTTATTTGTTGCTATTTTAGAAATCATTTGAATAATTATTTACTATTTAAAAAAATTATTAATACATTTCTTTTAATTATTACTTAATTACGTTCCCACCTATATGACTACAAACCTAGCATCCCACACCTAAAATAAAACTAAAATAAATAAGTATAACACAATTTATGTACTTGATAATCAATTAAACAACAATGAATTGTTATTTATTTATTACTTAACTAACTTCTCACCCTATACCCCTACAAACCTAGCAACCTGCACGTAAATACTAAAATAAATCACTATTACACAATTAATATTATTAATATCAATCACATAATTAATTACAAAATTATTCATTAATTTAATAATGAATTATTACTTAATTAACTTCCCACTCTATCCCCATACAATACCGACAACCCAGTGCAACACTATAAATTACTACTAATAATTAAATAAAAAATTCTGAATCAGTTAAAATTAGAAACTATATTTTAAAATATGTCTAGCAATTTTACAAACAATAGTAAAATAAAATTAGTATATGAACTAAAACACATTAAAATAATTAAAAAGTGTTTGCTTTTTACAACTGTATTGCTGAAAACAATCTTAAAAGCAATGATATTCTTAAAAATATAATACTTACCTAAAAAAACGATATTCTTGACAACTATGGGGCATATCATCAAGACATATATCGCCGCTTTTTCGGCGCTATGTGCCGAAAAAGCGGCGATTCAAATATCGCACAATCATCAAGGCGGCGCTAACATGCATTAGCGCATGTTAGCTGCCGTTTTCCGAACGCCTCGCATCGCTAATTAGATGCAAAGTAGGCGTTCCTCACATAGAATCCATGTAAAACATCGCTGACACAGCATCGCGATATTAACAAGGATGCCCCAGAGCCGCAAAGCGCCGATAATAGTTGCGCTAATGCCCCTTAACGCTGGATCCTAACGTCTGGTATTTTCTTGACTACCCTATGTGTACTATTGGAGGTGGATTCTAGGGTTGAGGCCACAGGGCCCTATCAGCAAGCTCATCTCCAATTCTGCTGGATTATCGCTGGTTTTCCAGCGATGTCGCCCCATATTGCCGGCTATCGCTGGGAATATTATCGCCAAAGTGCTAAGCGTTGTTGATACAGCGCTAGCCTGGTGATAATTTCCTGCGATAGCTGGCGTTAGTGCAAAACGCGCTAAGCGCGTTCATCGCTGAGGCTTGCTAATATGCCCCTATATTTTTACATCACGATATTTTTTAATCAAGATATTTTATTTCTGATATTTCTCGTCTCCTGATATTTAAAATTCGAAGGAAACAGAGTGAGGAAAAAGGGAGATTAGCTAGAACGAAGGGCTGTAATAGAGCAAAATGGGAAAGAGGATGTTACAGGTGTTAAACACAGTAGCGGCTCGTGGAGGGAGTGCTGCGGGCGGTGGGGGAGCAGGGTGGGGGTAGTAAGCTACGATACGGCCGAACAGAGGTAAGTAAACAAATAAATAAATAAAACGAATTTCGTTGCGCGCGCTGCATCGCATTTGGCAATGCAGCGCACGCAATGAAATTTGTTTTATTTATTTATTTGTTTACTTACCTCTGTTCGGCCGTATGCCATAGTTTACTACCCCCCACCCTGCTCCTCCCCTCCCCCGCCCCACCGCCCCGCAGCACTCCCTCCACGAGCCGCTACTGGTTAAACATGTAATGGGAGTTTATAACATCATGTTCTGACCGATGTTACTGGCCCACTGTGCTTTAAAATACGCAAAGAGGAGAGAGAGAGAGAGGACGAAAGAGGGACGGCAAAAGAGAGGAAAGAAGATAGAGAGGGAGAGAGCGAGAGATGGAGGGAGAGAGCAAGAGAGACGGGGCGAGGCAGTGAAAGAGAGTGAGAGACAGAGAAAGGAAGAAAGAGGGAAGGTGAAAGAGACAGTAGGTGAGATGGAGAGAAAGCGATAGAGAGCAAGAAAGAGTGAAAGTGAGAGGAAAAGAGGGAAATAAAGGAAGATAGAGAACTGGGAGAGGCAGATGGGGAGGGAGAGTGAGGGGGAGACAGAGAGAGGAAGAAGGAGGGACGATGAAAGAGACAGTAGGTGAAATGGAGAGAGAGCAAGAGAGAGAGAAAGTGAGAGGAAAAGAGGGAAAGAAAGGAAGATAGAGAACGGGGAGGGGTAGATGCGGAGGGAGAGTGAGGTATCCCTTCACCCATCTATCCACCAAAGCAATTTTCCTTCCTTTACTTATTCACTTTTTACTCGCTAATTTATGTGACCCTTACCGGTCCATCCACTCCTTCATCCATAGATGCACATTCACTCACATGCACTGATTCACCTACACGTGCCCACCTATGTATTCCCCACCCACTATCTGGCCCACTGGACCGCTGAAAGGTGGAAATAAAACCAAGGTACAAAATTTAAAAGTATTGGCATTGCCAATGCTTGTTTATTAGGTGAAAAGTTGCAAGAGAATGTGAACCTTGCTTAATCTTCACCTGGAGCCAGGGAGCAAACATCCCAGGAGACAATGGTATACTTGTAATTTAAATCACCCCTGTGTAGAGATGACCTCTGACCTCCGTGTCCCAAGTGTTTGTGCTTATTTATGTCACCAGAAACCAATGAAAGTCTGCACTGTCAGTGCTGACGTCACTGCAGAGTCTGGGATGCGGAGTGATGAGTGACAGGTGCCACCCTCTGAAGCTCTCCTATCTGAGGAGGAAGAAAGCTCTTTTTTCTGTGCCTTGGAAATTCTAAAAATAGGCTCAAGCCCGGGTGCAAGGACAGGGCGTGGGGTGTTGCTGGGCGGAAGGAGGGAACGATGGCCTGCCGGGGGAGTGAGGAGATCCTGTAAATCCCGGCTCACCTTCTAAGCACGTGACTCCGCATCTTTAGACTGAATAAAACCTGCCCAAGAGCACAGGTTGAGGAAGAGAGACACCTGCTGTCTGCTGGCACAGACCTCAGGTAAGCTCCCGTCAGAGACAGCAGAGGTAGAGTGCACAGCCCCGACATCCGGGCATCTACAAGAGAGGACAGAGGCACAGCAGAGATAGAGTCCCCATTAGTGTCCTGAAGACAGAAGGCACAAGGCACGGACATAGGACACAGCCGACATCCGAGCCGCCACCGGAGGCAGCAGAGCCATAGAACTCACCACCCCGAGCCCGCATGCTCCAGAGACCGCACAGGCACGGAGAGCTGCTGGCCCAGTCTCTGGGTGCACATCTGGTGTCCCTGCATCGTCCTGCCAGAAGGTACGTACATTAATTTACATTTAAAAAATAATAATAATTTAAAAAAAAATATATATATATATAACAAAAAGGTAAAAGAATAAACAATTTACATAGGTAATAATCAATTAAATAATTAATTCTCAATTAAAAAATCAGCATTTACTATTTTAATATGAATTATTTACTATCTTAAAAATTATTGTAATAATTATTTACTATTTTGCTGTTCCTACTTTGTACCCTGCTTTGTAATAATTTGCTTTAAGGACCCAAGCGCTTAATTTGTGCCGGTGTTTGCTGGTGCTCGCCTCCAGTACTTATATGAAACACCAGCACTTAGGTACGACAGTTCACTACATGGTGGCACTGCCTGCCCAGTTATTAACAATATAATCGGTAGAGTGTTTAAAAATTCAACATAATTTTGAAATAATAAAGCCAGCGAGCCCCTCCCATTATTAACCCCTACGTTTACCTGGAACAGTCCAGAATGTCCTCTTGTGTGAGTGGGATGTCAGCAAGTAGAGCAGACACTGGGGTTCAGGCAGCGCGGCCTGGGCAAGGGTGGTACCGGACGCTGTGGCTACCGAAAAATTACCTTGGCCCGTCCCCTTATTTTTATTTTTTTCAAATTACGCACTGATGGGCACTCTGTCCCAGCTGTGCCCCTACTCTACACTACTCTCATGGTGTGCACAGTCTGTGCATTGCTGTAGCATTCCTGTCCATTATGCACTGTGTGCCTGTCCCACTATGCACGGCTGTCCTGTGGTCACAGTAGGCAGAATCACTTTGTGTACTGTCCTGTCCCGTATGCACTTTCTTTTTCTTACTCCTCCGTGCACTGCTCGTTGCATGCACAGTTGTGTTCCTGCCCTCTGTGCACTGCTGCCCTGCATGCACAGTCGTGTTCCTGGGCCTCTGTGCACTGCTGTCCTAGGTGGTGTGTGTGGGGGTGACTGTCGTGTTCCTGCTCCTCTGTGCACTGGTATGCATGCACGGGTGTGTTCCTGCCCCTCCGTGCACTGGTTGCCCTCAGGGGAAGTAGACGGGTGTTGTGTTGTGGGCCCTAGGCCCACATGCTGATGAAGGATTGACACAGACACCGTGGCTGTCGTTATTCAACTGGCCACGAGCACGTGCACTCGGGCCCTTTTATTTGCAGGATCACGTCACTCGTGACGCCTGTGAGAGATGCGTGTGGGGGTGCAAGTGTGCCCACTCCCATAGGGGAGTGGCTACTAACTCTATGCCTGTCGAGACACTAGAACGTGTCTCGCAGGACATAACATTCCTCCCAAATTTTAATGAAAACAAAAGATCTGTAGTTCAACCTGTAGGGATAAACAGTAACAAAACATACACCACAGGGTCCATCAGTTTCTCGGATCCGGCATCATGACAACGGCAGACAAAGACCAGTGAAGTAGACAGTGGCAGGACACTCTCAGCAGGTGTTCATCATTTAACCTGATCGGTTCAGGACACAAACTCTTGCTTGAAGATGTCATCTGCACACCAGGAATGTGCCGGTGTAAGTGTCCTTTAGTCTTTCGTAGCTTCCGTCCGCTGACCTTGATGATGGTATGTGGTGTGTAACAATATTTCATTTATGGGGTGCGTCAAGATCATGGTGGGAGTCCATGGTGACAGCTCACTGGATTATTTCCGTATCGCCTGAAGTCTCGCTGGGGCTGTCTTGCAGTGTCCGGTGACCTGTCGGTGGGGCAATGTCTCTTCCAGCTCTCCCGCCTGGGGAGGCCCTTCGTTGGGCTTGCCACGGGACTGCAGGTAGGCTGCGATTGGGGCTGCGTGTGTGCCGGCTGGAAGCAGCTGCAAACCGCCAAGGAGCCAGTAGCCAGTCTCTCGCACAAACCTCAAGGGTGTGTGGGTCTTGGTCAGGACATGCTCTCGCTGCCGCAGTTTAGGTGCAGACCAGGTTAGCAGACAACCTCTGAGTCTTCTTGCTGGCTAAGTTGGCGCTGGTGTAGGACTCCACTCCATATGTATTCGAGATGGTTTCGTGTGACGCACTTGATTGAAGACTGGCGTAATGACATGGCCAGTCGTGTGGTGAATCTGGACGATGGCTGGTGCTGACTTGCTTTGATGATTGCAGGCTTTCAGTCTGAAGTCGATCACCTGAGGCAGGGGCGGTCAGGTGCCTCCACGTTCTCTGGGAGGCACTTGCATTCATGTACTTGGGCTTCTTGGGCTGTCGGGACTTTGATGACGGAGGGGTGATGAACACGTTGTGAAACGTGAGGCATGAGACTCGGTTCGCGCAGATTGTGCGGCTTACCCTCGGCCTCCCGCTGTGCGGTTGCCAGTTCCTTTTTTGGGTTGTTCCCCTCTTCCCTTGTTGTCGCTGTGTCAGGACTCACTCCTGTTGTAGCTTGGGTTTCTTCATCGTCCAGCCCTGCCAGTCACGACTTCCCCTTCTGACCTCAATTGGTTGTCTGATTCTTGGTGTGGACACTCCGGTCACACTTCCACGTGTCTTGCTGAGTGCGGTGTCATGCACATGGCACTGATGACGTAGCTGCCATTGGGCCTGGACGACAGGTGGCGATGATCATGTAGGAGAGGAGGTTTCTGGATGGACGTCGTAGCCACGTGACTGTCTCTTCTGAATCTTGTCTTGCACCTCTGGCATTTGCGGTCAGGAGCAGGGATGCCACTCGACTCCAACTGCCGACACTCGGGCTGGACGGTCTCAATGTGAAGCGATGGGAGCAACGCGGTTTGCGCTTGCTGCGGCTTACGTGTGGTTCTCCCTTGGTGCTGTCGCCAGGGCCGTCGGTCTGCCTTGGTGGCTGTCTGGTGTCTTTGGAGGTGTTCTTGGCTTATGGTGCTACGAGTCCTCGTGCTTCTCCTCTCGTTGTCTTTGATACACCTGCATTTGTCCAGCTCTTCTGGGTGACACGATCTCCACTCTTCCTCCGGGTGCAGTGACATGCACCATGTTCTAACAAGGCCAACGGGCCTATTAACTTCAATGGTCTCCGGACCATCCAGGCGAACCTTCAGTCGCTCTTCTCGGCTGCATGGCGAGCAGCCACTCATCTTGGGCGCTCCTTCTTCAGGCAGCTTCTTGATACGCCTACTCTGGGTGTTCCCTCTCCAGGGGATGGCTTCCACGGGCAGGGGTGTGCTGTGGCTTCTTAATGCTCCTACTCCGGGCGTTCCCTCTCCAGGGAATGGCTTCCACGGGCAGTAGCGATCTGTCCAAAACTCTTACTCCGGGTGTTCCCTCTCCAGGGATTGGCTTCCCCGGGCTGTGGTGAGCTGTTCACTCGTAGTGTGTTACTCTCCTCTCGTCAGCCTTGGGTCACTGACGACTCCTGCATGAGACAGTGTGAGGGAGGACACTGTGCTGCATTTGGCCCGTTCCGGGCTCTGTTGCTGCTGTGGAGATGTGTGGGTCCTCCCTGCTGATTCCAGCAGTGCTTCTTGTCCTTCAGAGAGGTTTTTTTTTTTCTTGGGCGTTCACCTCTACTGACATTTCTTCTGGGCGCGCGTGTCATGCACCTCGGACGGCGCACACTGCATCTTTCCTTGGGCGCCCTCTTCTGGCACTTGCCGTGCCTGCTTTCCTTCCTTGCGGTGGTGCTCGTTGACCGCCAGGGGCATATGGCGCTCTTCTCACGTGTGGTGGCGTTGGGCCGCCGCTGGTGGCGCAATTTCTGCACCAGTCTGTTCTTGCACTTTTGGCAGGGGTATACTCCCTTGAGCTGTTGCTCGATCAGCAGACCTTGTTGCGAATGATTGTTGTCGAAGTGGCTGCTGTGGACTTTTAGTCCCCCTGCTTTGGCTGAATGTTGCGTGACGGCGCCTGTGCAGGCTTCATGCAGGCTTTCTGTAGAGTGAGCAATCTCTCTACGGCACCCTGACATGCAGTCCATGGGGGGCAGGTGGCACTATTCTGATCCGTCTATTGCTGTGACGACTTGAGCAGTGCTCAGTGTTTCCCACTCTGTCCTCTCCTTATGATTGGGCTGCGCCGTGATCAGTTCAGTGGGTGTGGGCGCCTGTCGTTTTAGGTGCCGTGTTGTGTTACTTCATGCACTCACTGTGTTGCTGCTCGGGCACTTGGCGGCAGTTCTGTGTTTTCCTGGGGCCTGTTTTACTCTGACCGGCTTGTGTCTGCAACCAGCTGTTTGATTCAGCCCGGCTGTCCTTCTGAGAGCTGGCCGTCTCCTGAAGTCTTTTCCCCTTGTTGGAATTTCTCTGCTTTGTATTATGTAGATGCAATTCAGCAGCCTGCCACCAGGTGGCGCCCTGTTTGCTGTCCTCAGGCTGTTGCAGCAATTGGCAGCCTGAACTGGCGAAGGCGTCTGCAGGTAGAGACTCGCCTTGTCATTGAGTGCCAGAAGCATTGAATCTCCTTGTGCGCATTTCGTGGCAGGGTTTTTGTTTGTCATTGTGGTGTGCTCTAAATGCAGCGTTACCCCTTCCCATGCGGTCGTGGACGTTTCAGTTGTGTATTCCACAGGTTTGGGTGCTGGCCGCGGTGCTTTGTGCGGCCACTAGGTGGCGCTGTGGGCGATTTTGCTTGCTCGCGGACCTGGGAGCTCTTGCGGAGGGTCATTGGTTGGTGCAGCGCTGCCGGCGTCTCTCCTGGGGATGCCCGGTGTGCACGGCATTGCCCCACAGCGGCGCCGTGAGTTCAGGGAACGTCAAAGAATGGGCTGCCCTCGCAAGTCACTTTCCCTTCTTCTTTCTCCTTTTTGCGGTGCTCCGATCAAGCACCAGGTGGCGCAGGCACTTCTCACTCGGCTGCGGCAGCAGTCCTCATGCTGCTGGCCTCGCTGTCCTGTGCACGCTGCAGAATCAGATGTCAGCGCGAGGTGAGGTGCGGTGGTGAGTATGCGTTTCCCTTTTGCATTAGCGTCTTGAGGGCAGCGCTGCCTGCCATGCGGGACGCTGGGAGCCAGATTGCCAACTCGTGCGCTATCGCTGGCGGGAGGGGCGTGAGCCGCTGCCGGGCTGATGTGCTCATCCTCTCCTCTTCATGTGTGGCAGGTGCTATCGGGAGGCCTTCCTTGGGCTGGCAGTATCTGGGGCCCACGCAGGCACGACCAGCGCCATGCCGACTCTCTCTGCACGACGGTGGGGCATGCACAGCAGGCGCGGCTCGCGGCGTCTTGTTGTAGTCACGGGCACTGCCTGTCGGACACTTGCCTGAGGGTCCGTTTACTGCCGCCTCCGTCTTGCTTGCATCAGCGGCCTTGCCACAGGGTCGACTTCCCAAACGCCAGGCGTCGCAGAGGCGCCGATGGGACACAGCTCCTCCAGAGCACGCAGGGTGTCCCTCAGATGGTCGTCGGCGCGGTGGGGCTGCTGTGCTGGGACGCAGTCTTTGGTCACCCCCCTCAGGGCCGGTTGGCGTCACGGGCTACTGTGGGTACGGGGCTGCTACCTGTTCAGGCAACGCACGTCCCCCACCAAGAAAACATCGAGCAGCAGCCGCGGTACGCGTGGGGTCAGACCCGCTCGTCGCCAAATGTTGTGTTGTGGGCCCTAGGCCCACATGCTGATGAAGGATTGACACAGACACCGTGGCTGTCGTTATTCAACTGGCCACGAGCACGTGCACTCGGGCCCTTTTATTTGCAGGCTCACGTCACTCGTGACGCCTGTGATGGATGCGTGTGGGGGTGCAAGTGTGCCCACTCCCATAGGGGAGTGGCTACTAACTCTATGCCTGTCGAGACACTAGAACGTGTCTCGCAGGACATAACAGAGGGGGTGGTGTGAACTGTCAGTCCCTGCAGGAGTGAAGTGTTGTCTGTACTCCTGCACTGCCCGTCAGTGCTGCCCTGAGGGTGATGCTAACGGCTAAACACTACGGACGCCTCGTTGCACAGTTGCTTGGTGGATAACATATTCTCCTCGGTTAAAAGGTTGACTTTGGTGAAATTGCTTTGATTTTAAAATGTTCATTGTGCAGGGAAAATAAACCACGAGTTCTGGGCATTTCCAAACCCATCTGGGAGGGGCGAGCGGGCTCTGGGTCATCAAGCCGACAATGCGAGTCACGTAAACTCTCATCCATGTGATACAGAGATCGGCCTAAAAGCTGAGCCGTCTGGGGCATTAATCCTTCCGAGGTTGGTAAATTAAGCACCTGTACATTTGGTGCTATTAGCCACTTTGATTTGAATTACACGAATGGAAAAAGTGTAAGCGCTATGTAAATTACACTCGTAAGCCCCAAGTGAAATGACTGGGAGAGGGCTCCAGTTAATCACACAGGTAGCAGTAGGTGTAGCGCCACATGACATCCGTCTGCCGTTTCTAAGTGCTGTAAATAAGAGGCGTTAGTACTAGCGAGTTTAATGGTTCCTCGTTGAAGTAAGTTGTCTCATGAGTTATAAAGTTGTCCCTCAGATGTGGTTACCTGAAGTTCGATCCGCGCTAGGGCAGTCTCAGCATTCCATCCTTCTAGGGTCAGTTAATTAGGCGTTGTTAAGATGGATGACTTCACGACCTGCTCTTTAAAACGTCCATAAGAGTCAAAATCTGATCTGTGTAAAGGGTTCTTCAGAAACAAGTTGTTATGGTGTCTATAACTCAGAATCAGTCGCGATGGGAGCCGGGCGGTGTTCAGTCTAATTCTCTCATTTGTAATTACTGTTGAATTCTGTCTCTACGGAGGTGAAGAATGTCCCTTGTCTGCTCACTGCACTCCCACCCTTCAGCACTTGTGACTATCGGAATATTCTACACGGCTTGTTCTGCTACGCGAGATTCAGAGGCTTCAGTTTGTCCACGGAAATGCAGGGCCAATAGCTCTTGCCATTGAAAGGGGCGGCCGACCATTTGGCTTTGCCAATGCTTGCTACTGATGCGGAGCAGAATTGTATCGCCAAAAGAAACAAGCATTGGCAAAACCAATAGGCCTTGCCAAATGTAGGTGAATGTTTCATTGTAATTGTAGCTGAACGTTGGAGGGCAATATAAAGTTGGAAGATACATGATCCTGGACCTTGCACAAGGCGCTACGTTCTTGTCCCTATGCGGTGCCTCTCTGCACGTACTGGAAGCTAAGCTTAAAGGGTTAAAGCCCTTCTGCTCCCGTTCTTGAGCTTTAAGGCACACCATTTAATGAGGAAAGCCTTAAAAATCCTTCCACAATAGCTTGTTTGTTATCTAGCTCTTCATGCCTTATGTCTGTCATTTCTAAGCGCTTTACATAGTTAATGTTACACAGTGTATGGTTCACAGTTAAGCAAAGGATAACATCTATCAATCCCTTCCTGTCCGTACCGCCTGTATCCCTCTGATTGACAATCTGCAGGATCCTTTGGCCAGGGGCTGCTCTGCTGTCTGCGAGAACTGGTTAAGAGGGCTTTCTGCCAAGTATAGTTGTGACGTCACACTGGTATCTCATTCCTTCTCTAGACCCCCTCAGTGCTTGGCATGAACAGCTCAGGGTGGGGCTTAAGCTAGCTTGCAAATTAAATGTGCAGAGAAATGCCGCTAGACACACACACGTGCTCGTGCAGAAGAGGTGGCGGGAAGGACGGTGCTAAAACCGACGGGGCATATTATCAAGGAAACGCGATAAAAATCGCATTTCCCACTTTGCGCGATTCTTTATAACGCCGCATATCGCAGGATTTAATCGCAAGATATCGCGTTATTATCAACGCATATCTCCACGGCAATTAAATCCTGCGATAGCGGCGTGAAACAGAATTGCGCAAAGCGGGAAATGCGATTTTTATCGCGTTTCCTTGATAATATGCCCCGTTGCCTCAGCCGTACAATCCACCTGCCATTATAAGTATGGCTAAGTCGGTTTCAAACCAGGCGTTACAAACCCGCGATAACCGCGGTTAGCGCGGTTTATTTTATCGCATCGCGGGTTTGCTCGAGGCTTGCTAATATTGCGCTGCCGTGTCAGTGTGGATTTCCATGGAGAAATGGAAAGGAACGCCTACTTTGCATGTCATTAGCGATATTCATCGCTGACATGCAAAGTGGAGTTGAAAGGGCTGCTTACTCAAGAAAACACGCGTTAGCGTGTCCTTGATAATTGAGCGTAACAAAAATCGCCGCTTTTCAGCCGAAAAGGGCCGCTAAAGCGGCGGATATCGGCTTGATAATATGCCCCGACTTCTTTTCACTCATGCACAATTTAGAATAACACACTCCCGTTAACTACACATGCTGTGCCAATTCAAGCACTCTTCCTGTGGTCTTGTCTTTTTTATAGCACAAACCTCCTCGGGGACTTGTAATACTCTGATGATGCACAGTTGATGGCCCAGTCTACCCTATATTGTTATTAAACTCAATGACTCTCATGTAATCCACCTCAGAAGGATAAAAGACTGAGTGGATCTAAAACTGTGCACTATTGGTGACAAGCAGTCGATGAATCCATTGACTCTTTACCAAACCTACAACAGGAAGAGAACAAAAGACATAATTACTAATTACAATATGTACTTTACATACAGTGTTGTCGTATCTCTTGGCATTTTAGGTTTGATGTTATCCAAGACCTTTCTATTTTACTGAAATAAACATATACTGTACTTACTTATAAAGTCTTCCAATATCTGGTTGTTGCTCCTGTCAGTTGACTCTAAACGTCCAACCAGACCCAGATATTCACAGTTCTCCTCTTGACTGCTTTTCTTTCCCAGGGTCAGCATCTTGTCATGCAGCACACACACACAGCCTTGCGTAGGGTCCATTTTACCTTGGGCCTTTCCCTCATCTGACATCCAGTCCTTCATCCATCTCACCCCTGCCTTTTCCTTGGCACATCTCCTGTCTCTACCCTATCTCACCACTCAGCGTTATCCAGATTTACCTCCGGCTCTTTTCTCCCATCCTTTTCTAATCACATCCGCCATCTATCCCTACACCAAACTTAATGCAGGCCCTGTACAGGTCTACGTTCTCGCCCTTTCTCCATCTCAGTTCCTGACCGACCCTCACCTCACCTTCAGTTCTTACCCCAGCTGTCCTCCACATCTCACTTCCTGCATGGTAGTGATCTCACTTCCTGCCCATTCCTACTCTCACCTTCTTTCTGTGGCTATCCCGCTTCCTGCCGTCCTCTTTCATTGCCTCACTTCCTGCCCCATCTCACCTTCCACCATTTCTCACCGTATCTTTGATTCTTGGTCCACTAGGTTTGCCCTCACCATGGAAGGCTTCGCCTCTGTGTACTACAGTGAACCCTCCGTCATGGGCTTCCTCGCCAACGTCATCAGCGCTTTCCTGGTGGCCCTACAGAACTTCGCTTCGTTCCATACCAAGGTGAACGCTGAAGGGGTGGAGAACATCCTTGCAGGTGAGCATGGGGCTGGCTGTAGTAACAGGGAGGGCTGGGTAATAACTGCAAGATCCTGGAGTCAAAGTGAGCACCTATGGGAAAGCTAGCATCCAGGGAGATGAGCATACGGGGTGGTGGTAGTAAGAAGCAGCTCCAGGCTAATGTCTCCAAGAGCCTGGACGCCGCCTCTGATCTTCCTACTTTGGTTCAAGTTGAGGCTGTTTCCGGGGTTGACTCTGGAAGCTCAGCCCTGGTTGGTTGTCTGAACCCACAGGTTCCTTTTACAACTGTACTTCTTGCGGCTGTCAAAGTCGTAGGGGTGCTTGAAAGTCCTACATTGGCCGCATCTTCAAGCTCGTGTAGCGCTCATGAGCATTTATCAAGCCCACCTGGCAGTGCATGCTGGGACTTCACCCTGATTGGCTGCAATGTTCTGGATCTGTGCTTGCAGCACAGGGCTGAGGGGTGGAGAGCAGGCTGGACTGGAGGTCCCTGGGTTTGTCATCGTTGAACCTTCAGGTGCTGCTGCCTCGGGTTGGATCCCTCTTCCTCCAGTCTAGAGGCCACCACAGGTCTCTCTCTTTCAAAGAGATAGCTAAAAGCCTGGTTCGGATCCTCTCTCATTGGGTTTGGCATTGATGGGACTAGTGTTGGCTGCATTGATTTAAAATCAAGGCGTGATGTATCCCGTCCTCTGGTGTAAGTTCTCTGTTAAATGGTTGTGTCGGTATTTTCCCTGCAAAGCCTTCTTATGCAGGTGTGTGCTTTGTGCACGCTTAACAAAAAACTATAAGTAAGTAGTCAAATATTAAAAAGGGTACTGTCCATGTTATCAGTGGTTATGAGTTTAAGGGCATTTGTGTGCACACATACATCTTCACCCATGTACACACAAAGATCCAAATACACACACACACACACAACTCACATTCACAGACAGAGAGATCCAAACAGACACACGCACATAGAACCTCAAACTAACACAGAGACAAACACAGAAAGACAAATAGACACATATACGGACACAGTGTGCACACACCGTGCACACACCTGCAGAAACACAAATTAATACAAAGACATAGACAGAAATGCAAAATGTCTGGCAGAAACTCACACACACTACACAGAGACTGACAGGCACAGAGTCAGACACACACACACACACACACACAGACACACTCACTGTGCATGACAGGAGGTCCCGTTACCGCAAATGTAAATTGTATTTAATGTCTTTCGATTTCTGCTTTGCAGGAGTTCATCTGATCCTGATTGGAGGACTGACGCAACTTGTTGCAGGCTTTCTCTGCTTCCGGAAGTATGATCACCTGGGGAGCACCGCCTTTGTCTCCTTCGCCGCCCTCTGGAGCAGCTACGGGGCCACCCGCATCGTTCTAGGAGCCTACCCCTCCATCGTCAACAGCACACAGAATGCAAACAATTCCATTGACCAATCCATCATGGCCGCCTCTCCTCTCCCAGTCACCGAGAGTGCTGTGGCCGGGCTGGTGGCATATACGGTCATCGCCTTCATCCTCTCCTTCTGCTCGGCCACTGTCAACTACATCATGCCCTTCGTCTTCGGTGCCATCACCATCACGTTGGTCTTCGAGGCCGTTGGGCTCTTCGGACAGTGGGCTCTAGTCGTGTCCGGGGTCTTTGAGCTTCTCATTGTGCTGCTAGGGTTCTACGGAGCCACCGCCCTGCTCCTGAAGGGCCTAACACAGAGGTATGTGCTCCCTGGCTTCGGCAATTCGCTGTTCAGCGTCTTACTTCTAGGCACCCCCAGCAGCAAGACTTCCAGCAGCATCGGGGAGGAGAAAAAGAAGAATTCCAAGTACGCAGAGCCCATGGCCCTGGGACACATCGCGGACACAGTGGCGGCTTTCATCTTTGCCTTTTATGGGTCTGGGTACATGAAGACCTTCTACGTTGGTGCCATATGGGTCAGCATCAATGCCTTCTCCCAGCTCTGCGCGAGCTACTACAGCTATCTGCGTGACGACGTCTACAACACCACCAAGTTTGGCCTCCACAGCCTGTTCTGGCTGGTGATATCCTGGGAAGAGTTCACCCTGACCGTTTTCCTCTCGACGGATAATGTGGGTGGGAGCCGAGCGGGCATGGTGGGGAGTTGGTTCTTTCTGGTCACCGCTTGCATCCTCTGTGTCATGTCCTTCAATAGGGACCTTCTGGAGGTGCTTCAGAATGCCGGCTTCCTCCTCCTCACTGTCTCCACCATCCAACAGATCCCACTCCTTGGCTCCCGTGTCTTCTTCGCGGTGGCCTGCAGCCTCTACACAGCTATCTCCCTCTACGCCACCTTCGCCAGCCTCATTAACTCTATAGCGGATAAAGCTCTGATCCCTCTTGGCAACCAAGTGATGTCGTCAGCGACATTTCAAACATTGCTTCTGGGTCTGAAGCGTGTGACCAGCAGATCTAAAGAAGATGACCTTGAGGACCACAGCACCAGCAGCCAGCTCCCTGATGCTCTGTTCTTCATCTGCAACGGATTGGCCTCCTTCTCTGCCATCCAGGGCAGCCTCAGTGACCCCACCAGAGCCCACCTCTCCATCCCTTGGGTGCTGATCCCAGGCGCTCTCTTCCAGTTGTACGTCTCCAGGATCGTGGTCCAGAGAGGTCGAAGATTTGGGGCGGTCCTGCCCTTCTGTTATGCCGTGGTGTGGGCCACCTGGACCTGGCTACGGTTCGCAGGTAAATACTTCTTTGTTGTTCTAATGCAGGTGTGAAAAGGTATTTACAAACCAAGCTACTGACCTTGCCTGTTTTAGGGTCCTTGAGGAAAAGGTTGTCATTTTATTAAAATCATAGAGATGCAGGCAGGCCCCATAGTTACAGACTTAGTGAGCACACCAAGTGAGCAAACAGTATCTCAGAGTTTTCATCAAACGAAGACCAAATATGCATTTGAAAGCATATTGCTCAATATATGTTTACTAGAAAGTGGAAGGCACTAGACATATTAATAGGGGTATGTTTATTAAATCATCAAATAATTCAAGGCTCTACAAGGTGCTGAGAAATATTACTGCAGTGCAGCAATAAATACATGTATGTGGCACAACATACTCTACTGTAACAAGAGAAATAACTGAAAAACTGAAAACGTGACTTGAAATATAAGATGTTAAATGCATAAGTACTGTGAAGTGCCTCATATTGGTTTAAGTCATACATAAGTCTGGTTTTGTAGGAAGATGATGACATGCCCCAATTCATGTGCTGTTGACTGTGAGTTAACACCCTGTTCTCTGTCATTCACCATCCCAGGTCCCTTGTTGAATATCGACATTGCCAGTCATGGTGAATTCGCCCTTGGTGCCGTTGCCTTAGTCATCGTCAACGCCTTCCTCATGGTTTTGGGTAAGTCTGCTCAGGCGGTTGTTGATGGTCCATCTCCTCAGTACACGCTGAAGGACCAGCGGCCCCAGGAGATGGATGGTCCTTCAACCTTAGTGAGTTTGGATTGATCTGTACAATTGAATGAATCCATACAATGGGACAAGCCACATTCCAGCAGTCTACCTATGACCCTCTGTGGTCCATGCACACCACTTGTGGTGCCCCCTCTTTAATGAGTGAAGAAAGTCACTACAACACCAGCCACCCTCTGATGTCTGTTGCTCTTGGTCCCTAAAGCCCTCTATTTCTTCTCATTCCACAGTCGCCTACGCCAACGTGGTCTTCTTCCTGCTGGCCCTGCTGATGGAAGCCGCCATCACCTGCTTCCTGCTCTTCACCTTGGAACGACTGCCTCTGCCGCTCGAGAGTAAGTGGTCAATAAAGGAATGGGCATGCCCAGGGCTTTGGGTGGCTCTTGTTGGCCATTGTTAGAGGCAGCTTTGGGGTTCAATTGAGTATCTAGTCCATCACCATGGCAAACTTCAATTATCAAGGGTTTTGTGTGTTTCTGCAGAACTGGAAACTTAAAAAGTCATTATAAACAAAGCAAGCGACTTCATTAGAATTCCCTTCATGCTTGCATCAATAATGGCTCCCTCCACAGGTAAACTGGATTGAAGGAAAACAACAAGATTCACTGTCAGATGATTGCCTCTGAAGTGCCCATCGTGTGATGCACTGTGTCAGGAGCATCTCAGATGTGGCGAAAGATGCCTTAATACTATGAGCATTTAGCAGGTGAATGGTGAATCAGGATGAGGCCATGTGGCCATATAGGAGAGAGCTGCTTCTCTAAATGTCTTACGACATCTCCAGCTGAAAGTAGGCATTGCCTGCTTATGTATCATCTCAGACCATAACAAACTCGACGAGGAGAATTCTCTACCTATTCAGTTTGAGTTATGCAGTATGTCAATGATGTAACCAAGGCAAGTCAATGCAAAGAATAAGAAAAACAAGTGAACCAGAAATGTAATAGGAAAGTATCAAAAAGATTTATTTAATAGGTATACTGATTAAATATATAATATCACAATAAATCAAAAAATAGCAAAAACACATCCCACCAGCCACTCATGCAAACTTCAAACATACCAATTCATATATACACATTCTCACACATCTAGTCCATATAATCCATTCATACACAACAAACAATGATATGAACTGACAAATAAAGTGTCTCATATGTCTAGAACCAAATACATAAAAATATATACATCAGGGCTATTTGGTTAACAGAGTCAGCATCTAGAGTATGCCCAACGTAGAGTGAAATACATGTAATCCATGAAAAAGACTGTCTAGTGTCTCATGTTATTCCAGCAATTGGAATCCTGCGCCGACGTGCGTTTCGGTGTTTGCCCGGAATTGGGCTTCACCTTCCTCAGGGCATCCAAGTTAGAGACACAAAAAGAGAGACGGTGGGGTGTGCCTGAAAGGAGACAGGATATAGACGAAATCTCAATAAAGTTATTCATATAATGATACTATTTAAATAGGAACATATTAAAGGATAAAACACAATCCAATCAAGTAATCATTACTTAATGGGGTTCACCAAGCGCTGAAGAAAACATACAATTTGATCAAAACAGGGAGGGAAAAACCTAAACATTGATTACACACAAACACAAATGGACACCTAAGTAACATTCTAATAAAATCGCAAACATAAGAAAAAAATACAAAAATAATACTTATCACTTTACAATGCATATGAGCTAGGGAATACAGCAAAAGAAAATAATTAGAAAGTTCCAATGGGTTTCTAGAGTGTTCAATAGATATAGTGACTGGCCCGATCTAAATACATCAGTAATCAATTTCCGAAGAAACACAGTGGTTACAAGCAATCAAAAAGTATATATTACCTAAATACAGAAAAACCGGAAAAAGAAAGACAAAGGATACAAAGGGGAATGCATGTCAAAGAGCCACAGAGTTGGCAAGAGTATGGAAGGCAAATGAAGAAGAAAACAGAAAAACAAATGGTTTACCTGATGTTCAAAGAGTATTCCAATTATGCGAAGAATTGGCATATTAAGCAGTTTAAGAGAGCATGCAGGCCTGACCGTGGGCACATCAAACTGAAAAGAAGAAAAAGAAAAAATGGCAAAGCAAATGATTAACATAAGCCTAAGGATGCAAAGAAAATGGAATAGACCTGCATGGTGCAGAAAGCGGCCCGATAGAATGAAAGAAAGAAACATCTAAATGAGGATCACACAGGAGCGTAGGCTAGCAAAAAATAAAGGAAATAAACAAAAGGAAATAAACCAGACATGCTAACAATGGTCACAAGGTGGCAGCCTGATGTAACGACCGAGTATTTAATGAAATCAATATATAGACAGCGAAAGAAAGTACAGAAGGTCTGTCCAAAGAAAGAGATGCTTACCGATATTCTGAGTATGTAACAGGCCAGCACACAAAGCTAATTCAGAATATAGAAAGGGGAAACGGGATCTAAATGGTAAAAGAAAAACACGGAGCGAATTCAAGGACTCAGTTTAAACAAACCGCGCTAAAAGCAATTAAGTCTAAATGATCAGCCGGACTATTTCTTACCTATAGAGATCTGTAGATGGCAGGCCAAACAGGGCAAGGCTACTTAACATATACATAGAATCGAATCATCCCATGATAAAAAGGAGCCAATAGAAATAGGATGTAGATAATGTCAAGCGGTTCGTGAAGTCCAGCTGAAGCAAAGAAACGAAAAAAACGAGAAAAATTAAAGTACTACCTCAGCGATTGAGGGGCATAAGAAACAGCAGACAGAGACTCTTACCAGGGATTGCTGGTACGAAATAGAAGCTAACAATGAAGTAGCCGTGCGAACTGAAGAGCTCCAGGGGCTGAAAAGAAGCAAAGTAGTCCCCGGATTTAAATGTGCTGATGCTGGCCAAAGGAACCAATCGGGAGATCAAACACAGTCATATGACAGAAAGGAATATCAGGTGATGAAAATAAGCGATAAGGTTGATCCCTAGAGGCGTGCTCAGTTGCTAAGATATACGGGGCTGTCGAAATCGACAGAACAACTAAGAAATAGGTTATAAAAAATCGCCCAGTTTGCAAAGAGGAAAAGCTATTGCAAAATATAATAAAATAAATAAAACATGTGGGAAAAACGGAATATAAATAAGGTGAAATGTAAAGTATATCAAATGAATTATAAAGAAAAAATACGCATAATACAGGCTAAAGTATAAATAAATGGTTACACAAACAAATACAAGAGGAAGAAGAAGTCCAGTTTAGCTGAGATGCAAGAAAAACGGCCATAATACCTGTAACAAGGTTGAAGGCAAAAGGAGGACGGAGGGACAGGATATATATAAGAGTAAGCCAGGGTTGAATCAGCCGACGGGGAGATAAAGGTCTACTAGGCAAGAGCCAAGAGGGGAAAAGCAAGTAGTTATAAGATGGCGTTTTCCCATTGCAGGCTCTCATTGAGTCCCATATCTTTAGTGTTAAGGGAAAACATCCAAAAACTTCGCGTTTCCTGCGTATGTTAGTCACATCAAGACCCGGAATAATGCGGACTTTTTCTAAAATAGTCCACCGTAGGTCTTTTTCAGAATGTCCTGCCAATGTCCAATGTTGAACTAAGGGAGCTGTGAGTTTACATAATCTGATGTTAGATTTATGCTCACCGATGCGAGTCCTACATTCTCTGGAAGTCTCTCCCACATATGCCAGTTCGCATGGGCATAGGATGACATATATAACGTTAGCTGAGCGGCAGTTGGTCATTTCCTTAAGAAATACCGTGCGCTTGTTGATACAAATTTGTTCACCAACTAAAGCGTTGGGACACGCATGGCAGGAACCACATCTGTGGTTTCCTCTGACGGATTGTCCACCAGTTAGGGATCTTTGGATATAGGTACTCCTGTCGGGGTTCTTGGCTTTTACAAGTATATTACTTAAATTTTTATTCCTTTTAAAGGAAAAAATAGGTTTGGCTAACTGGGGAGCTTGTTGGTCCAAATTCAAAAGGTGCCACTGTGAATTTATGATCGCTCGCACTCTGTTGTCTATCACAGAGTGTTTAGTGACACAAATAAGTTGGTCAAGAGGATCTTTATTTTTAGGCTGGAACATAGTTTGGCGGTCATAGTATCTAGCTCTTTTGAGGGCATCTTTAACAAGTTTATAGGGGTATCAACTCAGGCCTTCAAGCTCTTGTGCATTCGTGGCCCACAGTGATGTACTCGTGTCTCATAGTGATGTATGTGCTCACCGTATATGTGTTTGGATTCTAGACTTTGTTCTAAATGTGAGTCCTGGTTGAGTTTGCCTGACGTTGCCTCTCTTTGTTCCTCCAGTTACAGTGTTGGCCATCTTCAGCTCCATCTGCGTCTACGGGGCAGCGGCATCTCTCGGAAACTGCCTCTTCAACAAGGACCTTATTCCCATGGGACCCCCTCTAGTCAAGGTAAAGTGAGGATGAACATAATAGGTGCCATGGTAGAGTCCCCTTCCACCCAAGGATGTACCACCCCGCTATATCCCTGAGAATGCCCACCCAAAGGGCAATGCCCCAGTCTACTCTCTGTACCTAACTGAGCCCACCTGAGGGGCAGTGCATGATCCCTCATTCTTTCTGACATAGCCCACCCAAGGACGGTGCCCCACCCCACTCTCTGTTCCTGACAGAGCCCACCCGGGCGGTGCCCTACCTCACTATCTATACCTGACAGATCCCACCCAAGGGATAGTACTACCCATCTCTCTCTGAAAGAATCCACCCAGAAGCAGCACCCAACACTAGCCCCTTCTCCAGTCATAACAGAGGTGACCATGAGTCACTGCCTGTACCTGACAGAGCTCACCAGGGATAGTGCTACCCTACCATATCTGACTGAATCCACCCAGAGGCAGCAGCCTACACTCACACCTTCTCGATTCTTATCAGAGGTGACCATGAGTCATTGCCTCTGACAGAGCCTACTTCATGACAATATCATCTCTGTAGCTATGAATCTCTGACAGAGCCCAAGCATGGCAGGACCCAAGTACAACCTCTGTTACCCTGACAGAGACCACTTAGCAACAGTGTCCAGATTTTCACCTCTTTGTCACTGACAGTTTCACCATTGATGGTGTTTCCACTTTTCTGTGTGAAACCGTCAACAAGCACACCCACAGACAGTGCAACTTGTTATCCTGGTTAGTGGAGACGAGTCAGTGGTCAATGAGACATCAAACAAGGACAGGAGGTTTACACCTGGCTGCCAGTAAGGTGCATGGACCCTGTCATTGTGCTGAATGTACTCAGGCAGCACAAGATCCCTTTAAAGGAATCTACACAGGTACAAATGGAGATGTCAGGAGTGCCATTGGAAAGAACCTGCATTCAAGAACAAATTAGTCATTTAGCTTTATTAAGAGGAGCACAATCAATGATGTGTAGGTGTGCCACTGAGTAGGACCGGCAGGAGGTGCTGTTTCAATAGTACGCCTCCATGTCTGTTTTCAAATCTTATGCCCCTCCAATAGAACATAAGGCTGCAGTGGGATGTGGATTTGTTGCTCAAGCACAACTGGAGGAGATGCTGTATCTGTGCGTCTCTGCCACATACAGGGAGTGGTGCTCCAGGGATGTGTGTGTATCTTGCATTGGCAGCATAGAAGGCGCTGCTTCAGTCTGTCTCTGCTCTGCATCCTTTTAGGAAATGAAGCCCAAGGAGAAAGTTGACGTGTCCAGCTCCTGTGTATGTCCTGATTCCCGCCGCACCAGCAGTCTCAGGACCATCGCCACCTTGCTGGATGATGGTGGTGTGTGTGGGGTCCCCACTGACACAGTGTATGCCCTAGCAGCCTCCTGCAAACACCCACAGGCCATCCAGAAGATTTACACCATCAAGGTAGGCATATGCCACAGTATACAGAGTGTTAAGTTCCCATAAACTGTACAAAAGCGAAGCCTATTGACTTTGTCATTGCTGTGTTGAATACATTTTGTTAAGCCAAGTGATTAGCTTGGTGACCTCTTTGTTGCCCTTCTTTTGTTTCACCCTTTATTGCATCTAAGAGCACGCATGGCCAGAATATTATCAAGCCTCATTCTTTCCAGAGAAACTTCTCATTCATATTAACATGTAAATAAAGAAGGGGAGATAAGACCAGCATACGTCCTCCCTAAACTAAACGTTACAACACAAAAAGGTACGGTAGCTCAAGTTGAAGGAGGGTTTTTTCTCCTATTTGCGAATTCAAGTCTGAGCCTTATTCATACGTCACAGGAATTCTGTCAGATCACGTGGGAAGACCAATCTTTTGGCAGAGGAAGCCTCACACACAGTTTGTGTCATGCTTCAGCATCAGCAACCTCTCCCCACCCTGGTAGGACAGTGCCACCAGGGCGGACTCGAACTCCTGGTGAACTCAAATGAAAGAGGGAGTTCGTAGATAAAGATCTAGTGGACAGATGTCGGGATCCAGATAAGTAAAAAATACCATGGAGTACCCTAGTATATCACCTTTGATATTGGGGACCTCAGGTATATCTAAAAACATTAATGAGATGGTAAGTGAGAGCAATGGCTCTAACCTGCTCCCTAAGCCAACATGCTTCTGCCCCTATACTTAGTCTATATAGGTCTTGGGCATTCATCAAGGCCAAGGATCTCTATTGGACTGGCCTACATGCCAAATGCAAAACTTGGTGACACCAAAAACCCAGGTGAATCCAACTTGGATATAGGTACACTACACCCTAATTTAGGGGATCCCAGCTCCTTGGTTTGGAAGGGGACATTGTCCTCTTTAGTCACACATTCATCAAGAGGCTATCGTGCTTCCAAACCTAAATAGACTGCACCGTCTCCCAGCCGCTAGACAAATGTGTGACTAAAGAGGACATCATCCTCTCCAAGACCAGGGAGCTGGGATAAGTAGCACCCAGTTTTAATGTTGACTTTAGTGATGGGCTGGTCTACAGATACTGTAACGTAATAGCTAAGAACAGCTAAATAAGGATCTAAAATCTCAGCAAAAGCTCGGATTACGAAGGCCCTACTATTAATTTAAGGTCTCAAAAACAGTCTAAATTATCCATTCAAAAATCACTCTGATGGTTGTCAGTGGAAAAGTGGGCAAAGTATTACTTGACTTGTCCCAGTTATTTTGTCAGAAAAATGTAAACAAGTGTCTACTCAAAGATCAGGAAAGAACAACCCTCTTCAATGATTGTGAAAACCAAGATTCAAATTGACAAACAAACAAAGAGGCCCCTTAGTTTTCCATACAAGGTCCAAAGCTTCACTGATCCTTGTAATATTCTAGAAGATGTCCCCTCCAGTGATCTCCCAAAGTATTATGGTCATCAGAATCTAGAGTCACTTAGATCAATATAAAGCACACACTAATTCTCAGTGGCTCAGCTAAGGGTACTGTGAATGCACTTTAACTCTAATGTTTGATTTTTATAGATTTTAGTCCACTCCTTAACATGTATAAATGAGCCTTTGCTTAGTTAGACACTACTCTGTGTCCTGTTTACAGACCGGGGACTGTAGCATTCTAGAAGAAGTTTGTACTATCGATCAAGTGTCACAGTTGCCCCAGGATCCCTTCCCAGGTCATGTGCTATGATGCTTCAGCAGCGCAGCGGTCCCTCTCCTCATGCTGATCTGTCTGAACACCCTCTCTGTTTATCTCTTGTCTGCCTTAGGACCGACCCTTGGAGAAGCCCATCTGTATCTGCATCTCCCACCTCGGCCAGCTGCGGAACGTGAAGCCCCCATTTAGCCCTCTCCTGTGGGAGTTCATGGAGAGTGTCTACCCCGGGGGCATCAGCTGCATCGTTCAGAAAGGAGAGTGGCTCAAGAGATTGGGTGAGTATCATCTCTGCCATCTTCTTAGAGGAAGCTCTGTATGGATTTCCTTCTCCAGCAACTTGCGGCTTAGGGGCGGAGTCATGAAATAGAACTAGGGGGTGCATATTCCAGAACCAATGACTGCTCCATTTCCATACACAATGTGCTTTGCTATCCCAACTACTGATCTGATGTACTTATGCACTCACCAGTGTCATACACCATCATGGTGTCTACAGACCCTCATCTCACTTAACCCCGTTTGTAAACCATGATTCAAACTCCCACATAAAGACTCCTCTGATATGACTGTAGCAGACCGAGCTCATGTTTCTTGGAGCACAATCCTCTTGGGAACTCCTAACCTCACAGGCATTCCATCCATCACTTTGTGTGCTCTTCCTTCACTGCCGGAATCACTAAACCGTAGTCCAATGCACCCCGTCTTGTGTACAGACCCTCATCTCAACTGGCTCCTGAATCCATAGAATATGGTGCATACAATTGTATGGATTTCCCAGACCCTCAACTCACTGAGCACATCAAAAACTTGTCCACATTCTGTAAACCCTCAAATTATCCACAGAAGTGCTCCTCTCTTAGCCCCTGCCCCCCTATATCATTGGTGATGCTCTAATGGGAGATCTTCATATCATCTGCCTCCTATAATCTTAGTCTCGGTTCCATCCAGCCACCGTCCTCTGGTGCTTACCGGTCCTCATTTCAACCTAGCTCATGCATTGCTAGACCATGGCCCAGTGCACCCCTACGTTCTCTTCAGCACTTCTTTACACCTGGCACTTGCATTTCTATGCCATGGTACATAAATGCTCATGTTATTGATAAACCCTTGCCTCACTGAACTCCTGCATCCTTAAGCCACAGCCCATAAACCCCCTAGTGTTTGGCATTAGACCCTCATTTCACTACTTCCACATACCATGACCAATGTATCCATGAAGACTAGCGTACAGCCCCTCATCTCATCCCGCTCTTGTATCCCTCGATCAGTGTTCCATGGTTTTCTGTTTGCTGTTATGTGGTCTTTTCTCTTAGCGCCGAGACACTCATGGGAGTAGCCGCGTGCTCTATAAATACCAGATAACATAACATAACATAACATGGTGTCTCCAGGCCCTTGTCTAGTCTGTATCTGTAGACCACGGCTCATACATCCACATGGCTTCTCACACCCACACCTCAGCAAGCTGATGAAAGTCTTGATCATGACCAATTCAGCTCTACGATCCGCTCTCACCAGAGCCTAGAGGCAAGCTCTGTATGGAGTGCTCTATATAAATATAGTCAGTCAACCAATGACCACCCATTCACTTGAGTATGAAGTGCTGCTAAAAGATGCCTTTGTTTTCTCTCTTTCCAGGGGTCGGACTGGCATATGACATTGTGGGCACCAAGGACTCCATTATGATCCGAGTGCCAGACCATAGTATCTGTGCACACCTTACGGACATGACTGGCCCCCTGGCTATCACCTCAGCCAACCCAAGCGGGGAGAGTGACAGCACCCACCATGACATGGTTACCTCGTAAGTACCAGTTCATGACAGAGATGCTGAAAGCAGAGTGTGGGATAGGCTGTGGGTTGGTTGCTTACTGAGAGATGAGGTTAGAGCCATGGAGGAGTTGGGTAGGGAATGGATCTGATGAGAATTGATTAGTCTTCTGACTGACATGTGAGTAGCAGAGCAGAGTGTAAACTTCAACTGATATAAACCGATTTGTAATCTATTTTGTAATAAACTGCAGTGTTGAACCACATCTGTATTCTAGAATGCATGTATTCCTAGATAAATGGGTAATGAAATTGTAAAAAGTTCTTTAATACTCCCCATCTAATGATAGACATCCTCTGGATATTTACTATATTTCTCTGCTCCATGAACAGGCCGGTCCAACTTGGTGGATTGGAGTTTGTGCAGGGCCACCGGCTAATGTTTACTCACACATGGCTTTCATTCTCTAAATTACCCTAGCTGTGTTCCACTTTTAATGTACTTGGGTGCAGTTACATTTGTTGGGCTCATTGTAGGTCTACCCAATCATGTTGATGATCAGAGCTGGTAGATGCTCTTTTTTAGCCTTATGTTAATTCCTAGCACAAGAGCTCATACAAAGGTCTGTGTTTCTCTCCATCTTTGCGACAGGCGTTTGAGTCACAAGTTGGAGGGAGTGCTGTGCGATGGGGACTCCAACGAGTTGGTGGGCTCCACCGTGGTGAACTGCCTGAAGATAGACGAAGGTGAGTCTAGTGCTGGTGCTTAATTTGATCCCATTACTGTTCTCCGAACTCTAATTTGGTGCAGGATACCAAGTCACAAGACTGGAGAGTTCTAAGCTGGTGACATGCTTCTGTCTCTCTGCAAAGAGAGTTTTATTCAAACACAAAAACAAAAGAATGAGATTTGCTATCTTCAGCAATAAGATTCAAGGTTTTCAGCATGAATGGGTTATTGAAATGTGTAGATTTCAGCTCCAGATGGCGCTTCTCAGCTTTCTTGGAGTAAGCATGCAGCTTGAGAAATTACCACATCCCTCCTGTGATTAGGCGTGTGCAAAATAATGTAATTTGTTTTGCAAAATTTCATAAAAATTATGCAAAATTATCTGAATTGTGTGAAATGGGGTTTGCAGTATCTCGTGAAATTTTCCTGTGAGGGTTTACCTCATATAAAATGAATGTGAGATATTGGCAGGAGACTGGTTCTACAGAAACTGTCTCTTGACAAGATATTTTGTGCATGAACCAGTGTCTCTCTAGTTATGCATAATTTCACAAATTTTGCAAGCGTAATTTCAGTTTTGCACAGATCTAGTTATGATCCCACCTCTCACCATAAAAAGGCTATTCTCATCTCCGTAAGAAGTAAGAAGAGTCACCTTTCACATCCTAGGAGGGTGATACCCATCCTTTCCCAACAAGCTCACTTGTCTCCATTGGTTGATGCTCAGTGATCTTTATCTGCTGACATTGTGCTTCTTTCTTCGCAGGCATCCTGACCATCGTTAGGGAGGGCTGTGTGCCCACTGCCCACGTCATGCAGACATTTGAGCGGGTGAAGAACGCACTGGCATGAGGATGAGTGGACGCGCATTGAACCTTGATAAGCCAGTGGTTTCCAAATAACCACACCAGCAGTATCAATTCTCAACCTCAGCCAATGTCGTTTTGCATTTTCCAGTTTTGAAATAACCATATCAGAACCTTATTGCCTGGCTGTCATTTAAAGGGATATATCTCTTCATATAATACGGCCTCATGAAGAAGGATTTCCAGTACGTGCGTGACTAGGGGTAACAGCGTTTGAAATTTCTGAAAACATTTGAGAAAAAAGTCTATTTTTGTAAATACCTTTACCTGAACTTAGCTTTTACCAGGTCAATAATGCAGAACTAGTTAATAACAATGGTTATTGTCACACATCTGATTTATTGACTTAAATCCCAGTCCCTATGGTCTGCAAAGCTAGTAGCACATCAATGTGCTCAGTCCACACACCACCCACCTCTCCTGTCTCACTTAAATGTAATTCGGCTGGTGTGGGTGCTGCACCTGAGAGCCTAGACCAGAAGTTGCAGACTTTGGCCAGAGTAATTTGATTGGCTGTTCAACTCTCAACTTTCTTATGAATACTGAAATCTCAGGACACGTCTCTGTGTGAGTCACCTTTGATAAGATATAGAGTGACAAACCCCCCACACAGACCTTTCTAATAATTCTGGTTCAGCAGTCGCAACTCATTCCTTTGTGGGAATCGAAGCGCTGTATGTCCGCGGGTGCAATCACTTGGCTGTGGTGTATCTTGAGATACAAACGTCTTAATGCTCATTTAGTCTGGTGCCCTCACTCTAATAACCAGGGGTGCCTTGTTGTCTTTAGGGCTCAGGTTGTAGGCAGTTAAATCTTTTGTGCCAAGAGGTCAAGAGTGATCCAACAGTAGATCATTTGATGGCCTTGTTGGAGTTACATGTTATTCGATCCACACACTGGTCACACCTTGGGTTTAACTCACACCGGATCAGTCATTCTCGGCCAGATGTGGTGATTGGTGGTAGAACTCTTCCTACAACCTTCAAACCTTGCTAGAGCCTGGGGCATGCACACACCTCCTTGCACGCTAGCATGAGATATCCGTTCCTCTGTCCATCTATTACATGTCAACAAAGAGGGCATATCTTACTCATATGGCTGGATCATGTCTTCCAACCTTCCTGGTTCTCAGGATGATCACCGTCAGCGTCATTGACGATGTCTTCTGGACAAGACTCCCCCAATCCATGCGCGGTACCAGAGTCCGACATTGTGTGCAGAATGTGAAATATTTTATAATGTCTGATCCTATAGTGCTTTTTTCTAATAATGTTATTTATAATCATTTATTATAGTTCAAGTCTGATGCGGGCATCGATGATGAATTCTATTTATGTTGGTACATGAAGGACTCTGATTCTACGGACTCTCTTGGTGGACTCACAGGGTACAATATTTGTAGAGTCGGCTCCACAGACTGAGCTGCAGCTCTTATGTATTGACACCACTGATTGGAGGGGTTACCAAGGAGGTCCATTTGGGAGGGTGACCTTATTTTTTTTATATATTCTGGCTCAAAGTTTTTGAATATTTATTGCAACGTTTGTCTCTTGAACTAAATCTTATTAATGGAAAAAAATAATAGAAATGTATTTGAGTGTGCAATCACACCTATAGAGCGGACTTTGCCACTATGATGTGTCTGTGGCTTGATACTCCTCAGACTTACCTTTGTCTCTCATAGGGACACTTACCTTAAGGGGACAGGACTTTTTAAATAAAAACTGGCTGCGGTTTGTACCCCGTCTTTCAACACAATCGATTGGGAAGAGCAGAAAGCATCTGGTGGGCATGGGGGGGCAGAGAGACTGTGTCCTTCCACTCTGTGTAGGGTCCCCCCTTAAGGAGCACTGAGTGTAGGTATTACTGTGAATTATAAATGTGAAGAACACACAGAGACGAAGAAAGATGCTTTAAGATGTACACGGTGTGCCTATCAGCGTGGCAATGCCACTGCAGTGGGACAAATAATTTATTGTCTAACCTTTTACACTATTTAATATTTTCATGGAAATGTTTTTCTAGTAAATCACTTTCAATGGTACTGTTTTAAAATATTTAATTTCTGTGATCATGTGTGTTTGTCAGTATACTTTTATTGTCCGTATCTTTTCAAATCACTGTTCGTCCATATGTTGTGTGCCTTGTTTTCTCAATAAAGCTGTAAGAACAGAATTGTCTGTGTTTCTGAGTGTGGTGCATCAATGCTATGCTCCAGTCCAGGTTTATCCATGAACACATGCTTGTCAGGACCGAAGGCGGTGCTGGAATCCAAGCGGATGGACCCAACCCTCCCCACAGGCTGGGACTCCTGGCACTTCCATACAGCACAGGCACTCCGGACCAGGCCTGGGGAAACGCATAGCAGCATAAGTGCCTCCTTGTCACCAGCGGGGTGACTAAAATATGACCTCTACAGCTCCCAGGGTCAGATGCAGGGCACTGAGAGGAGTTAAAATAAGGGCAGGAAGGACCACCTGGGCTCCCTTTAAAGCTTTCGAATATCGAAGGTTATCTAAGACGCCTTACACTTTTTGTGATCTAATGAGAAGGAACATGGAAATGGACTCCCTTGACCTGCAGGCTCACACGTACCCCTGAACCACTCACACATACCCCTGAATGACTCACACAAACCCCTGAACTACACATACCCCTGAATCAAACACACGTGTCCCTGAACTACACATACCCCATAATCACTCGGACATACCCCTGAATAAAAACACACGTGCCCCTGAACTACACATGCCCCTGAATCACTCAACCATACCCCTGAATCATGTTATGTTATGTTAAAAACATTTATAAAGCGCACGTTCACCAACGGTTTCTTGGCGGTAAGCGGGGTCAATCGGTTGCTGGGACAGGAAAATGGGGATTTCAATTGTAGGCCTGAGGAAATAGCCAAGTTTTGAGAGACTTCCTAAACTGAGTATAGGAAGTGGACAGACGCAATTCGGGGGGGAAGAGAATTCCAGAATTGAGGTGCCAGAGACGAGAATCTTAGACCCCCGTGTTTTTTACGTTTAAATGGACAAGGGGTCAGCAGATTCATGTTTGCAGAAAGTAAATCGCGGGAGGGGACGTAGCGCCGTACTTCAGACGCGATGAAAGCCGGACCACGATCCGAAAGGGCTTTGTAGATTGTGCAGCCTAATTTAAAGAGACAGCGTTGGGTCACGGGAAGCCAATGTAAGTTTTTCAACAAAGGTTTCACATGCTGAGATTTAGGTTGACCATAAACAAGCCTGGCGGCTTGGTTCTGCACCAGTTGAAGCCGACGTAATTGGTAGGCTGGTATGCCGGTGTACAGGGAGTTCGCGTAATCAATACGCGACATAACCAGAGCAAGTATAACTTGAATCCGGGCCTCAATGGTTAAAAATCTGCTTATTTTGCGAATTCTACAGAGGTGAAAGAAACACGCAGAGACCACAGCACTTATCTGTGCCTTCATCGTGAGGTCGTTGCTAATCACAGTTCCCAGACTTTTAACCGAGCTGACAGGAGATGGAGGGCACCCCAGTGAATACGGCCAAAAGTTGGAGTTCCAGGGATTCACTGGGCCACCAGTGAGAATCAGCTCGGTTTTATCGGGATTTAACTTAAGATGGTTAGTGTTCATCCAGTTGCTGATAAATATCATGGTAGACTGAAAGTTTTCCGTAGATGAAGGGGAAGAGTCAATGTTAAACACCAACTGGAGATCGTCAGCGTAGTTGAATATAACCACCTCTCTCTTTTGAAGGGCCAAAATTAAGGGAAAAATATACAAGTTAAAAAGGAGGGGAGAAAGCGAAGAACCCTGTGGGACCCCACACGTCAGTCTCCTTTTCTCAGCAAGAAAGATAGCGAGACGGACTGCTTGAAAGCGGTCACTGAGGAAGGACGATATCCATTTCAGTGGAAGACCCCGGATCCCCGCGCTCTCGACCCGGTCGACCAGCAAACGGTGGTCGACCGTATCGAAAGCAGCCGAGAGATCCAGGAGTACCAGAGCTTGCGTAGAGCTCCGGTCGGCCCCCCTTCGTAATTCATCGAGGACTGCTAAAATGACAGACTCTGTAGAATGTTCGGGTCTAAAACCGGCTTGGTGTGGGTCTAGATAGTGTGACTGCTCAACAAAAGTGCTGAGGCAGTTGGCCACGAGGGCTCCCAAGAATTTTCCCAAGAAGGGCAGCAGTGAGATAGGACGAAAGTTACTGGGGATAGAAGGATCAGAGCCTGGTTTTTTAGGTCTTGCGCCTAGCGTTGCAGTGCGCAACACTGCTCGCGCAGCGCGAGACCTCTTGAATGGGCTTTAGAAAGCTAACCACACGCTCGTGCATGTGGTTAGCTTTCTGAAACCTGGCATTGGCTGTAGCGTGCGTTTAAAAAAAAAAAACGGCACGCAATTGGGCAAAGGCGGGCGCATGTCCCGCCTTTGCTCCGCCCTTTCCTGTCCGTGTCTAGGACGCGCATCAGCGCGCGGCACAGACGGCAGGCTCCCTCGCCCCCCCCCGCTCCTCTGTGGTGCGCGCGCACCACTGGTTTACAGATATTACGTGGTTCCTAAAACTCGGGATTATGTTTTTTTTCCTGCGCGCTCCCAGGTAAGGGCTCTAGCCTCTGACGCACTAGTTTAATGTCAGCGGGTATTGTACGTTGACCAGGAAAAATATATATGAAAAGCTGAACACCACTTTCGTTATTCTTTTCGAATCGGACATTTTCTCTCTAATCGCAGGCAGTTTCTCACATGACAAAAAAAAAACAATCCAGAACGGTTCATTTTGGAGGTGATGAAAAAGAACCGGTCAGTCCTACTTCAGTTTTGATAGTCTGGGTACTGCGCGTTTTATTTTATTTTTCTGCTTAGTTCTAATTACAAGAACTTGAGGTCCAGAACGCTGATCGTATAAACGGTGATGATACAAGTGGCATCTGTTTGCGCTGAGAAAGCACTGCACACCAGAAGAGGTGAGCACACACTGTGCCGCACGTAAATTCAAACACCAGCTGAAGCAAGTTGCGCTGATTCTGCAACGAAACGTCCCCACTGATGGTTGCTTTTCCAGTAGGTCATGTACAACTAGCCAGGCTCCAAAAAAAAATGTGAAAGCAAAATCCAAGGGTGGAAGAACTTCAGAGTGCGCTTATAAACAAGCACGTTTAAAGCTACACTGTGCTTTCTTTTAATATTATACAGTTGGTATTTTGTGATTACATAGCAAGCAACGCAATTTTGTTTTAGTTTATGGCTCCTGTCACTGTACAGCAGTACTGCATAAACACCCAGCAGCACAGTGCTGCTCACCTTCACTGACAGGGACAGAACCCTCACACTGATAACGTCACACATTCCGTATGACTCAGCATTCCACACCAGCCTATAACCGAAACAGAAATCCACAAGTTCCCTTGAACAGACTGATGCGTAAGGAGGCTTGACTGAAAGTCCCAATATGTATATAGGGGGGCATTTTTATTAAGATTTTTGGGTGTCCAGGAATGACTTAATACATACCGTTTTGATACAAAGACTTCAAATATTGTTGAAAACTTTCAGCTCTCCGAACATACGAGCTTCCATGGTCTTTCACAAAACAACAGCGCAATGGAACAACGTGACTACGTAAGCATGCAGCATCATGAAAAAGGTGATTCAATGTGCAGTGTTCATACAGAAGGAACGACCTGAAAAGCGGTTCTGGCTGTAACAGGGTATATTAATGATGCATGCCATGCTTGACGGAGGGACTCAAAATGAAACAAATTTCTGCCTGAATACAAGTCTGGCACACAATATTTAACAACAAAAAAAAGGAGTCTCAACAACTAACCCTGCACAAGCAAAAATGTCCCTACTGTAATGTTAGAGCATAGTAAACCCTTCTGATTGATCCCATACAGCAGAAAGATAACAAGGACCAAAAACACAAAAGCTTTAGGGTTTGAATCTGAACAGACCAGAAGAATAGTACTGCAGGTGCGCAGACTTGGAGATAAGGTCGTTTATTGTTACTCCGTGCACACAAACATAAAAGCCAACTTGGAGGCATTTGAACCATAAGAGAAGACAGATGTTGCATTCTTTAATGTTGTAAGGATGCACTGACAAATGAATGGAGATTTAATATTACCACTTGTGCTATGGATTAGGATCCTCCAGATGTGCTCCTTGCGGCCACTGCCAACAGTTTAACACTTTGTTCGACGGGTCTCCAAAGATGCAAGGCTTTATTGGGTAGTATTTATATTGACATTTTTCTTCTCTGAACATGTAAATACAAGTCGCATGAGAATCATACAAGCATAAATATGACAATGTGGAAATAATTCAAGGACTATCTAATAAGCTTCACGATGTAACATACGTAGTGAATCAAGTTAAGTTCATCTGACTGAATTTCTAAAAGCCAACTCGGGCTCACGGCTGGTTACAGATGAAACGAAGGGGCATATTATCAAGAAACGGCGTTAAAATTATCGCCGCTTTAGCGGCAGAAAACTTTCGCTAAAGCGGCGATAATGGGCTTGAAAATATGCCCTTGAGAATTCCAATAGAAGCCCATGTTCTGGTGTCAACATGGGCTTCTATTGGAATTCTCAAGGGCATATTATCAAGCCCATTATCGCCGCTTTAGCGGCAGTTTTCTGCCGCTAAAGCGGCGATAATTTTAACGCTGTTCTTGATAATATGCCCCGAAGTCTGCAGACAATAAATATTGAGCTGACAGAAGGTGTAAACACCCCTCCCTTTCTATACAGGTTTCACAACTTTACCACGCTCTCGGCTCACAAGCGCTGCATTAATCGTTGGCCGCTCACCGAGATGTCCGGCTGTTTAGCCATGGGCTGGGTGTACTTCGAGTTTACCACTTTCAGTACCGCATTCCACATGGTTTGGAACTCGGCACCCGTTGTCATGGTGCTCTTTGTATTCCGGACAATTTTAGCAGCTGATAAAATGAGACGAACTCCCTACCATGTCCATCAAATCCATTTTGTTTTACTCTATTGCTTACGTTCATGGCGACGCCTGTGCTGACTTTAAGGGGTGTTCGGGGTACCTCAAAGATAGGTGCGCTCGTCAATCAACCCACAGAATGATTCAATGGATCCCGTTGTAGGGCTGGGCAGCGAAGCCCCTGTCCTGGAGCCCCACACTTTGCCTTATGTTGTATAGAAGTGGCTGCATAAATAAGTACATCTTTTTATTGTGGCTGTTTATCTGCAATTGTTTCATTATTGAATTACAAAAATAGAAATGGGTAAATGAATTTAAAGTGCAGCTTTGATCTACATGTATTGCCTTCCTTGTGCATATGTGTGCCTTCCTTGTCTTGTGTATCTTTGTGGCTTTGCTTCAGGTTCAGCATGTCCGGTGCACTGCCCTGTGTCTCACCATATATCTCTCGCAGTGTATCCCCTACCTCCACTCTGACTTATCTCAGCCCTCGTTCTGCTGCTCTCTCCAATGTGCTACCCTATTTCTCGCCCTGTGCTGCTCTCAATATATCCTCTAGCCCTACTCTCTGACTCATCTCAAACCTCTTTCTACTACTCTTTCCAATGCACTACCCTATTTCTCACCCTATACCTCTATCAATATATCCTCTACCTCCACTCTCTCATACATCCCAAGCCCCATACCACTACTATGATCCCCCCCATAATAATCCTTTTTAGACTCTTCCCTCCTCTACCCCTCCTTGCATCATCTCATACCTTTTTTACTATTCAGATCTCCCAAACAAGCCTTTCTACACCCTTTCCTCTGGCTATTCCCCAGCGACCTCCCCTTTACTCATCCCAACCCCCCTCCTGCTGCTATGAACTCCAAAAAAAAGCTTTCTAAACCTTTCCCTCTTTTATCCCTCCACTATTCCTTTTCAATCCAAGAAACAGACTAACATGTCCACCACTCAAATTAATTTCCTATTTCCCTATACTAATTCCCTGCTAATCCTGTTTGGGTTCCGGAGTAGCGTGCTACCCGCCAAAAAGCACTTCAACATTTAATCAGGTGTAACAAGCACTATATAAATGCAAACCCTTCCATACCTCCACTATCCTTTTCAATCCAAATAACAGACTAACATGTCCACTGCTCAAATGAATTTCATATTTCCCTACACTAATTCCCCACTAATCAGGTTTGGGCTCCGCTTCAAAATCTCATCAGGGGTAACAAGCGCTATATAAATGTAAACCTTTTCCCTCTAATATCCCTCCACTTTCATTCTCAATCCAAATAACAGACTAACATATCCACCGCTCAAATTAATGTCATATTTCACTATACTAATTCACCACTAATCTTTTATGGGTTCTGGAGTATCGTGCTACTCGCCGAAAAAGCGCTTCCCCTCGTCAGGGGTAGTAAGCGCTATATAAATGCAATTACAATATTCCAGCCAAGATGCATGAAGTGTAAATCCGAGGCCGTCCAGCCTGACAAAGACTGCAAAGCCCAACCCCACCCTTTCCAAGTGAGCTGTTTGTTCACCCTTCTAAGGTAACAGACTCTTCGGGGACTTTCCTTGATTAGCAACATTTTTAGGCGCGATACAAAAACAAGGGAATTAAAGCAACTGGGCTATGGGAAAAAGCTGGCGATTTGGGAGCCTTGTGTTGCCTTTTGCGCTGTACACAATGTGTGCCGCCCGCCGGCGCAGTGAGCCAGCGCCTTCACGTGTTCAGCAGACTATGAAACACAGGGCACAGCAGCGGGGCTTTTGTTCCCAAATACCGCACCGTGACCTTGGAATTACCAAATAAATCAAAAAGCAAACACACACAACTTAAATTGACGCCACACTGACGACTCCCTCAATGTTGTCTTCAGCAGTTGAAAGGCTGTGCTGTCTGTCACACACTTCCAGCTGACCAAAATCCACCAGGCATGCTAAAATTCTGCGCAGTGCCTTATAAATCACTGCGTGACGCAGAGTATCACAATACAGGGCTCAGCTCAACCAATCACATGACTCGATTTTCACACCACTGACAATAAGCACACCTGTGTTCTGGAGGCCTGCCAAAATGTTTGTAAGTGGTGACCTTGGAGATGAACAATGATAATGCTTCTAATTTGTGTTTAGAAAACCTGCAAGCGGTATTTACGCACCTCTTGCAGGTTTCCAAACGCAAATAAAAGGCGTTATCATTTACAATGCCAATAGCTCAAACTCTCGCAAATGCGAGACCTATTGCATTGCAAATGCTTGTTTAAAATAGGTACAACTTCTGCACTCTTAAAAAGGTTGGGGACAATGCCCTTAGTAAGGGAATTATTAAGAAGCGGCATAGGGGGCTCAGGACAATGGAGGAAAACTTCCCGAAGGATATGAGGAGGGCAGCTGTCCGTGGGGGAGCCAGAGCAAACCTTCTTGAGTAAAGAGACGAAAACCTCTTGGGTGATGAGAGGGAATTGATCCAGATGGTAAGGATTAGTGTGTGAGCCTCGGAGATCTGATGGTGCCAAGGACTGAGGAATACTGGATTTGATGTTAGCAATTTTTTCAATAAAGTAAGTATTGAGGAGTCACATAGGGATTGTGACGGAGTGGGTTTTGCTATAACGCGATCAGGTTTGACAAGTTCATCTACTATCGTAAAAATGTCCTTGGCCTTATTAGTGGATTCCAGGATTTTAGAAGAAAAGTATTCAGATTTAGTCCTGAGAATGGCGCTTTTGTAATCTTTAAGTGCTGCCATAAAGATAATCTTTTTATGAGGGCAATAGTCCTGTCTCCACTTCCGTTCGATTTGTCGCAAGGCTAATTTCATTGCCTTCAATTTGTCAGAGAACCAACGCTGTGCGTCGTGGGGCCTCTTGTTTTTAATTGTCTTCAAAGGAGCAAGACTGTCTCTGGCAGATTCCAACTAAGCTTTAATATTTTCCGCCTGGATGTGAGGGGATACAATCAAACCAGAAGGTTTAGATCAGCTAGTAAGGTGCCAAATTCTTTGGTATCAACCCCTGAACCACTCACACATACCCCCGAATCACTCACACATACACCTGAGTCATTCACACATACCCCTGAACTACTCACACATACCCCTGAGTCACTCGAACATACCCCGGAATCACTCACACATACCCCTGAATCACTCACACATACGCCTGAATGACTCACACATACGCCTGAATGACTCACACATACCCCTGAATGACTCACACATACCCCTGAATCATTCACACATACCCCTGAATCAATCACAAATACCACCGAATCACTCACACATACCCCCGAATCACTCACACATGCCCCTGAATCACTCGAACATATCCCTGAATCACTCAGACATACCCCTGAATCACTCACAAATACCCCTGAATCACTCAGACATACCCTTGAATCACTCACACACACCCATGAATGACTCACACATACCCCTGAATCACTCACACATACCCTTGAATCACTCGGACATACCCCTGAATCACTCAGACATACCCCTGAATCACTCGGACATACCCCTGGATCACTAACACATACCCATGAATGACTCACACATACCCCTGAATCACTCGGACATACCCCTGCATCACTCACACATGCCCCCAAATCACTCACACATACCCCTGAATCACTCACACATACCCATGAATCACCCACAAATACTCCTGAATCACTCAGACATACCCCTAAGTCACTCACACATACCCCTGAATCACTCACAAGTACCCCATAATCACTAACACGTACCCCTGAGTGACTCACCCATATCCCTGAATCACTCACACAAACCCCTGAATCACTCGGACATACCCCTGAATCACTCACATATACCCCTGAATCACTCGGACATACCCCTGAATCACTAACACATACCCCGGAATGACTCACACATACCCCTGAATCACTTGGACATACCCTGATTCACTCACACATACCCCTGAATCACTCACACATACCCATGAATCACTCACAAAGAATCCTGAATCACTTAGACATACCCCTAAGTCACTCACACATACCCCTGCATCACTCACACGCACCCTTGAGGGACTCATCCATATCCCTGAATCACTCACACGTACTCCTGAATTACTCAGGCATACCCCTGAATCACTCACACATACCCCTGAATCACTCTGACATACCCCTGAATCACTCACCTATAACCCCAAATCACACACACATACCCCTGAATCACTCACACATACCCTAGAATAACACACACATACCCCTGAATCATTCATGCATACCCCTGAATCACTTGCTCGTACCCCTAAATCATCAGACATACCCCTGAATCACTCAGACATACCCCTTGATACTTGGACATACTCCTGCATAACTCGGACATACCCCTGACTCACTCGCACATACCCTTGAATCACTCTGACATACCCCTGAATCACTCACATATACCCCTGACTCACTCTGCACATACACTTGAATCACTCACCCTGAATCACTCACACGTACCCTTGAATCACTCATACATACCTGTGAAAGGCAGCGAGTCTTCTAAGACCGTCAATGCTGCCCGGTGCAGGGTTCCACCTCTAATTCACTTTGGGTTCGCTATCAAAAATGATGAGGCAAGCGCTGGAAACTGGAAGATAAGAAATAGGTTTATTTCTCATCAGGAGATCACGTCAACTGAGACACCGGGATGTCTGAGGAAGTGTTCTGCTGACAACTCCCTTGGCTCTTCCTTTTATACAGGTTTGACACAATGCATTTGTTTGATCAACATGGTTACAAAAGCTTGGGGTCCCCGCCCCGGGCAGGTTGTCACACAAGCCCAACAGTAATTCTCTTCCCACCCAGGTCAAACAGACAATCTTATCTTGCACCAGGACCTTGCTTCAGGGTCTAAAACATGTGAGACCGGTCAGATCTAAGAGTCCGTTCTGTTGATAAAAACAGGTCCCATTGTTGGTAACAGCAAGTCTTGCTGTTTGCAGTGCAATAAATCATTTTGCAAGAGTCTTTTTGGTGTTTGGAACCTATTTGTGTAACTAGGTGTAGTGAAGGGTAGAGCGTCCATAGGCTTGTCTGAAAACAGGGATGAGAGGAAAAACGAGTTTGTGGCAGCAAGTGGCGCTGAGGTTTGTTGTGGCAATAGAGTTTATAGCCCCCAGCACAGTACCAGGTCGGTCAGAGGGATGCTAGTAAGGGCAGGGTGAAACAAAGGTGACCAACAGAGTACAAAATGGCTGTGATAGATCAAAATGACTGCAACTTATGTGCATATAGAATTCCACCAGACAAGATGGCGCAGGTAATGTTCATAATTGTCATTTTGCTTTTAACAGTGGCCCCTTTGAACATAACTAGCCAGCTTGTCAGTCTATTTCGATCTCCATAATGTCCTGTATCTCTTGATCATACATCACTCTCATTTTTGTTAGCTGAGTGTCCATAGTCTTAGGGTGTAAGGTAGTTATGCAAAGAGAACACAAAGGTGGTATACAGTGTATACCCAAACAACAACCACATATTGTCAATACTGGGACCAAGAGAATCATTGATATTTTCCAACCCCACTACTTCAAGATGCCCCAAAGCCAACTTCCAACTGTCCAAGTCTCTGATCCTTGATGAATTTCTGAAGATAGTCTATGGAGATGTTCGATTGCTTCATAGACAGAAGGTGAATTATCAGGAATGTATACACAGCAGCTGGCACCGATGATGCGGCATGCTCCTCCACGGTCCGCTAGTACCACGTCCAGGACCATGCGATTTTGCAGGGTAACCAGACGGACCGCTTGGAGCTCAGCAGTGTTGTTGGGGAGGATGCCAGCAGTGACGTTCAGGGCGGTCTCTACCGCTTGGGACAGATGTCTGATGGCTCGGCTGTTTGCCATCGGACCCCATAGCGGGACGAGCCCTTTTGCTGCGTCGAGGCACTGTGATGAGGCAGAGTCTGCTTGATCAATGTCTTTAGAACGCTTTTCTCGATGATGCTCTGCAGGGGCTGTGTAGGTTGGTGGCAAAACAAAGGCGATGTAGCATGTGCCCCCCAGTTTCTTGGGAGCCAGGTGTAGGCTTTGGTTCCACAAACAAAGTACATATTGGGTGATGCAACAAGTGCTGGGGGTTGGCAGTGTTCAAAGTCCTTACAATGCTACAGGTGCTGTGACCCACATTCTTAGTCCCACGGCCTTCAATGCATACAAGGCCAGAGACGTTCACCACAGATAGGGCCACAGTCAGTGTTGCAGCAGTTCTTTTCTTCAGGTAGGAAAATGTGGCTCTGTTAGGATTATTGAACACTTGCATTTCCACTCGTTCTTTGGCGGGGACATCAATCTGGAATGTCGCATTGAAGGTGTGAGGGCAGAAGGGGGCGGCTGTCCTTCCTGTTTTGTTTCGCCAGAACTCGTTGTAGAACTGGGCGATTGTTCCGTCGGAAGTGGCATTGTCTTTGTAACTTTCTTTTAGGAGCATCATCCAGGCAAGGCAAGATCCGTGAATAGAAAAGGGCGAAGGGATAAAAGGGATGGAATGTTCAGTGGCATGTGGTAACAGCCCACAGACCCAACAGTTGGTAGCATTGGTGGCAAGATTGTGTTGGTGCAACATCTGCACGAAAGAATTATTCCAGAATTCTTTGCGTCGTTCTCGGAGATGTGGCGGTAGTGATACCAGGTAGTGTTCTTTCTTGGTGGTTGGTTGCATGGTGGGTGACAATGTTCTGTATGCAGGTGCATTCTCTTCAATGATCCAGAATGCGACCATTAGCAGGAGACAGGTGAGAAATGCGGCTACAAGTGCAATTGTCTTTGTGCTGTGCAGGTTAGCAGTCTTGGTGTCTTTGCGGTGGTTTTGCAGGTGTTCAGTTTCTTCCATCATCTTCGAGGAGCTCAACAACTGTTAGGACCACAGACTTTTGTCTGGCGCTTTCCTGGTAGCGTTGTTTGACTGTGCTAACGATCTGAGACCTTGACTCAGTTAGTGGCCTGGTCGTTGGAGCTCTCTCTTTTCGTCGATCTTAGGTTGTACCCTTTCCTGGATGGCACCGTGGGGTCGGGAAATTCTGATAGTTCGAGGGTGTCTTCTTGTGGGTAGCAACTCAGAGCTGGTCGGTCTCTCGCGAGTACTTCCTCTTGCACCTCCACCCCTTCACAGGTTGCCAGGGTTGGAGGGACTCGTTTGCAGTGATGGGCATGCAGCCAGTTTCGTTTTCCTTGCACTCGGAGGGCAGTTCGGGTGGTGATCAGGACTTGCCAGGGCCCGTCCACCTAGGCTCCAGATTCTCCGTTCTTTGGAAGTTGCGAATTAATATATGGTCGCCTGGCTTTATTTCATGTCCCGGGCCCCTGGATACGTCAGGCAAGGCTTGCTGCACCTGTTGGTGGATAATTGTTAGCTCGTTTGTCAATTTATGCAAGTAATCCGACATTAATATGTTCGGGACATCGTTAATGGAGGTGGGTCTTGGTGCCGCCCAAATGCTCATAGGCCTGCCGAAGACCACCTCATACGGGGTCAGTCGGTGTTTGGTTGGGGTGGAGCGCATCGATAACAATGCCAATGGGAGGGCGTCGGGCCATTTCAACCCGGTCGTGGCAACTATTTTGGCTAGTTTTAGTTTCAACGTTGCATTGTGTCTCTCTACCAGGCCCGCTGATTGGGGGTGGAAGACGGCATGGAACTTTTGTTTTACCCCCAACCCTCTCAGTATGTTCTGTATCACCTCGGCTACAAAGTGGGGGCCGTTGTCGCTCCATAAAATTCTGCAAAGGCCGTATCGGGGAAGAATTCTTTCAGCAATACTTTTGCAGTGGCTAAGGCGGTATTGTCGCGGGTGGGATAGGCCTCCACCCATTTGCTAAAAGCGCACACAACCACCAGGACATATTTTAGACCAAGGCATCTCTCTAGTTGAATGTAATCCATTTGAAGGATTTCAAAGGGGTGGTCAGGGACTCCAAACCCTCCCGTGGTACTACTGTCCCCTTCCCTGGGTTGTGTTGTAGGCAGACTATACATTGTTGTACTAGGCGTTTTGCAGATTCTGCTATCTTGACGTTATGCCATACTCTGGTGATTAGTTCAATCATGGGGGTGGAGCCTATGTGTGCTGGTAAATGTGCCATGGTCAATATGGGGATGAGGTAGGCATTGGGTAACAGCCATTTATTTCCGTCTTTAGTTCTCCAGCAATCTTCCTCGTCTTTTAGTCCCACCTTTTCCCACTCGGTCAATTCGTCTTGTGTGCATGTAGTCTGTATGTCCCTTACAGTGGTCCTAGCGTCAGTCCATCGTTCAGCTTGTGACCTGGTCACATACATTCGTGTCGTAGTTCTGTCTCCTGCCGTGGCTCGGGCAGTAACGTCTGCTAGTGCATTTCCCTGTCCAATGAGATCAGTCACTTTCCTATGTGCTTGGCATTTTATCACTGCTAACTTCTTGGGGAGGAGGACTGCTTGCGTCAAGGCGGAGACTAAATCTCCATGCAGGATGGGTGTACCGTGTGAAGTCAGGAACCCTCTTTCTTTCCATAAGATCCCAAAATGGTGAACCACCCCGAAGGCATATTGGCTGTCGGTGTATATGCTAACTGTCGTGTCAGTCGCTAAGATACATGCTCGTGTGAGGGCAATGAGTTCTGCAGCCTGGGCTGAACGTTGGGGAATACGGGCTGTTTCCAGAACGGTTCGGGCTGTGGTGACAGCGTATGCAGCTGAGGTGGTGCCGTCGGGGAGTTTGATGCACGAACCATCCACCCATAGTTCTCCATCTGGTTCTAGAAAGGTGGTGTCTGTGAGATCTATTCTACTCTTTGTTTGTTCATCGGTTAGTGTCACACAGTCGTGTAGTGGAGTCACGCTAGGATCATTTTCGGGTAGGGGTAACAGTGTGGCTGGATTGAGGGTGGTGCATCGCTTTAGGGTAATGTGCGGTGCTAGCAGGGTCAACTCATATCCTGTCAGTCGGGCGCTAGTCAAGTGTTGGGTTTTGGTCTGGTTTAGTAGTGTGTCGACTGCATGGGGTACTAAAACAGTGACTGGATTGGAGAGTACTATTCCTTCGCTCTGGCGTATCGATACTGCTGCAGCTGCCACAGCGCGCAGGCACGCTGGCAGTGCTCTGGCTACTGGATCGAGGGTGGCAGAGAAATATGCACAAGGGCGTTGTTTTTGACCAATTGATTGTGTTAGGACAGACAATGCACATCCTTCCCTCTCGTGCGTGTAGAGGAAGAATGGTTTGGAGTAATCCGGGGTTCCTAGGACAGGTGCTGAACAAAGGGCATTGCGTAGTTCTTTAAAGGCTGACTGGCATTCGGGGTCCAGGGGAGAGGTGAGGGGATGTCTTTAGCTAGGAGGGAGAGAAGGGGTTTGACAATGAGGCTAAAGTTCGGTAACCACTGTCGGCAAAATGAGGTGAGACCTATCAAAGAGCGTACTTGTTTCTGATCTTTGGGGACAGGGGTGTCTAGAATTGTCTGGATCCTGTCAGGCGTGAGTTTCCTCCCTTCTTTGGATAAAAGGTGACCCAAATAGGTCACTTGTGATTTACAGAACTGCAATTTCTTTCGGAGACCTTGTGACCATTCTCAGCAAGAAAATGGAGTAGTTTGATGGTGGCTGTGACGGCTATTGGTATGGTGTCCGCTGCTAGAAGGATGTCGTCTACATATTGTATTAGTGCCACTCCATCTGGCAATTGTATGGCGTCCAACTGTCTTTTAAGCGCCTGGCTATAGATGCTTGGGCTCTCAGTGTACCCCTGAGGTGCTCTGCAAAATCTGTACGAACGGGAGTTTAGGGTGAATCCAAATAGATAGCGGCTGTCCTTGTGTATAGGTATGGAAAAGAATGCGTTTTTGAGGTCAATTACAGTGAAGGTGGTGGCAGTGGAGGGGATTAAGGTCAAAATTGTCGTGATGTCGGAAACTACTGGGTATTGTGGCACTACGATTTTGTTTATCTCCCGCAGGTCAATGATGAAGCGGTAGGCTTTTCCGTCTCCCTCTCCCTGTCTCTTTACAATCAGTAGTATGGGACTATTACAAACGTTGCTCACTACTTCCTCTACCACCCCTGCCTCTACCAAAGAGTGTATGATCTCTGTCAGTGCCTTCTCACCCTCTGGCGATATTTTGTACTGCGGTACTTTCGGTAGGGTTGCGTCCTGTCGTATTGTTACGTGTACTGGGTCAATCATCATTCGTCCTACGTCTGAATCAGCCCTAGCCCATAAGTGTGATGGCAAAGTGTCCAGTAGGGATGCGTCAGTCTCGGAGATGGGAAACATGTGCTGAGAACGATTCTCTCTATGGCGCTGGGGGTTGTCATACAGGACGACACGCACTCCGTCTGGTGAGCATCTGATAGTCGCATGGAAGTGTTTCAAAGGTCGAGACCCATAATGGCGTCTGGGGTGTTGGAAGAGAGGAGGAATGTTGTTTCAACGCTATTGTTGTCAAGGTTAAAAGGGATCGGTCGGGACAAAGGGTTGGTGGAGGGCGTACCGTCAAATCCTATTGAGGTCACATGTGAGCCTGACAAGGGTGCCCTTGGAATCAGTCGTTTGGATAGTGCACTACGTGTTGCTCCCGTGTCTACCAGAAATGGCAACTTTGTGCCCAGGACCTCAGCGGTAACATAAGGGCCTTGCTGATCAACATAGAGCTCGACTGGATCCCTCCCTTGCCTCTGGCTGTCCTATGCAAAGTCGTACGCATTGTCATAATCTGTCTGTTGGTACTGATTCTGTTTGGGATGGTCAAATGTGTTCACTCTTCCTGGCCTTTCCTCGCTTGCTTCACTCGCGTACCCTCTCCCACGTCCTCTTCCTCTCTGTCCACTTGCTATTTCCCTCGCCCCTCTGCCCCTACCAGCTCCTAGCAAAGCCGGGCATTGGGTTTTCCAGTGTCCATATTCTTTGCAAAATGCACATTGATCCTGTCCTAGGTCTTGGCGTCCTACATATGATGTCGATGAATTGTTTCTAGGTGGCTGTACTCTAGGGGTATTCTGCTGGTATCCTCCCCTATATTGCTCCCTTCCTGTATTCGCCCCCTGGAGTTGTGCTACCATTACCCTCTCCTTCAAGTCCTTCTTTTTCCTTTCTGTAGCCCTGTCATTTTCGTTTTTCTGATGCTCATAGTACTGGGCCATTTGGAGAATGGCCGCCGGTTTAGATGCTGCCCAACTACTTTCGCTGGCTTGTAATTTCTGGGATACATCTGGTAGTAGTCCTTTGACATAGTTCTGCACAAATAAGTGGTGTCCGGTTGCGGTGGACATGTCTTGTCCACTGTAATCGGAGAACACCGTTCAAATCTGGAGAAATACTCTGAGACATCCTCTTGTGGTTTCTGGCGGCACGCGGTTACTATGGACCAGTCTATCTTTTTCTCTGGGATCAGCGTTTTCACTTTCTGCACTATTTTGTCAGGGAGGTCCAATATTGCTTTAACCGGTTTTTGACCAGGGTTCCGCTGTTTATCTAATGTGTTGAGTTGTTCCCAGGTATGACCAAGCAGTTCGGTATGGTCTATTTTCCTAATCTGTTTCCACACATCTGCTGGCAAACATAACCCGAAGAACAAGTCTATGTCGGCAAGTGTCATTATTGTTGATCCCAGAGCGGTACCTAGCTCGGTGTAAAAGGCGGTGGGGTTCATTCGTAAATCCGGTAAAGATTTACGGAACGTCAAAATGTCCTGTCTGTCCCATGGTTGATACGCCCAATTGTAGACCACCCTTCCTCTAGCGTCTTGATGGTTCATATCGTCATGAGTCCCTTGTCCTCTAGAAGGTACCCAATAAGGGGCAGCTTCTTTTATCGGCATCATGCTATCTGGTTTTTCCACCGGGGGTCCTGCTATCTTAGATGTCCTGTCCTTATCTATCCGTCCTTGTTCCACGAGGTGACGGAATACCTCCAGTGTGGATGAAAAGAGTTCTGTAACATCGTTGTCGCCTTCATCTCCGGTGTCTACCTTCCTATAGAGAGCCACTAGTCGCTCGGGCCCTACATCTTGGTACTTCTCTTCATATGCAGTAAGAGTGTGGTAACAGAGACGTACAATAAAGTATCGTTTGCGGTTTTCAACATAGGAGTTGCATATGTCAGTTACATGCTCTTCTGTCTCCTTCCTATCTATGAGGGATTTAACTACTTTATCAATGCCTGCTTGCTCATTTTTACTTAATCGCGGGACCCTGGGCGCTCCTGTTTCTTTTGATCCTACCTCTACTACTGTATCCTTGGATGAGGCATTTAGTGTGGGTGACTCGGTGGGAGCAGAGGCGGTGGAGACTGAGGCGATCGTGCCATCTCCGGCTATACTTTGGTGGTCCTGTCGTTGTACTACAGTAGGATGAGTAGGGGCGTAAGGGGGTGGCATGTATATGATTGGGGGACCTAACAATAAATCATCATCTACCCTTTGTTTTGCTGGTAACTTGGGGTAAAGAGTCGAGGGCGTTCTAACAGGGCATTGATCTGATATTTTTGATTCCTGTTCCTTTTATCGATTTCCTTTTCTTTTAGTTTTTCTTCTAATCTTTTACAGGCTTGGTAAGCTGATTTTCGCGTTTCTTTATCTTGTCTAGCTTCGTCCCTTTTCTTTCTTTGAGCTGCCTCTTTTCGCCATAAGCCAAAACTGTCAAACATGGCTGGTCTAGTTTTCTTTTGTGGAGAGCTAATTCTAACGTTTCTATTTTAGCGGGATCGAAAGATCCCATCAGTGGCCACTGATTTACCCGGTCCTTCCTAGTGTATTTATGCCATAGTTTGCTATAAGCTACGCTGGCTAATCCATACTTTACGTACATGTCCTTGTTAGGGGTGCCTTCCGGCGGTGCCGGCTGACTGACCTCTAACGAACGGTCTGGTCAAAAACAATTACAATCAAACAATCTAGAGAAAACAGGCATGACGTATTTATCGGTCAAAATGAATATCTCAATCAATCAATTTAGACAAAAAGTCTGCACTATCTGTCCTTCGCTGCCTGCAAAGAGAGAGAATATTCCTATTCTTTGTTGTTTGCAAGCAGGGAAATGTCGTAAATAACTCAATATCAAAAAAGGAATACTAGTATTTCAATCAAACTATTCAATCAATCAATCAATTTAAGTCGTTTTTTCACGACCTTACCCGGACCGTATGGACAGTTCTTCGTCTTCCCCTTCCAGCGCCTGGTTGTCCTCTCACTCCAACAATCAATGCGGCGTTCCTCTAAGGTCCCAGTCAGGACCGCAGGTCACTCGAGAGAGCTCCGTTCGGAACCGGTGAAGTTCAGTCGATCGGCAGCCAGACAAGGGTCTTCTCAGGCAGGTATACCCCAATCGTTTAGTTGTTCACTCCGTCGTTAGGACCTCTCTACCGGACCCACGCGTCGCTGATGGGCCCCTACGCTTGGGCGCCAATTTGTGAAAGGCAGCGAGTCTTCTAAGACCCTCAATGCTGCCCGGTGCAGGGTTCCACCTCTAATTCACTTTGGGTTCGCTATCAAAAATGATGAGGCAAGCGCTGGAAACTGGAAGATAAGAAATAGGTTTATTTCTCATGAGGAGATCACGTCAACTGAGACACCGGGATGTCTGAGGGAAGTGTTCTGCTGACAACTCCCTTGGCTCTTCCTTTTATACAGGTTTGACACAATGCATTTGTTTGATCAACATGGTTACAAAAGCTTGGGGTCCCCGCCCGGGCAGGTTGTCACACAAGCCCAACAGTAATTCTCTTCCCACCCAGGTCAAACAGACAATCTTATCTTGCAGCTGGACCTTGCTTCAGGGTCTAAAACATGTGAGACCGGTCAGATCTAAGAGTCCGTTCTGTTGATAAAAACAGGTCCCATTGTTGGTAACAACACGTCTTGCTGTTTGCAGTGCAATAAATCATTTTGCAAGAGTCTTTTTGGTGTTTGGAACCTGTTTGTGTAACTAGGTGTAGTGAAGGGTAGAGCGTCCAAAGGCTTGTCTGAAAACAGGGATGAGAGGAAAAACGAGTTTGTGGCAGCAAGTGGCGCTGAGGTTTGTTGTGGCAATAGAGTTTATTGCCCCCAGCACAGTACCAGGTCGGTCAGAGGGATGCTAGTAAGGGCAGGGTGAAACAAAGGTGACCAACAGAGTACAAAATGGCTGTGATAGATCAAAATGACTGCAACTTATGTGCACATAGAATTCCACCAGACAAGATGGCGCAGGTAATGTTAATAATTTTCATTTTGCTTTTAACATACCCCTGAATCACTCACACATACGCCTGAATTACTCACACATAGTCCTGAATCACTCACACATACCCCTGAATCACTCTGCACATACCCCTGAATCACTCTGCACATACACTTGAATCACTCATCCTGAACTACTCACACATACCCCTGAACTACTCACACATACCCCTGAGTCACTCGAACATACCCCGGAATCACTCACACATACCCCTGAATCACTGACACATATGCCTGAATGACTCACACATACCCCTGAATCACTCACACATACCCCTGAATCACTCAGACACACCCCTGAATCACTCACAAATACCCCTTAATCACTCGGGCATACCCCTGAATCACTCGGACGTACCCCTGAATCACTCGGACATACCCCTGAATCACTCGGACGTACCCCTGAATCACTCGGACATACCCCGGAATCACTCACACATACCCCTGAATCACTCGGACATACCCCGGAATCACTCGGACATACCCCCTGGATCACTAACACATACCCATGAATGACTCACACATACCCCTGAATCACTCGGACATACCCCTGAATCACTCACACGTAGCCCTGAGTGACTCCCCCATATCCCTGAATCACTCACACATACCCCTGAATCACTCACACATACCCCTGAATCACTCGAACATACCCCTGAATCACTAACACATACCCCTGAATCACTTGGTCATACCCTGATTCACTCACACATACCCCCGAATCACTCACACATACCCCTGAATCACTCACACATACCCATGAATCACTCACAAATACTCCTGAATCACTTAGACATACCCCTAAGTCACTCACACATACCCCTGAATCACTCACACGCACCCCTGAGTGACTCACCCATATCCCTGAATCACTCACACGTACTACTGAATCACTCACACATACCCCTGAATCACTCTGCACATTCCTACAGCATCCCTGTGTTCTGGTCTCCCAGATAGAATGACACATCCCTTACAACAGTAACAGAGGATTCCTGACAGTCCATCTGTGATTCTTTAATCAAAGCATCCATCTTATCACGTGTGCACATCCGCTTAAAAAGAAGGGCACTTCAGTGCCATGGCTGGGGGTGGGTGCAGGGAGGGACTCGGGGGTGATATTTCACCAGTTCTTTTTTCCTGCCATTGTTCCCGTGGAGCTTGTATAGCTGTTCTAACAGACTTCGAAGAAGACTCGTAATCTTCTATGAAAATTATCTGATGTTTAACTTATTTTGAACTTTTTTTATTTCGAGTATATGGTCAACACATTTAGGCAGGAATATGCTTTCTCAATTTTTTAAACAAAACATAACCATTGCACCAGCTTACCTTGGCCAGATATATTATGGTCAATGCTTTGTTTTAATAGGCTTTGCTTCTCGTATCTCTTGTTGTGGCTTTGTTTTTTATGCCTTTTTCCCAATGGGTAATTTCCACATCGAGTCCTCATTTCCAGAAGGACCCCACTCTTGCTTCTTGAACTTCCTTTTCTATCTCTTTTTTCCATCTATTCTCCCTTTCTGCCATGAACTTCCCTGATTATGTCTTAAGTTTTACCCAGCAAACTCTGCATTTGCCTGGGGTTTTTGCTCCATTGGCTCCTTTCTTTCATTTTGTTCTTCTACTCCATGTCTTCCAATTTCACCCCCCTTCCTCCTTCCCTTACTGTCCTCTTCCCCTTCCCTTCCACTCCATCGTCAATAGAAATAAAAGAAGGACTTCATGGCTGTATACTTTACGGTAACTTTAAGGTACACTCAGGAGCCAAAAATCAGTGCCCTGTAAGAATAGACTAAAGAGCTGAAACACAATAAAGCACAAATGGAGGCGGGAGACAGACCAATGACAAATGGGACACCGGACAAAAAGAGCAACGGGAGAAGCGGCCATCATGGATTGGTCTAAATCCAATATGGAGAATGGACTAACCACCCTACTACTATGGAGCGCCGGCAATGTCTTCAGAGAAGGAGAACTACCTCATAACGGTCCCTATCATCTCATGGCTCTATGCACAGCCCTCCATCGACCTCATCACTGAACTATGGGAGTTCTCTGAGCAGGCACTTAAGAACAAGTTTCAGCTGCACAAGTGCTCAGAGTAGTGCGAATGATTTGAACTGGGGTACTTTACTCAGTGCTGGTGCGTCAGCGCCCTGAGAGGATGTCCGTACGAAGGAATGAGTTAAAGTAGAAACAGGATTTCCCGAGGCACCTCCACCTCAAGAGAACCTCAAGAACCTCAAGAGAACAGACCTCACAGTGGTAGTCCCTGACCCAAAAGAAGGAGAGGGAAGAAGCAAGTCATCCATCAGTATCAGACCACCCAACTCCAGAAGAAGCAAGTCGTCCATCAGTATCAGACCACCCAACTCTAGTAGAAGCAAGTCGTCCATCAGTATCATTACACCCAACTCCAGTAGAAGCAAGTCGTCCATCAGTATCATTACACCCAACTCCAGAAGAAGCAAGTCGTCCATCAGTATCATTACACCCAACTCCAGAAGAAGCAAGTCGTCCATCAGTATCAGACCACCCAACTCCAGAAGAAGCAAGTCGATCCATCAGTATCAGACCACCCAACTCTAGTAGAAGCAAGTCGTCCATCAGTATCATTACACCCAACTCCAGTAGAAGCAAGTCGTCCATCAGTATCATTACACCCAACTCCAGAAGAAGCAAGTCGTCCATCAGTATCATTACACCCAACTCCAGAAGAAGCAAGTCGTCCATCAGTATCAGACCACCCAACTCCAGAAGAAGCAAGTCGTCCATCAGTATCAGACCACCCAACTCTAGTAGAAGCAAGTCGTCCATCAGTATCATTACACCCAACTCCAGTAGAAGCAAGTCGTCCATCAGTATCATTACACCCAACTCCAGAAGAAGCAAGTCGTCCATCAGTATCATTACACCCAACTACAGAAGAAGCAAGTCGTCCATCAGTATCAGACCACCCAACTCCAGAAGAAGCAAGTCGTCCATCAGTATCAGACCACCCAACTCCAGTAGAAGCAAGTCATCCATCAGTATCATTACACCCAATTCCGGAAGAAGCAAGTCGTCCATCAGTATCAGACCACCCAACTCCAGTAGAAGCAAGTCGTCCATCAGTATCATTACACCCAACTCCAGTAGAAGCAAGTCGTCCATCAGTATCATTACACCCAACTCCAGAAGAAGCAAGTCGTCCATCAGTATCAGACCACCCAACTCCGGAAGAAGCAAGTCGTCCATCAGTATCATTACACCCAACTCCGGAAGAAGCAAGTCGTTCATCAGTATCAGACCACCCAATTCCGGAAGAAGCAAGTCATCCATCAGTATCAGACCACCCGACTCCGGAAGAAGCAAGTCGTCCATCAGTATAAGACCACCCAACTCTGACAGGTGAACTTACATATATCTTCTGGTAACCGCAGTCCTTATAGTGAGCTGGTGGGTGTACTTGGGGCCCAATGTGACTGAGTTCTGGGCAATGGGAACTATTTTGTATCCCCGAAGGTTGACCTAGAGCAGGAGAGAGAAAATCAGGAAAGGAAGAAAGATGATTAGAAAAACTGTGACCCAGAGAAGGCAGATATGAAAAAGAACCTGCAAGAGTGAGCTAAAGAGACAGGAAGTGTAAGAAGTGGATAATAGAGGCATGAGGTAGAATCAAGACTAGGTATCCTTGGCAGCAGGCAAGCCTGGCATTCTGCAGCGGGCTCCTAATAAAATCGTCGGGCCCCTGCATTTATTTATTTTACAAATTATACACTGCGGCACACGAGGTTCTATTGGCAATTTATTCCAGCCTCTCAGACTTTTGACAAACTGTTTGTCCATTTAAACAATGATATCGGCATAGCGATTTTTAATACTTTGGGTGACAAACTGTAATACAGCAAGGAATGATAAGCATTGGCAAAGCCAGTACGTCTTGTCTATGTCACCTACTGGCTTTGCCAATGCTTTTTAGCCACGCTGCACAGTAAGAGGAGAGACGTATACCAGTGAGACGGCTCAAAAATACACCCACTCTCATGGAGTGCCTAGCACCAAAGAAAAAAAAGAGCTTGAAAACCAAGCAGTGGAGTAGAGATGGCAATCAAAAAGATTGTAAAGAGGCAATGGCCATAGAAGAGACAAACTCAAGATTAACAAGCTGGAACATGCACAAGAAGCATGCAAATGAGATTGACAAGGAAAGCCAGCCAATAAGCCTGTGCGGAGTTGGCAAAACTCCGCGAAGTGACAAAAAAACTCCGCCAAGCTACGCTGAGTTCTGCAACTGGCAGAGTGGGTTACCTCTCCCCGTTTGCACTGATTTTTAGTGCTGGGCGTCTCGCACAGTGCCAGAGGGCACTGCCTCTTTCTGCCGCTCGAGTAGAAGTTCTATTCGAGCAGCAGCTTCCTCAGCGCGAATGCAAGGTTTCTCAACAACAGTGGTAGCAATCATCTGCGTCCCCCGCGCTGAGAAATCTCGCTGGGAAGTGGTCTAGCGTTGGATTTTCCTCGCTCGTGCTCGCCAACTCATCCTTGGCGAGCGCGAGCAAGGAAAAAACTCTGCTCTGCTACGCAGAGCAGAGTTTTTCTGGAACTCCGTGAGGTCCACGGAGCGCAAAAAACTCTGCAAACTCCGCGAATGGAGCAGAGTTCACCGTCAAGGCTTACCAGCCAATAGTAAGCAATGGGAGTGGTCTAAGCCCCTCTAAGTTCTTGGTAAGCCACAATTTGTCTTGCAAAGCTGTCTAGTATGCTCGACCTAAAAATCATAGACATTGTGTGAAGAATGCTGTGACAAAATCCCAGCTCCTAATGGGATCTGCCAAAAGCATATGCTCAAAGGAGGTTGGGGCTTTCTAGTACACCCACATCATATACCAGGATGGGATAAAGTCATCGTCAGGCCAGGACAGGCAAGAACCATATTGTGCAATAAAGATCAGTATGGATGGCTAAGAAGGACAAACGCCAGATCGGATAATCAACAAGGGAACAAAATGCCTTCTAGCAAAATACTTTTCTGTGTCCTATTGTGGGAAATTGGGGCAGTCAAATTTGAAAGCTATTAAAAATCTGCAGACAGCCACAAAACGGGTTAAGAAGAATTTATAACAAGTTCAGCAAATGTCATTGGACTTAAAAAAAAAGAATTTTAGAGATGTTCTGCTAGGGTCCAGTTGTGTTTTAACTATATTCTGTTTTTCTTTGAGGTTGCCCAGTAAGATTCTTCTGTTGCTGGGTGAGGTTTTCAGGTGACTGGAGGACAGAAGGTGCACCATTGGGATCTCAGATGTTACCTGCAGGAGCTTGTGACCTTTCTTCCTACCATCGGTGGCACAACGTGCCAGCTCCTCTTCCTATTCCACTCCAGAGCATGCTCAGTTTCTCAAGCTTCTCATGCAGCCTCCATAGCCAGGCTTGGTAGGCAGCAGAGATGGGCATGACAGGGATTGCTCCTGACCTGAACTAAGCATCTGCTGAAACGGCTGTGGAGCAGGGCTACGAGAGGGTGAGCACAGGAAGACTCCCCCCGAAAGGGTACATTTAAGCCCATACTCCCTACCTCTCACACACAACATATTTCATGTACTATTCCCGGCAAGGCCATGTGCTCCCATCATCTGCTTGCCAGAACCTGGCAAGCAAGGGTTGAGGTTGTTTGCCTCTGATGCTCCAGGGTCCTTCCGACAATAGTTCTGCAAACTGGGCCAAGTACAACCCCTTCAGCACTTGACTATAAGAGGTAGCGATCGCGAGCAGACACAGGGTTGTCAGGGAGGTAGTGTGGCGGTGATCTAGCACAGTACTCAATAAACACCCAAGAGCGTACTAACTGACTGTCCAACCCAGTGCTTCACTTTCAAGAGTATAACTAATTTTAATGCAAACTAGTGCACAATACTGCACACAATAGTATGAGTACAATGCAATTTAGCGCCCTGGCACTTTACAGCTGGCTCAGGCTCTTCCTTCTATGGCCCCAGGTACTCCCCCCATTGTGGTCAAGGTGCCGGACACCTCTGCTCACACAATTACGGGCAGAGAACTTGCTGCGCTGCGACAAATGGAGAGGGCAGGAATGCGCCATTTCTGCTAAGATATGGTGTATTCCCGCTCTCTCTCTGTGCTGGCGCACTTGTGGCTGCCAAGCGCCAATGCAGACACCCTAGCACCATGGTGCCAGGGTGCCTACGTTACAGCCAGGATTGTTTTTGTGCAGGAATAGACACTTTCCTGAATAAAACAATCCTCCGAGGTTTTTTCCTCTTTCTATGTGTGCTGCAGAATACAGTACATGTAGAAAGAAGAAAAAACGAGAAGAAATAATGTTTCATCTTGTGATGCCTCCCCTGGGAAGTCGTACCATTTTGATGCATTCCCAGGTTTACTAGTATTGGTAAATCTGGGAATGTGCCAGAATCCATGGGTGGATGCATGGGAGCACCCATGGGTGGATGCATGGAAGCACCCATGGGTGGATGCATGAGAGCACCCATGGGTGGATGCATGGGAGCACCCATGGGTGGATGCATGGGAGCACCCATGGGTGGATGCATGAGAGCACCCATGGGTGGATGCATGGGAGCACCCATGGGTGGATGCATGGGAGCACCCATGGGTGGATGCATGGGAGCACCCATGGGTGGATGCATGGGAGCACCCACGCTCCACCATGGAATGCTTTCACAGGGCAGAGTAATGCAAGACAGTGACTTGCGCTGCTTGTGAAACTCCAGACTTACTATGCCACGCAGAGCCCCATAAGGTGGCTCTCCGTGGCATAGTAACTCTCACTTAAGGGCTTGCGTTGCCCTTGTGCCACCTTGCATGACACAAGGGTAACGCATGCCCTTGATAAATCTGGCCCCGAGTGTGCTTCGACACAGGTACCGATTACCCCATACTCTTAAATAAGTGCTGTCTCAACAGATCTCTCATGGGTTCTCACTCTCGAGTCTGTGTGGCTCAGGTGCTCCGGCGGCAGCTGCCCGGCTCCTCTGGTGCTCGCATGGTCACCTGTTTCTGCGGTGAGCCTGCAGTCTTGATTGGCCTCCTCAGCGGTGGCGTTGGTTGGTCATGGCGATGAAGGGTGATCTGCACCCTCTTCAGGGCTGGCTCGGTGGGTGCCTGCTGCAGCTACACTTGGGCTGCTTGGCTCCGGGTCAGTGCAGTCTAGCACAGTCCACCATGAATGGAGTTGGAGGTCTCTCACACAGTGATATCACATGCCCTTTGACCCCAATAACATCATAGGAAGTGACATCATGTGACCTTTCATCTGATGTCATCTTAGGAAGTAATGTCACTTAAATTCTACCCTGATGTCATCAATCAAATTAGAAACCATGCAATAAGTACCAGGTTGATAAAAAGAAACAACAGTTACAAAGGCAAATACATATCTGTTATAGTTACCACCTACATTTCAACCAAGCTATGCCAGGGGCATAGATATCACTTCCTCTCCTACAACCATCGAAAGCTAAGGTGGTAGTCATATACAATGGTAGAAACATTTCTACTGCAGGCCACTTGACTACAAAATTGCTCAGACCCTTTAGAACCTATGTAAGTTGTAAATACTATAAGAATCTGCAGAATATTTAAAAAAGTCTGTAAGTGATCCGATAAAACCTTGAAAAAGCTCCAGACTAGACCGCCACTGTGGGGCAAACACGTGTTGACTTTCTTTGTGTCTTCACTGGTCTGGTCTTTGTCTACATAAACCGAATAAAATCACAACTTGAATCACAAACATGTATGGACTCTCTTCTGAACAAATTTTTCATTCATTTGAAATCTATTCCTTAAATACCAGCAAGGTTTCAGCTTCCGATCTCATAAAAAAAAAATCCGATTGTGGGGCTGGCTCTGTGCAGTTGGTTTTCGTGAACCCTTTTTGAACACTAGTGTGCCTTTGAATCGCTTTATGATAGGACATTTTGAGGACCTACTTTAGGCCCCAAGCCTCCCCAGTGATAGAAATTAATATGAATTACCCAAAAGAGTGTGCACTAAGGATTCTCAGTGGGGCCCATTGTGCGTGCATCAGTAAACAGGCTTCTAGGCGCATTGACTGGTTTCGCAAGGCAGAAGGTACATCTGTACCACTGTGCCAGATTATGAGCCCGCGTTTATTTTAAGATTAACGGCCCTTACTCTAGTCTTCTTACTTTCACCTTCTCTTCCTCAAATCTCTTTCCTCCCTTGTTAACAGTCTTGTGGGTCTCTCTACTCTGTCCCTCACATGATCTTGTTTTCGGCCCCTTTGCTCTCTCTCAACTCACTTCGCTCAACCGTTTTTGTGTCTTTACCACCTTCCTCTTACCTCTCTCCTCTCCCTTTACATCTGTTTTTTTCTCATCTATCTGTCTCTTTACCAACCCACTCAGATGTCTTCCCCTCTCTCTAACTCAGCTCTTTCTCAGCTGTTTCTGTCTTTGCCACTGCTCTCACCTGCCCCCTCTATTTCAGCTGTCTCTTTGTCACTGACATCTCACTTTTTAATCCTATCTACCCCTCTCAGCGATTTCTAAGCTGTCTCCCTCTTTATCACCCCCTCACCTGTCTCCCTCTTACTCTAAGCTCTCTCTCACCAGTCTCTCTTTTCCCCTCTAACACTTATTCCCTACTCTCTCTTTCTCTCTGAACAATGTCTTCCCCACCTTTCTCTCCCCTCTCATCTATCATCCCCTCTCTTGGATGCCTCTTTCTTACCTGTCTCTCTAGTCTGACTCCTTATTACCTCTCTTGCCTGTCTCACACCTTCTTCGCACTCCCTCCCCTATCTATTTCTCTCCTCTAAGTCTCTATTTCACCTACCTTGCACCTGTGCTCTTCCCCAACTCTCTCTCAGCTGCATTTTACCACTATATCTCTTTATCACCGGTCTCTGGATTGTCTCTCCCCTCTCTCAGCAGTCTCTTTATCCCTTATTAATTACCTATCCATTCTCTCACCTTTCAACTGTTTTTGTCTAATCTGTCTGTCTCTCTATTACCCCCCCCCCCGTATGCCCTGTTTCTTTTAGTCTGTCCTTGAAATATCTCTGGCCAGTCTTTTTTTATCACCTTTCTTCCCCCTGTCTCCTTCTCTCCCTCTCTGTATCCTTAAAGCGGTGATTATTGAAAAATATGGTATCAGTGTTGTGTCATATGCTGACGACACGCAACTGGTGGTCTCACTGTCACAGTCTCCCGAAGATGCAGCCACCAATTTCTCTACTTGTTTACAGGATCTAGCATCCTGGATGACAAGTAACTGTTTACAATTAAATGGCAGTAAAACTGAGGTCCTAGTGGTGGGTAAAGCTCCCTCTATCTGGTCCTCGGCATGGTGGCCACAGACACTGGGCCCTACCCCCTCCCCTAGCAATCAGGTTAAGAATTTGGGTATGTGGCTAGACTCCAAGCTCTCCTTTGAGAGTCACACTCGAATTGTGGCCGGGAAGTGTTTTGGAGTCTTGAAAGGGCTACGGAAGACTTTGGATGTGCTTCCCGTCGCAGCCAGGAAAACCCTAGTCCATTAGTAACTTCTCATCTGGACTACGGCAATGCTTTATACCTAGGAGCAAGTAACAAATGTCTACACAGACTTCAATGCATTCAGAACGCGGCTGCCCGCCTTGTTCTGATGCTGCCCAGGAGATCTTCCTCCAGGAATGCCCTCTCTGTTCTCCCTTGGCTACCACTGAGGAAGAGAATACTTTTCAAAGCCTTATGTATCAGTCACCGTATCCTGCAGGGGAAAGGGCCTAGTTACCTACACAATCTACTTACCCCCTGCATTCCGACCCGGCATCTAAGATCATCTGGGACAGGTCGGGTCAAGATTCCCGTAGCTAAAAGAGCGAGAATGGGAGGCCGCTCTTTCAGCTACCTGGCCTCTAAGCATTGGAATGCACTCCCTCTCTTTCTTCGTGATGAACCATCGGAGTCACTCTTTCGGAAGAAACTGAAAACCTGGCTCTTCTGCATATAGAGTTCTTCTGGGCGTTGTTCCTACCATTGCTCTTTTGACGCGTCTGTGCCGCAGTGCGGGGACACACTAGTGAGTGTAACCATGCGCTTAACAAGCTTGCTTATTGTTATTATTATTAAAGTGTCTCTTTCTCACCGGTCTCCCGTCTATTTTTCCTTTCTTTTAGATATCTCTTTTTCACCTGCACCCCACAGCTGTGTCTTTCTATGCAGCCCTTTCTCACACCTGCCTCACCCTCTGCTTCTTTATTGTGTCTTTCTCATCTGTCTGTCTGTCACACCTTTCACCTATCTTTTCCTATCTCTTGCTCTCCTGTCTCAGTCTTCACCACCTCTCTCTTCTGTATCTCCCTCTAGCACAACTGTTTTTCTCTAGCACTCTCTCACACACACACACACCCACCCACAAACACACACACACGCTCACACACCCTTTGCCCCTGTATCTCACTTGTTTATCTGTTTTGTCTTCTTCCTCAGATCTGGTCTCTTACCTGCACTTGTTCATCTCTTAACTCTTCTTTTCTCTCTCTCCCCTCTGTCTTCTTTCCCTCTCCCTAACATGCCCAGAGACCACCAGAGACACTGAGACACCTTTCCCTGGACCCTCTCAACCAGCAACAATAAATTAATTATGTTGCATGTTGGTTATTTCCAGTTGCAGTGCTGTTGCAGAAGATGCCATCACAACACAGGTTGCAAAGGCAGCTCAGTTTAGAGGCCCATAGGAGCCCCCAGGCACAGCCGGCTTTAGGGCAGTGCGACTGGTGCAGCGGCACTGAGCGCTGACCTGGGTAGGGGGCGCTGACCTCAAAGGGGGGGGCACAGTGTTTCGCAATAACTTATGATTGGAGAGATGAGGGGCACTTTTGCCCAGTGGTAGTGAGAGAATCCGAGGAGGCGGTCATAGGGTATGGGGACGCCAAAAATGATTGTCGCACCAGGCGCCAAAAGCGCTAAAGCCAACCTTGCCCCCAGGTCACGAATAGTGATAACATTTCGTTTCAGTGCATTGGAAGTTCACTGCTGATTGATGGGAGGCAAATATCCCTGTTGTCTGCCAGTTATAGAGAATTTAAACAAAGCTAATGAGACTGTTTAAATTTCCAGGCCGGGTGACCAGGGGTCATCAATGAGAAACCTGGCGCCCCCTAAAGCCCTTAATTGGGAGGTCCCTACAACACTGCTTCAGTCTGCACTAGGTCCACTGAAATGGTGTACTTTGTAGTGCTGACAGTGGCTCCGCCCACAAGAACAACGCAAACTGCTCCCCAGTAAATGGGGCTGTGGTTCAGAGAGCAGCTAGAATTTGTGGTAGATATCCGGATAACACTATTCTTGAGCAGTAAGTGAGTGCCCGGTCCCATGATGACTCGTTTCCAGTGTTTCTAAAGAGGTCACAGATTGGGAGACCCCCTAATGACTGCGTCCTGCCCACCCTGGAGAGGTCAGTCATTGGCAGGTCTCCTTGTTCCAGACTCCCTTTAAAAATGTCAATGTTTGGGCAGCCCGTGCTCAATCTATGCCATTTCCCCAATGAAACAGTCAGTGATTGAGAGGGATGTACCTACAACATGGCCCTATATGGGAGTCAAATAATAACAAAGCCCACTTGAGGACTAGAACAGGCTCTTTTAAAGAGGTCAGTGATAGGTAGCCCTCCATGGCAACTCTCTACCAGGCCTGTCCATAAACGCAAGTAAGGGGAAGGCCATGAAAATCTTTGCCAGCCTGTCTCTTTAAGGAAAACATGGACGTTGAGGATTCCACAGTGACTCTGAACGGGGCCGCCTAGTGTGTGCAGGTGTTGTAAGGCCTCAAGTATGACCCTATACCTGCCCCTCCCCTATAAGGATGTCAGTGATCCTGAGGCCTCAAGTGCGAATCTATACCTGCCCCCTCCCCTATAAGGATGTCAGTGATCCTGAGGCCTCAAGTGTGACTCTATACCTGCCCCCTCCCCTATAAGGATGTCAGTGATCCTGAGGCCTCAAGTGTGACTCTATACCTGCCGCTCCCCTATAAGGATCTCAGTGATCCTGAGGCCTCAAGTGTGACTCTATACCTGCCGCTCCCCTATAAGGATGTCAGTGATGCTCAGGCCTCAAGTGTGACTCTATACCTGCCCCCTCCCCTATAAGGATGTCAGTGATCCTGAGGCCTCAAGTGTGACTCTATACCTGCCGCTCCCCTATAAGGATGTCAGTGATGCTCAGGCCTCAAGTGTGACTCTATACCTGCCCCTCCCCTATAAGGATGTCAGTGATCCTGAGGCCTCAAGTGTGACTCTATACCTGCCCCCTCCCCTATAAGGATCTCAGTGATCTTGAGGCCTCAAGTCTGACTCTACACCTGCCCCTCCCCTATAAGGATGTCAGTGATCTTGAGGCCTCAAGTGTGACTCTACACCAGCCCCTCCCCTATAAGGTTGTCAGTGATCTTGAGGCCTCAAGTGTGACTCTATACCTGGCCCCTCATCTATAAGGATGTCAGTGATGCTCAGGCCTCAAGTGTGACTCTATACCTGCCGCTCCCCTATAAGGATGTCAGTGATGCTCAGGCCTCAAGTGTGACTCTATACCTGCCGCTCCCCTATAAGGATGTCAGTGATGCTCAGGCCTCAAGTGTGACTCTATACCTGGCCCCTCATCTATAAGGATGTCAGTGATCCTGAGGCCTCAAGTGTGACTCTATACCTGCCCCCTCCTCTATAAGCATGTCAGTGATCCTGAGGCCTCCATGATGGCTCTATACCTGGCCCCTCATCTATAAGGATGTCAGTGATCCTGAGGCCTCAAGTATGATTCTATACCTGCCCCTCCCCTATAAGGATGTAAGTGATCCTGAGGCCTCCATGATGACTCTGGACAAGGATATTCTATAAAATTCATTTGTTGGAAGTTGTCAATCATGAACCTGCACCAGCCCCTCCACAATTATTGTAGTAGGCTCAAAGGAAAAGGGACCTACCCGACAACTGTAGACTAAGCCACCCCTAGGGATGCTGGGTGCTGGTGGTCCTTTGATAGCTTACAAACTATTATTAAAGATATTGCTTTCAGCCACCACAAAATGTATCTTTAATGCAACTGGAGAGGGGCTGCAGAAATGAAGCAGCTCAGTCATGGAAAGCTCTTTGAGGCAGCCAGCGCTAGAAATTGCCATCCCTGGCTTCTCCTTTAGACCCTTTGGCACTGCCCTTGGTACCCATGGTCTCAAAGGCGTTGAAGTTAGTGGCACAAGCAACAAAGTAAACGGGGCTCTAAGAAGCACGTGCACTGTCTGCATTTTCAAGTGAATGCCCTGGTCCTACTTCCTTGGCAGCAAATTGGATGCTGCTGAGGGCCTAAAGGTGGCGCAAGAAGTCAATCTTGTGTGACGTCATCTGGTGTCAAATGACACAGTGTAATTTTCGCTACACCTGGAATTTCTGTGACTCAACGTCAATGTGCTTAGTCCGTGCCCTCACCTTCACTCCCGGGTATAAAACATACTGGCAGCTAATTCAGTGTTTTCCATCTAATAAAATATACCCAGCTATTTCCTTGTCCCCTTCCTACCTGCAATTATTAACTGTGAACTATAGGAAATTCCCTGCTGCGATAAGTGCCAGAGAACAATCAACAGAGCAGGAGCACAGGGCCGAAGATGGCTCAGAGGTTTCTTGGGACCTTGATTTAATATCCCTATGTGGCATCTTCTTTGTCCTCGCAAATGTTAGGCCACAGTTGGCAAATCCCTTTACAACTATTGGTTGTGTCTAAATTACTTGCTTTTTTTTATATTTCTTCTTCCGTCTTCCTTTGAAGACATTTCTTTGTAGGAAGAGATGTCCTGTCCTGACCAAATGTTGTCTTTACTACTTCTCTTGACGCAGAGAGGCTTTTTTTATCTGCCTTTAACTGTTGACCCCTGACCCCATGGATGGATCAGCATCATATTTGGCATTCACCTGATGTAGTCAGCTAAGGTCTGGCATGACAACTTTCTCGCAGATCCATGCAGGAGAAAAAAGTAAGTTAAAGGGGGTGGGATTAAAAGAGATATGTTTTGCCTTTTTAGCTTCCATAGGAAATTTTTCTGGCACCTACAGCTATAACTGCTGAACAGATACACCAAACTTGGCATTATAGTATAACTTTATTCAAAAACCCTGCTTTCCTTGGTTTGCTGCAATTCCATACAGTAGTTTCTTTTCGATATAAGCATTTAAAAAGGTGATGGGTTGGTTTTCAAGGGGTAACACTTTTTTTTTTACATATCTGCCATTTATATGATGATTCATTGGTTTGTGGCCTCTGTCAATCACATTTGAATTGTTTAACAAATGTGATTGGCTGTATAAGGGTTCTGTAGAATTCTTTTTCTGCCATCTTGAAAATCATGAATCAATTCTGATTCGTGATGTTTATTTATTTATTTTATTTAAAGAGTTTTATATAGCGCTGGCTAGACCCGAAGGTATCAGAGCGCTTTACATAAGGTTCCACATAGTTGCAAACATACATCAGTTACAAGTTACCAAAGATACCAGTAAAAACTTTTAAGGAGCATGGAAGAAAAGGAAAATGGAGTGAGGAAGGGAAAGGGGGTAGGGGAAAAAGGGGTAGGGTATAGATACGACGGAGAGACGAAGGGAAGGTCTGCCCAAGGTCCGGCTGGGTAGGTGACGGCCGGGAGGGAAATCCGCAGCCCATCTCCTCTTCAGCTATCAGGTAGCTCCACCGGGCATCGGTCAAATAGCTAGGTCTCAACAGAAAAACATAAAAGGGATAGAAGACGAGAGGAAAGGAGCGTAGAGGGGGAAGGGGGTAGGGTGAATGGGAAGGAGGGGGATACGACAGAGAGACGAAGAAAAGTCTGCCCAAAGTCCGGCTGGGTAGGTGACGGCCGAGGGGAATCCACCGCCCATCTCCTCTTCAGCTAACAGGTAGCTCCACCGGGCCTCGGTCAAATAGCAGGGTCTCCACGGTCGAGGGAAAGTTCAAAGAGAACATGTCCTGGAGGGAGAGCAGGATCAAGGTCAGGTGAGGGATGTGATTAAGTACAGGTCGGGGACCAGTTCAATTGTCCAGGAGTGGTCAAGCATCGTGGAGAGACCAACTGAGGTGGCCATCTTGAGGTCAGGCATACCTCGTGGGGGCTATGAAGGTAGAGTAAACGGACCCAACGTTTAAAAGGGTCTCATAGTCATTAAGTTCAGAGTCAAGTTGGGGCAACGCGCCAGGTCATCTCAGCAATGTGGTCAGGCAAAGTCAGGGGATCGACTGTCCCATCGATGACAAAGGTCTTGAAGGTAGGAAATAAAAACAAAAAGGGTGCCTTGAGCGAAGATTGGCCTGAGGGACATTGTGAGGCCCTCTACAAGTGGAGCAGCCACTCGGAGGGAAACCGGAGCTCAGACAGGCTGCAAGCTCCGCAGTTAGACACCCCGGGAAATCGCCATCAATGGGGAAGCGTCGGTGGAACCGAAAGTGGAGATCAACACTGCTACTGGCATGTTCCAAAGGCGGATCGAGAGGACGTCGCGGCATGATCCGGGTCCGCAGTAGACAAAGCATAGAGGCTGAGTCCTGAAGGTGGGTGTCAGGCTACAAATCTGGGAGGCGTCGCGGGGCATTCCGGGCAGGGTCCGCAGAGAGCAGAGCAAGAGGTCGAGTCCTGGAGGGGGGGAGGCGGTTGGAGGGGGGAGAGCCGCCAGCTCAGACTCCACAGCAGCGAGGCATCTCTGCAGAGCCAGCGGCCATGTTGGCAAAGGCTCCGTGGGTGCTCCCTCAAAAAACTCGGAGGGTGCGAAGCAGGCCACCCGGATCGTTCCTGGGGTCCGCAATGAGTGGACCAATAGGTCAAATCCTGGAGGAGGGTGGTGGTCGGTGGGGGGAGAGCCGCCAGCTCAAGCTCCACAGCAGCGAGGCATCTCTGCCGAGCCAGCGGCCATGTTGGTAAAGGCTCCGTGGGCGCTCCCTCAAGAAACTCAGAGGGTGCGAAGCAGACCACCCGGATCGTTCCTGGGGTCGGCAATGCGTGGAACAATATGTCAATTCCTGGAGGAGGGTGGCGGTCGGAGGGGGGAGAGCCGCCAGCTCAAGCTCCACAGCCGCGAGGCATCTCCTCCGAGCCAGCGGCCATGATGGTAGAGGCTCCGTGGGCGCTCCCTCGAGAAACTCGGAGGGAGTGCAGCGGCTACCCAGATAACTCCAAAAGGAAAGGAAGGCACCGGAGTGCAGGTACAAGATCCACCGTAGGTTAGGGGGCAGCAGGGAGAGAGAGACCCGGGGCAAGTGCCAGAGTCAGTTCCCAGTCGGAGGAGCTCCCGGCCGGGGCTCCTCACCCGGCGGCCATCTTTTATTATTTGGCCTGATGTTTGTGCTGTAGAAATAAGGGGAGTGCCGGGGAGAACCCAGAGGCATGGAAATGACAAGGAGCACATCAGGAAAAACAACCATTGCCAAAGCCAACATGTCTCACCTGTGGGAGAGTTATTGGCTTTGTCAAATTCTTTTAGCCGTGTTGCACAGCAGCGTGGGCGCTGTGCAGCATTGTTGTGAGTTAGAAAAAATAAAATCTATTACACAGCCAGCTATGACCACAGTGGGGAGTTATCCATTTTTTTAGTATGGGAGTGTCCTTTGCCTTCACAAAAAAACCTTTTAAATTATATTACGTCTGAGCAGATGGTCGCCATGATGGCCCCGCATGAAGACAACACCAAAAGAGTAAAGGTGGTGATGGTTACTTGAGGTTTCGGAGTGGGAAGAGGTAAAGGGAGGTGAGGCTGACTTGATGGTTCGCGGTGGCTATGGATAAAGGGAGGTGAGGGTGATTTGATGGTTTGGGGGTGGGTAGAGGTAAAGGGAGATGAGGGTGACTTGAGGGTTCAGGTGTGTAGCGGTTAAGGGAGTTAAGGGTGACTTGAGGGTTCTGGTGTGGATAGAGGTAATGAGATGTGAGCGTGACTTGAGGGTTTGGGGATGGGTAGAGGTAGCAGGCAGTGAGGGTTACTTGTGGGTTCGAGTGGGTAAAGGTAAAGGAAAGTGAGGGTGACTTGATAGTTATGGGATGGGTAGAGGTGAAGGGAGGTGATGGTAAATTTAGGGTTTGGTGGTGGGTAGAGGTAAAGGGAGGTGAGGGTTACTTGAGGTTATGGGGCAGGTAGAAGTAAGGAAGGATAAGGGTGACTTGAGGGTTCAGGGGTGGGTAGAGGTAAAGGAAGGTGAAGGTGAGTTGAGGACTCAGGTGGATTCAGGCAAAGGGAGGTGAGGGTGACTTGAGGGTTCATGGGTAGGTAGAGTTAAAAGGATGTAAGGGTGGTTTTAGGGTCTGGGTGGGTATAGGTAAAGGAAGGTAAATCTAAATTTAGGGTTCTAGTTTGTAGAGGTAAAGGGAGATATAGGTGATTTTAAGGGTTCAGGTGGATAGAGATAAAGAGAGGTAAGGGTGATTTTAGGGTTGGGTAGAGGTAGAGGTAAAGGGAGGTGAGGATGACTTGAGGGCTCAGGAATAAGAAGAGGTAATGGGATGTCCTGAGCGTTCAGGGGTGGGTAAAGGTAAAGGGAGGTGAGGGTGACTTGAGGGCTCAGGGATAGGTAGAGGTAAAGGGAGGTGAGGGTGACTTGAGGGCTCAGGAATGGGTAGAGGTAAAGGGAGGTGAGGGTGACTCGAGGGTTCAGGGATGGGTAGAGGTAAAGGGAGGTGAGGGTGACTTGAGGGCTCAGGGATGGGTAGAGGTAAAGGGAGGTGAGGGTGACTTGAGGGCTCAGGGATGGGTAGAGGTAAATGGAGATGAGGGCGAATTGAGGTTTCTGGGGTGGGTAGAGGTAAAGAGAGGTGAGGGCGACTTGACGGCTCAGGGGTGGGTAGAGGTAATAGAAGGCGAGGGTGACTTGAGGGTTCCGGGTCGTTAGAGGGAAAGGAAGGTGCCTCGAGGGTTCAGGGGTGGGTAGAGGTAAAGGGAGGTGAGGTGAGGATGGCTTGAAGGCTCAGGGGTGGGTAGAGGTAAAGGAAGGTGAGGGTGACTCGAGGGTTCAGGGGTGGGTAGAGGTAAAGGGAGGTGAGGATGGCTTGAAGGCTCAGGGGAGGGTAGAGATAGAGGTAGGCAAGGGTGACTTGGGCTCAGGGGTGGGCAGAGGTAAAGGGAGGTGAGGGTGACTGGTGATGGTGACTTAAGGATTCAGTTGTGGGCAGAGGCTAAGTGAGTAATGGGTGATTTTAGGCTTCACAGGTGGGTAGAGGTAAAGGGGATTAAGGGTGAATTTATGGTTCAAAGGTGGGTATAGTTAAGGGGAGGTAAGGGTGAGATTAGGGTTCAGGAGTTGGTAGTGGATTAGTTCACCGTTTTATGAAATACAGTGCATTCCTTTTCTTTCCCAATGTGCTGGTGCACAGTTTGCTGCCTAGTGCCAACGTAGGCACCGCTGCAGGCAGGATTGTTTTTGTGCAGAAAGGGGCATCTTCCTGCACAAAAACAATCCAGAGAGGCATTTTCCTCTTTCAATGGGTGCTGCAAAATGCAGCACCCTTTGAAAGAGAACAAACAAGGAGAAATAAAAGTATTGCTGCTCTGGGAGGTGTAAGGTTTTGACACTGCCCCAGGTTTATGTGATTCAGTAAATCTGGGGCAGTGTCAAAATTCATAGGTGCTGCGTAGGAAAACCCACGGCGATGCCCTTGGAATGCCTCCATGATGCAGAGTAAGGCAAGGCAGTGACTTGCACTGCTTTGTCTTACTTGATATCTATGAGGGCATGCAAAGACACGCGGAGTGGTGTTGCGTTGCCTCATAGATATGATTGACAGGCTTACGCTGCCGGAGCGTCAAAAAAAGTAACGCTCCGGGGGTGTAGGCCTCTTATAACTAAGCCCCTTTGTGCGCTCCATGTGATCAATAGAGCGAGAGATCGTGCAGGTTACATGTGGTAACTAAACTTGGGAGGGATATAGGGAACCACTCGCCCTCTACGTGGAAAGTCAAACGCTACACACACCTCGATGGCCGGGAGAGGCCCAGAGGTTCAAAAAAGGGGATGTGGGTGCTCGAGGCATTCTCCCATACTGCACCTGTAGTTTAATGCAGTGGCGGCTGCCAGCTATGGAGAGTGGTGGGGTGGGCAAATGGGTGGTGGGTCCATGCAAAACAGTAAACGATTTTAACTAAATTTATGCTGACATGCATTGCATTATCGTTTTGAAGTTAAAATGTTTAACTTTAAAACAGTAATTTAATGCATGCATGTCGGAGATTTAGCGCATACATACGGACATAAAATACATTTTTAGAAAAAAAAGAAATAAAAGTCACTTACCTCTGTCCTCGCTCTGGTCCTTCTCTCCTCCAGCGAGGGCCCAGCCAAGTCCCCTAACCAATCCTGGTGCTGCTCTCATGCGAGAAGCGCCAGGATTGGATGGAGCAGGCTCTCTCAGAGCTCCAAAGGGCACTGGAGGCCTGTGCTTGCTCTCAACCCAGCTGTCCAAGACAACTAGGCTACGAGGTTTAAAGTGCGCATGTCTAGCTGGCCGTCGCAAGACAGCTGAACAAAGAGATATGCGCACTTTACACTTACAGTGCCCAGCCCATCACTCCTCTCTGTTGCGGCCACTCAGCAGTGGCTCCGCCCCGTCCTGACACTCAGCTTGGGAGTTGGACGCAGGTTTGCAGAGTTAATGAAAAATAAAAGGGTAATAATGTTTATTAACATTTTATTTTTCATCTGGGGCCATTTTCATTAGTGCTGCGACGTTCCACTGCCTTAACGGAGGAGCTGCACCTGAATGCGTCCTTGTATGCGGTGCGCTATTTGTAAATGCCAGCCTGCAGAATCCAGCCGCAAGGCACATGCTCGTTCTCTAATAGGGCACCGCTTCACACAGCAATGCCAACCTTTAACTTCAGTGAGGATGGCAAGAATTAAAGTCTCAGTGACTCTTTATGTGACTCTGCCAGCCTAAAGCAGGCCGCCTAAGTCTCACAGATGTAACAAACACATTTATTTACATTGCAGGAGGGATGTTCTTAAACACCCTGCAAGCCTACGCTCCCAGCTGGGAGGAGGGAGCAGTAGGAGAAGAAAAGGTGCAGGCACTGGGGTTTATGACCCTGAAATAAGGTGTGGACAGGAGTGGCAGCAAGGCAGGTGGAGGAGGGGCCATGCTTTGTGATGGCGCAGTCTGCTGAACTACAGTGCAGCTGTGTGGGTTGTGCTCTGGTGGCTGGGATTAGTCATGTTGTGTTGGACTGGAGTCACAGAGAAATCAGGGCCATGTTCTTAGGGTAGGCCAGGGAGGCAGGCCTAGCATCATGATGTGGTATCATGGAGGACAGTGAATACATTTAGGTGGACTCAAGTGGGCAGGAGCCTGGGCTGCCCATATATGCTTCCAAGAGATGCAGACAGGCTCACAAATGTCACCAAGTTACACTTTCTGGACTCAAGCCTTCTAGGCAACTGTTCCTACTCTCCATCTTTTCTACAAAAGGGAGGCAAATACTTTCATTTTCTTAATAATCTCCACCCGCACAAGGGCCAGAGACGTTTCCCCATCCAGCTGCCCCAAGCTCCACTCGTTGGATTGTCTCCAGGGAGGGCAGGTAGATCCTCTGCAAGGGCTTCTACATGTGCTGCTTTCCAATTTTCTTACTCGCCCTGTGGCGGAAGGAGGATCTCTCTTTTGTTTCTTTTTAAGTCCTCATATCATCGTCATTTTCAGTAAAACATAGTAATTTGCTTGCTTACTCAAATAACTGACGTATTTCTCTTGCAGATATAACTCAAAGAGCTCTAGAAAAGCAGCAAATTGATGGTGTAATCATTGGACTGTTATTCCATCTTGCCAGTCTAACAAATGTTGCCAGACTTTACTCAGACTGTCTGCTTGGGTTACATTCTACAAATGGCTTGTAATATTAGATAGAATATTACCTCGATAAATATGGGCCTAGGTGTGCAATATGGGTTTAGGTAGTTTATTTTGTGGGGTACCAAAGATGATTAAGGATTGGCTTACCTTGCTCTCACCCCTAAGGGTTACCGACATGAGTTTGCTTACTTCACTCCACAAATGACACCCTGAAAACATATGCTCATCCTTCGCTCTTAGTTCGTGGCATATCTTGCATGTGTGGGGTTTCCTTGAGAGGCTTTTGCCAGCTTCCCTGGCATCCACAATATCCTATGATGGGGAAAGGTTGATTTTTCTTTAAGGCAGCAACTTTTACTGTGGAGTAAAGCATGCTTAGAGATACTTGCCATGATTCTTCAAACTCCGGCATCAGCAAACCTCCATCCCAGACAGTCCATGACTCCTTCATCTTCTTCTCCTCTGCTTTACCTAACTCCCAATACAGAACAGAGGCTTCTTTCTTGATTGTTAATCCATCCCGGATGATATCTTCAAAGTCCCAGTTATCTTCTTCCGTCCATTTTTGGGAGGACCATCATGTATGCATCTGAATATACTTGAACCTTGATAGAGCCCCTGGTGTTAAATCTGGCATTGTTTCCAATGTAACAAGGTCTAACCCTGCTCTCAACTCTCCCCAGCAGTTAGTCCTTGTCGTCTTTAATGGAAGGCTAAGTTAGTCATCTAAAAAAGACATGTGTCCTGGTGAGTCCTATATCAGCGATAGCTGGGCGTAGTAATGTATCCCTAGTTATCTCCTAACATGAAACCATACTTTTAAAGAGGCTTTTAAAACTTTAAGGGGAACGTTCATAAAAATGTTTGGTGCCCTGAACTTATATAGAACTTTTTTCCTGATCATAAGTGCTAAGCATTGCTGCAAACATACGGCCTCTAAGAGTATCATCTGGCTGGGTCATTAACATTCAATAATGTTTTAACTGAAAAGCGTAGCAATAAAGCTGTAAATCATGGAGGGCTGAGCCTCCCTTATAAAGTCTTCTTCTCAGCTTCTTCCATGAAATTCTAGCACTTTAAATGACTAAAACTACTAATCTTTCCTTGTATTTTCACTATAATATCTTTTGGGAACGAGAAAGGAATAGCATTGAACAGAAAGGATAATTTTGGGAGAATTTTCATTTTAATTAAGTTAACCGTTGCATATATTTTTAATGGTAAGCTTTCCCATCGTCTTAGCAGATTCTGTATCTCTTCATCAGCTTCACTTAGATTTCTTGTGGGTAGCTCCTCTAAATTTTGTGTAATTAAGATACCCAGATATCAAATTTGGATTTTGATGTTCTGCCTGGGCTCTCTCAAATCCCCACACCATAACCTCAATTTTGTCTTTATTAATTTGATAGCCAGAGATTCCTCTAAATTCTTCTTCTAACTTTTGGTATTGACTAAGCTGGTTCAGCCCTATCGAGAATTATATTGTCAGCGTGTAGCGCAAATTTCATATTCAACCCCGAAGCCTCAAATGGAATGATGTTGCGATTCATTTGAATCCATTTCACAAATGTCTCTCTCTCTCTCTCTATGTATGTATATATATATATATATTGAAAAAATGAGAGTGGACACCCTTGCCTTGTTCCTCTAGTGATGTTAAATGTATTTGTTAACATCCCATCTATAAGTATTTTCAATGAAGATGTTTTATAAAGTGTTATAATAGTATTAATTATATTCTGTCTGAGTCTGAAAGCTTTCAGAGCTTCCCACAAATAAACCAAATTCACCCTAGCAAAAGCTTTTGCTGCATCTAAAGTAGCTATTGCTAGTGGTTTACCAAAGGTTTCAGCAATATCCAGTGCGACAGTCAATAAGTGGGTCAAGTCAGTTAGTTGTCTACCTGGCACAAAGCCTTCTGGTTGGGGTGTATTATTGAGGGGATGGCATCTACCAATCTTTTAGCTAAGATACCCACAAAGAGAATATAATAATAATAATAATAATAATAATAATAAAGACTTATATCGCGCCTGAATCACCCCCAAAGGGGTATCTCTGCGCTGCGGAGCATGCAAGAGAGAGCTAAGGGCAACCAAATTAGAACAGGACTTCTGAATTGAAGATGGTCTGGGCATTGTCTCAGCGTGATGGGAAGCTCATTCCAATGCCAAGGTGCAAGATGTGAAAAGGCTTTCCCCCCCATCCTAGACTTCTTGACCTGGAATCACAATTTAAAAGTGATATTGGCCTATCAGAATCTGGTTTCCTGGAATCTTTATTGGGCTTCAGTATCAGCTTAATAGTAGCTTCATTCCAGGAGAGAGGGTCTTTCTAATTCTTAAACAATATCAAATGAAACATTGTTTTCCCGATTGGTATCAGCTCTTCAACCAGCTTTTTATGTAGTTCTCTAGGAGTCCCATCTGGACCTGCTGCCTTACCATTCTTTAACTTTCTTATTTGACTTGCTTTCTTTTCCTCCGTAATGTCCTAGTCTAATACTGCAGTTTGGGTGGGCGTAAGTCTAGGCAGTTCCCTGTTGTACAACCAGTCTTTAGCCCTATTTATATCTGGAGACCAATCTTCCATAAATAGTTTGTTAAACTCTTGAGCATCTCCTTGTGTATATCCTCGGGGACACTGATTTCTCTTCCAGTGTCGTGCTCATTTAAGGTACTTATAAAGTTCTTGGTCTCATCAGATCTAGATTTCCATGCTAACAGTGCTCCACATTTCTCCCCATATTCACAGTGTTGCAGTTTGTTGGCCCTCCATGGGTTTTGCACTTTCATTTCCGGGCTTCTTTAAAAAACACACTGAAACTTCTCTAGTTCTGATTGCAGTTCTATCTTTTTACCTGGTGCAGCAGCACTCTGTTGTTGTATTTCTTGTTCTTTTGCTGATATTCGTTCCTCCAGCTTTCTATTCTCTTCTCAAACCCTGGCACCATGATAGTATGCTATTGTACTGATAATTCCTCTAACAAATAGCTTGTATGCATCCCACATCACACAGGAGGCAGTGTCCAAGTCCTAACTAAAAGACTGCTGGGTTTTCTATCTTAACTCCTGGATGATATTTGTATCCAGCAATATTGTTCTAGTTCCTGAATTCTATGCCTAGAATAACTCTGCTGCGATCAGAAAGATGATGGGGACATGTGTCACTTTTTTGGGTCTTTTTTATCATTGAATAATCAAATAGAAAATGTAATTATATAGTCGGAAAGATGTCTGTACAGTTTACAATAGAACACGTATCCTATCTTACTGCCAACCTTTTTTCACCAGATATCTCACAGACCTACATCTCCCATCGTTTATTTAACCTTGCAATACACTTTCTGATTGGAGATATACTTATTTTTGGAAGATCTGTCTAACTTTTTATTCAAGATTACATTTAAGTCCCTCCCACTATGTATGGAAACGGAGCATTGACTAAGTTTAACTCCAAATGGATTGGAATTGTAGGATCATCTTAGGATCAACTAGTGGCGGCTGCCTCTGTACGGGGATGGGTGGGCGGGAGGGGGAAGGCATGATATAAAAATAAAAAATTGATTTACCTTCTTCTTCGCGGCCGCTGCTGCACGTCTCTCCCATAGTCCTCGCAGAGCACCGGAAGCACCCAGTCTCCCTGACTCTACCAGCCAATCACGACGCAGTGTAGTGATTGGTCTGAGCGGCCGAAACGGCCGCTCAGGCAGTAACTGGGAAGCTTGGCATGTATTTCACTGGGCTGTGCATCACAGCCCTGTGGAGAACATGCCAAGTGCGCATGACTGTTTGGACGGCCCCAGAGGGCGGACCAAGCCGTCATGCGCACTTAGGGAGCGGGTGTAAACCACTCCTGACCCTCTGAGGTGGGGGAGACCAGCCCTGCCCACCGACCTGGCTGGAGTTGGAGTCCCGCTAAGAAAAATAAAATGATAATAACTTATTATCATTTTATTTTTATTTTGCTCTGCTCAACGAGCAGTGGGGCAACGCTCCTCTGCCTTAGCGGTGGAGCCGCCACTGGGATCATCACAGTTTGAACCAAAAACACCCACACATGTGAATATATTTCTCCCAAGCCTAATTGTTGGCAAAATCCATCTCCCCAAGTTATCAGCTTTATAGTCATTTATGCTCATTCCCATATTTTTGCTAGTTACTATTGCTGTGTCTTGAACCCAAGTAAAACTTCTAAATAGTCGTTTGTATTCAGATCTTGCTAGGTGGAACTTTTGCAATATAATGATTTGTGCATTAGAATTTTTTAACTATTGTGCCACTAAGCCTTGCTTCTTCCTAGGACACAGCCCTTTATATTCCAAGTTATAATCTCAATCAAGTTCTTCCCATTCTCTAGTTTTCTCTGAGCTCTACTTAAACATCTATGTTCTCCTGAGTTCTCTATAATACACCCTGAGCACCCTATTTTAAAAAACGTTCGCCCCCCTATGAGGAGCCAGTGCTCCCCGTTGCTCCACATCCAGTGCAAACACCCTTGGAAGAGCCCCCTCTTCATCTTCCGGCAGCATTATGTTGCCCTTCAGGATTTCTCTGCTGGGCGGCTTAACTCTAATGTGTCTTTATAGTGCATACTTTATCCAAATCCCCTCTCCCTTCTATATAAGCAAACTTTAATTCATTACTTTCATTTTCCTTATCAAATCGTCAATCTCCTCTAATTCCTTTAGATTCAATATTTCATTTTTCCACATGATTTTCAGCATAGCTGCGAATTTTAGTTGAACCTTAGATCCCAATTTCTGTAATTCATCTACTCTGCTTCCCAGTTCCCATTGGGGCTGAGCAGTCCTTTTACGAATATTCAATCTGATATGATAAGTGAAATTCTCGTGCATTAACGATTATGATTTTAATGCATTCTCTAGTATCTTTTCCTTAAGACTGTAGGTAAGAAAATTAACCAATATTTTCCTAGGGGGTTGGGCTGACTAGGGTTGTACTTGAAGGGATTTCTGTGAATCCTCTGCATCTCAGCCTCTAGGTTATATTCTGTATTGCCTCTCATAACTACTTCTTGCCATATCTTATTACGAATCCCTTCAAGTCAATACATTCGGCTCACTCTGGAATATTCAAAAACCTCAAAATATTACGTAGGGAGTGGTTTTCCAATCTTTAAATGTCTGTTGTCAGATCCTGGTTTTATAATCTTAGCTTTTCTATTTCTCATGTATTTTTTTGCAGATCTGTATTCACTTTCGCCATATTTTCTTCTAAAATCTTAGGGGCTGATTAGGATGACGGGCGGACTTTCATCCGCCCGCCACCCTGGCGGTGCTGGTGTAGAAATAAAAACCTTCTTAGGGGTTCACTGATACATCTGGTCCTTAAGACCAACAAAGAAGAGATTGGCACAGAAGCTGTAATATCAAAAAAACATGTTTTATTAACCTCAGATGAGGGAGATTGCATCTTACGGTACCCGCAGGCCACTGTAGGAGGCATTCTAATGAGTGCAGAGAACAGGGTCCTTATATATGTATTTGTTATATAGTCAGCATAAAATCAAGGGGAGGTCCTAGCACATACAAGCATGCTTATTGACTAATATGGGCATACAAAATTTGCTTGCTCCACAAAGTGGGAGGGGAGACTAAACTGCTTACATGAGTAAGAATAGCTTGACAGTTGTATACTAGGAGCAGGTGCATTCTACCAGCTAGGCCTCTCTGAGCATGTGCAAGACTCTGGAAGAGGGAGAAAGCACATGGCGAGCACATGGCTAACTAAAATGGCTGCCAAGTACAAAATGGCTTTCAGCTCATGCTAACAGCGATTCCTGCAATCTTTAACAGACGATCCTTTTAGCATGAGCTAAAGACATTGCCATGATCTAGTAGAGACATAGAAAATATTTTGCACATTTTCTTCTCATAAATTCATCAACATCCTATGCTAGGTGGGCATTTACATTCTAAACATTTCATTAAGCAGGTATATACAAGGTATAAGCAGGAGTACAAAGTGAACAGAGCATTGGGTCATACAGGTAGCAAGAGAGAATAATGACTATTATCTCAAACAGAAATCTCAATATTTTCCAATGATAAGTAATGCAAATGTCAGGGAAGTCAAAATAGATTATTACAAAAACAATCCTGGCTCCGGGGGACCAGGAGGACCACACAGGACCATAGGAATTAGGACAAGGAGCCGCAAAGGGCTGCTCCTCCTCAAAAATGGGACGACCAAAGGGGTACATTACTAACAAAAAAGAGTCCTTGGGAAAGTTCTAAAACCAACCAGCCAGAGGGGAGTCTTCTCCCTGTGTCCGTTTGAGCCTCACAGGCAGGCTCTTGTTGTTCCCACGGTGGAGCTGCACAACTCGCAACTCAAGAATCACGGAGAAGAAAAAGTCTTTCTTTCAGGATAGGGCAATCACCCCCCAGGGCAAATACCCTCAATGATCCTATCCAGTGTCTCAGGCAGTGCACCAGTTTTCTTCACTTTAATCTAACAGGCACCAAGGGCATAGCACCTGTACCCTAAACTCAAGTCCTTCCCTAACTCCTGTATTTGCACCTCTGGCGCACTGCTCTTTTGTTGGGGCACAAATTGTACCCAGTGTGCTCGGGCATCTCTTGATCAACAAACAAAGGCGTAGACTTGCATTCACTTTGGGACCAGGATTAAGAGGCCTGAAGCAACCCTTGTTTCAAAGGGGGTCACCTCAAGCAAAAGCCTCCTTGCCGTCCTTGTCGTTCTGTGACTCTCTCAGCTGGGCATCAAAAACTGGATCCACACAAAGATTTCTCCATCCTGATTTGTAACCCCGTCTTTCGCCCAAGACAGTGGCAGGGGTACACACTTCACGTCCCAGTGCTTCCGCCTTCACTGAGGTCCTAGTTGCCAGCAACGCCTATGCTGGTTCCTTTCACTTTGGCTTCAAGCTGCAGTGGCGCTGACTCCCAGGCTGGATCTGATGTCCGGGCCCCTCTGGCAATGGTTGTAAGGCAGCAAATATCTATTGGTGGACAGAACAAGAGGTCTTTAGACAAGGCACAGAAATAATCTAACAACAGAGAGGATAGTCTCAGAATACTTCCTTAGTCTTGGGGCGCCCCATACATTAGCAAGGCACCCAAGAGCCACTTCATCTATCTGAGAGTAGAAAACCCTGGACCTATTGGCAAGTATAAAAGGAACGTTTTGGTGAACTGACAAGAGTAATACATCACCCAATCCCAAACAGCCAAGGAAGTCTGTGTTCATTTACTAAATTCTGAGGAAAAGAGAAAACAATACAGACATACTCCAAATACTTACATTGGTGTATTCCTATATTACTAATCTGAAGAACCCTCCAGAAAAAGGAAATGTTCTACACTTTTACTCATAGATTTTACATTACTTGTACAGGACTGCAGACACTTGTAAAATAATTTCTCTTACATGTTATGCTTAGGACCATGCTCTCATGTTATAGGTGCAGCAGGAAAATCTAAAACTGCTAATTTAACAGGGATTCTTATTGCAAAAAGAACTAAACTTCAACATAGTGAGTACTTTTTCTCCAGCAGAACATGTTATGACAAACAAACTCCTATAAAACAATATTTTCCTTCAAAATGTTTGCTAAGGATCACATGAGCGTCTTTCCTGCATTGTACTTTTCACGATCTGGACTATGCAACATCATTTTCAAAAGGAAAAAAACCCTATCTCCAGCTCTAATAAGGGCTGTCAGCTTATTTACACAGACTAGCTAATAAAAGACTAGCAATGCCCTTGCAAAACTGTATAGAACATGAGAATAACATAAACAATAATAGTGTTGCCACCTGAGATTTTTGAACAGAAACCCCCACTATACAATTTTCCTTAAAGATCAAATAAGGGAACATCAATCTGTTCTACTCATTCTTTCATACAGGATGGGCAGTAACATAGCTTATGTGTTTCATCTTTTTATTAATTCTAACAATTTTAAAACAGTATTACAGAATAGCCAATTGTAATTGTAATTGTAAGTAGCATTTATATAGCGCAGCTGTCACCCAACGGGCATCCTGGCGCTGGGATTACCTAAATCACTGTGCAGCTATAAAACTATGAATCATCATGCGCCAATCTCTCAAGGCTATTCTTTTGGAAAGAGCCTGGTTTTTAGCTTTTTTCTAAACTGCAGTAAGTCATCAGTCTGTCTGAGTTCACTTGGTAGTTCATTCCATAGCCTTGCGGCTGCATAGCCAAATGATCTACCTCCTAGTCGGGTTTTCTTGACTCGTGGGGTACATACTAGGTGGGCTGCCAAGGAACGAAGACTTCTAGCTGTGGAGTACCAAGTAAACATTCTCTGTAATGGTTTAGGCCCCATTTTGTGTGCCGCCTTATGAACAATGCAAAGTGCCTTAACTGTCACATGGCCATTTCCTAGACAGCTTTAGACAGACTCAAAAAAAGTGAGAAAAGAAGAGAGAAAACATAATTTTGCCTACCCTTAATTTGTAGAGGAGCTAGCCTCCTTCCCCCATTTTGACAGTAGGAAAACCTGAAACAGGTTTTACTTCTGTCAACACTTTCAACCCCTATTTGTAGCAACTGGGCACAAACAAACTTGTAGGAGATATCTTAGAAAGTGGCTATTCTCTGATTCAGTCTAACACAATGCAAATTGAGTTAACTTTAAACCAATTTCGGGGGCGCTAGAGGGCGCACTGCGGAATGGCTGCACTCTAGTGCTGCTCCGCCGGCCGGAATACAGATCTACATCTAAAATATGCAAATGGCCCTTAAAACAACGAAACAACCACGAAAATGAACGTCGGAATATGCCAGCAATAAGAAGCAGAGCTCCAGATGAAAGATCGAGAGCAAACCAAAGTAAAACACCGAGTGTACTGTGAGTGACTCGATATCGTTTGGCCGAGACAAGATGGCGGCGCGCACCGGCAATTATTTTGCATCAGCGCTGTAATGCCCGGCTGAAATCAGGACCGCCGGTGGAACTCTACACACTGACGCTCGACCCCGGACGACATTGCAGATGGTGATATGTACCAGCAGCGGCCACCTGGACAGATAAGTAAATGCCCATTACGTGTGGAGGAGATCTGCGGCGCTGAGCTATATTTGGCAGAGCAGAACGCAATCCCCATGCGACTGCGGGAATTAAATAATAAGATGGCACAGGCTTAAATACACTAGATACCAGATGCATCTGCTTGTTACATCAACAGACGCGGATCGGTTCTGCTGTGGAGGGCACAGTGGATGGGAAGCTCGCCATGATCTGTGAAGGAACCTCCCTGGGGTGGCGGCCATCTTACACGGATAACTGCGGCGCTACAGTGAAAGCTACACCTGTAGGAGATCCCAAGACCGCAAGTTATACACCGACAGCAGCATATCCTATAAAAACGGACAATGTGCATAAGCGGCGGGAGGTAAACAGAGGTGCGTAAACCCTCTGACGAATATCTCCTAACACGAGTGAGGGATAAAGTATAGCCCCAAAAAAAGCGGATAACACGCACAGCGCGTAAAAACTACACAGCGACCCAACGGGGCCAGCGAGGTACTCACGGTGTCTCTGAAACACGCCACACTACGGTGTATAGGGGAGGAAAAAGATTAGACACTGATGCCGAGCCGTGGGCGCTAAACTGCATACCCGGGCTTTACACTACCACCTGAAAAGCTGGGAGAGTCACTAGCGGAACTACATGCGCTGAGGTAGGATCAAGACATCAGGTATACCGAAGGAAGCGATACCAACATTGCATCTGTGCCTATATCTTGAGAGCTGGGCTCGGGTGGAATCTGCACGGCGGCGCCCACGCGACGACATATTACGGAAAGTGTCCCGGTGCAGGACTGCCCCAATCTGTCATCCTGACCAAACACACTGCTACTAAAAAATGGGCAAAACAGATAAGCAGCAATCGAAACTTTCTTTCGACCCCCGCCGCACATCGAGGCTCACAGCTGCCCATTCGGACACAGAACTAGACAATGCCCCTGCTAAGGATACAGCAATGGAAACCGCACTACAAGCTATTCAACACAGTTTACAAAGCATAGATAGTAAAATCGATACCCTGACCAACAGAGTGGATAATATAGCAAACAAGCTTGATAAGCAGGGGAAACGATTAGATGCAGCAGAACAGAGAGATATCAGCAGTAGAGGATGAATCGAATGCCACGACTAAACGATGTACCGCCATGGAGAAACTACTAGAAACCATCAAAAACAAGAACGAAGATTTGGAAGCGAGGTCCCGCCGTAACAATGTACGAGTTCTTGGCGTGCCGGAGACCACAAACACTGGGCGAATGGAGGGATATATAGAACAAATGCTACAAGATGTATTTGGGGTAGAACAATTCTCACCCATGTTGATCGTCGAACGTGCGCATAGAACACTAGCGACGAAAGCCTCCGCCAGGCGCTCCCCACGTCCCATAATAGCTCGAATACTGAACTATAGGGATAGAGACACAATTTTGAGACTGGCACGGGACAAGCAGACCATACAATACCAAGGAAATCGTATATCCTTCTATCCGGACTTTACCATCGCAGTACAAACGGCGCGTAGAGAATTTCTATTGGTAAAGAAGAAACTACGTGACATGGACATAACCTATGCAATGCTGTATCCGGCGCGCTTGAGAGTTGTACACGACGACCAGACCAAAATATTCACAACGCCGAAAGCTGTGCAGGATTACATGCAAAAATTCAAACCAAGGCGCAGATCTCCCTATGCACGAGCATTCAACATCACCGCCTGAAGAGGAAGCAGAATAAGTACAAATACTTCCCATGGATGTCGTGGGAACCAAAACATGCATGGCGAGATGGAGGAAGCAAAGCAATGGCTCCATGCTCCGAGCGCCACAAGGTAGGATCTAACCAACACACATATGTAAATGACACACGGACCCGCCCTATGAACATTGAGACATTGAACTACCCATAGCGTGGCGTAGCATGTACAGACTATAATATTGTGCAATGCACTGTTAGACAGCCCATGGAAATGTGCTAGACGGTTGATAGGCATAACACAGTAATGTATAAGATACGCACTGTGATTCAATAGTATTATAGAACAGCGGACATGGCTGGTGTATATGTCTGCTTAAGGAACTGGCCAACTTAATACCGAAAATCCGGCCACATCCGCCCTGCGGATGAGTATGTGTGTAGCCTAAGCGGCCCCCATTACGGGTACTCCCCAACAAAGTTTTGATGTTTAGATGTTGTTATATAAGGATATGTCTTTGGCATAATTGGGATGCTAAAGTGGGTGGGGGGTTATGGGGTAGGTTTAGTTTGTCAGGCACGTCACTACGAGACGCAGTATTACACAACATGGCTATGAAACTGCACACAACTTCTACACTTGTAAACTATGTACAATACACTGTGCACAAGTCGCACGATACAGATACACATCTAGAGACAATACACAATGCTCACAATGAATGATCATACAAGATCGAGACCAATTCGATTACTGACTTGGAACATAAGGGGCCTGAATAATCCAAAGAAAATCAGACAGATGTTTGCGTATATGGATAGACACCAGGTGGAAATAGCCATGATACAGGAGTCACACTTACCGAAACAAAATAAATGCACGATAGGAAGCAGATGGGCGGAAATGACCCTGACATCCTCTTACTCGTCATACTCAAGAGGAGTACTACTGTTGATTAAAAAGGGGTGCAATTCCAACAAGAGCGCACTATTGTGGATGACCAAGGGAGATTCATTATACTTACAGGATATCTCCGTGGACACCATGTGGGACTCATTAATATATATGGCCCCAATACAGACGACCCTGACTTTTTTAGCACTATACGGAAACACATAAGGGACCTACCAGACATAGCATTTATCTGGGGGAGACTTCAATGTAACACTTGATGAAGACCTAGACAGATCAGGCCATACTAGAGAACCACATAAGAATGCGATGAAAGCTCTGCATGACGGAATGTCTGAATTTGAAATGGTAGATGTTTGGCGGGAGCGCCATCCACGAGACTTGATAAGCACACATACCTCCACACCCCACAACAGTTGGTCCCGATTGGACTATTGGCTAACTACGGAGACAGCCAGTACCTGGGTGCAAAATATCAATCACTTACCAAAAACACTATCCGACCACAACCCAGTCCTACTCACACTGAATCTACCCAACTTACATTCCCCCGCCCTTTATATGGCGCTTTAATGCTAAAGCACTATTAGACCCCCTGTACAAAGAAACAATACGGACAGCAGTGGAGGAATACTTCTCCTTCAATAAACAATCGGGGTAGATCCTAGCCTACTCTGGGAGGCCTTTAAAGCCACGATACGTGGCATCTGCATAAGCACCAACGCTGGAATACTAAAGGATATACGGCACCAAATTAGTAAACGCGAGTAAAACTCGCGGAACTAGAACAAACATATAATCGTACAAACGACGTATCAATCCTAGCTGAAATTAGAGAAACATTAACAGAATATCAGGACTATGCAGAAACTGAGTTAAAATATATCACGAACAGACACATAGCACGGAACTATGGAGAAGGGGGTAGAACAGGGCGCATACTAGCACAAAAATCCGTAAAGATCATCAGCCATATGCTATCACTAAAATAAGAAACAACCAAGGGAATCTGATATATGATACCGCAGGCATTCTGCAAACCTTTATGGATACGTATGGCGAAATGTATACCTCAAGGGATACAGCCACAACTGACGAAATTAGGACATACCTAGAGGACATAGCCATGGTGTGGCTATCAAACGCCCAAAGAGAATATTTAACACAACCAATTTCGAAAAAGGAGATACATGATGCTATCAAATCCCTGCCCAATGGTAAATCCCGGGACCCGATGGGTTTACTGGAGAATTTTATAAAGAATACTTGGACATCATATGCCCATACTTAGCTGAAATGTATAATGAGGCGTATGATAGACAAATACTTCCTCCTACACTAAGAGAAGCATTATTGATAGCATTACTAAAACCCGACAAAGACCCAGAGCAGTGTGTCTCATACCGTCCATTGTCATTGATTAATACTGATACAAAGATCCTAGCAAAAATCATAGCATTAAGATTGCAACCCCTAATGACGACTATTATATTACCTGATCAGCGGGTTTTATACCCACAAGATCCACCTCCCACAATATACGCACGTTATTTGCACTATCCCACCAACTTAATCCGAAGTTAGAGGCGGCGGCGGTATTACTGGATGCCGCCAAAGCCTTTGACTCAGTTGAATGGAAATTTTATTTGCGGTCCTGGTTAAAATGGGCATGCCTCCCAGTCTCCTAAAATGGATCAAAATCTTATATACTGAACCAATGGCGCGCATAAAAGTCAAACAAACATATATCGAGCCCAATTCATATAACTCGAGGTACGAGGCAGGGATGCCCGCTGTCACCATTATTATTTGCAATAGCATTGGAGCCTCTAGCCTGTAAAATCCGCCAACAGCATAAAGCTACAGCATTACAATTCCCGCAACGCCCTATCAATATCTCGCTATACGCGGACGATATGGTGCTCTATGTGCGAAACCCAAAGGAGAACTTAATGCCTCTCCTACGGGAATATATCAAATTTGGTAGGCACTCAGGTCTCCAGATCAACTGGAGTAAATCGATAATCATTCCATTAACGGAAATAACCCAACCTCACACAATAGAGTATCCACTGGAATGGCAATCCGGACCTATTAAATACCTGGGGATCTGGTACCATCGTGACTCAAGCACAGTGATACAGACGAATTATGGAACAGCAATCACTAAGCTGGAAGGACAGGTGGAACGATGGATCCATTTACCATTGACACTGGCGGACAGAATTGCCGTGGTGAAAATGGTGATACTTCCAAAATTCCTCTACTTGTTCAACAATATTCCCATAACACCCCCAACTTCAATATTCCAACGATTAAAAACACTTATAACCCGATTAATCTGGGCGGGTAAGCAAGCGCGTATAGAGCTTCAGACACTAACTCTTCCCTACTCCAAAGGAGGTTTCATGGTACCGGACTTATTGCTCTACTATCTTTGTGCACAGGCGCAATACGCACACTTTTGGTTCCATCCCACACCGTTTATGACCCACGTGGCAGTGGAAGATGGCGACGCAAACCCTATACCGCTCAGGAGTATCCTCACGCACCGCAGACCACACCTAGCAAGAAATGAAATAAATACCATACGCACAACTAACTCAGCGTGGCAACGTATGGGTCAACTAACACATAAACTACCATTATATGCACCGGCACTACCATTGCAGCACCATCCGGATATCTCGGTAACGCAGGAGAGGATAGGAATGACTCTACTGCAACAAGCGGGAATAAATACAATGGGAGACCTGTACCATGATGACGTCTTTATAGATAGCGCCAATCTCGACTATATCAGTAACCAATCAGGGCTATTTAAATTCAACCATTATCGACTAAAAGGGGCAATCAAACAGTTATATCCAAACTTCCCTGCGGAGCCACCAGCACTACTGGCACTTCAAATGATTATCACCAACCCTAACAATATGCATTTAGTCTCCAAACTCTACAAACTATTACAAGAAGACGTAGCAGGGAACACTGAAAAAGCTAGAGAAAGGTGGAATATCCATCTAGAAGCACCACTAGATGCGTTTGAATGGAACGCTTGCTGTACACTGACAGGAATGCTGACCCCTAATGGGAACTTGAGAATCATACATTACAAGTATCTGCACCAAACATACCACACCCCCTGAAACTGAAAAGGTGCGGGTTGAGGGAAGATGCGCGCTGCAAAAGATGTGGGTCAGACAATGCAGATTTTATCCATCTAGCATGGCGCTGTGCAAAGGTTCAGGAATACTGGATGGAAGTAATGAACATTTTGAGCAAAATACTAGCAAGTACCATAGAATGTACAATACAGGTCTGCCTTCTAGGGTTGGTGAAGCAACTGCGCTCTGCGCAGAAAAAGCTATGCACTATAGCAATATTATTAGCGAAAAGACGAATATCCATTTGCTGGGATGGTAAAAATAGTCCAAACAGTACAAGGTGGTTGCAAGATATGGTGTATTGTAAAGACACATTAAAAACTTATGAAGAGGAACTTCCATCTGGGTCAAAACCACGAGACTATTGGGCACCACTCACAGACTACTTACGATCTCATCCAGATGTTTTAAAGTCAACCAATGTGTAAATATCCTTGTTTTACTGCTAAGATGTGTATGTATCCAAAATACTGTACGTAAATAGACTAGCCTTTCGACAGTTTTTACAGTGGGCTCGTATGACAGAAATGCCTGTATGTTATATGATTTTTTTGTTATGTTATAATAAAAAATTTTCATAAAAAAAAAAAAAAAAAAACGTTAAACCAATTTCTACAGCAATTGTACTAGATTAACATGAGGGCGCATGAATGCAAACTAAAATCCATTTCCTCCTTATCGTAGCCCCTACACAGTATTATTTAAACTAAAACCATTATTTTATATAAATGGCAGATCAATGTTCAACTGAGGTTGTTTTCCTTCGTGGCATAGGACTGCGCAAAACGTGTGTTTGCCAAAAATAGGAAGCAAAGCTTCTCTTTCTCTCTTTGCGCTATCATCTCGTCTTTCAAAAAACATTTCAAAGGTCGAAGTGTTCCAGCAAACATTACCCTGCTAAGTTGCTAAATGCAGAACTCTGACCTTTGACCCGTTCAGCAGCTGCTCATTTTGTTTGTGCAAGGCTTGCCATGCGGTTTTGTAATGCAATGCAACTCTGGAGAATCACAGCACGGCAGAGACGGCAGCCCTGTCCGATCCATTTGCCAATAATTTAAAGGTAGGATAATAAGTCTGCTGGTTTCTGTATACTTATTTTCATTTGTGTACGGTGTTGTGTTGGCTGTTTGTTCTATATTTGCATATGTATACTTTTATTGAAGCCTAAGAGCACATTAAAACTGCCTTGAGTGGTAGAACTGCTTGTAAAATTGTGAATTTAGCTCAATTTCGACTTTGGTGGTAGGGGCACTTAAAAATGAATATCCTACAATATTTTCGCATAATAGGAACCCCCAAAGTGTTCTCTAGATAGCCCAGGAATGGGAAATCAGAAATGTATATGGTATACCCTTATAAAAATAAGTTTTGTACGGCTGGGTAAAGTGACATTTCACATTTAAGTTCCCTTTTTATTGCGGTACAGCACTGCTTAAATTCAACTTTGATGCTAGGAATTCACAGTATGATGATTAGGCTTTATAAAGATGAAAAAACGAATTTAAAGCATTTATTTTTAGCAATATTTTTTTCCCATATAATTATTATTATTTTTTATCAATAAAACCAACCATTTTGATGATTCCACATTGGAAAAGCAAGCTTCATTCGTAGCCTATCATATTTAAACGCATTCATTCATAACCCTAAGCACAGAAGCCTTTACTTGAAACAGGAAAAGTCTGCGCCACTTTTAAAAGGACAGTTATCATTTAACATCGGAACCACAGATATACTTATGTAAAGAAGGCATTAAGAAAGGAAATCCCTACTTTCAATTTTGTTCTCTGTTATCCAAAATAATGAAACTGGTTTTTTGAAACTTTTAAAATAGAGCAGGCCCTTATACCAGTTTTACACTGACTTAAAATGTCGCTGATTCAGCATTCCTGTCTGTGGCCGTGATCAGGAATAGCCATATGCTATTTATGCAGCTGTTGTTTGTCAGCAGGCGTCGAATTTTCACGCCTTTCTCAGGAAAAAACCCCTTTATTATTTGAAATACCCTGACAGAGTTAAATCCCCATTTGCTGTGTCAAACGGTTTCTTTAGTTAGTTAGTTTAAACACAGCTGTCGGAAAGCTTTTTCTCGGGTGCTGAAAGAAAAGCATGTCACAGTCTATTTAAAAACTGAGGCATTTCAATGCAGTCAAATCTATCTTTCTATAATGTGTATTTAGTTCAGCAACGACTAAATTCACTCAAATGATGTGCATGCCTTTTAATGTCTAATACAATGTATTTAAGGAAAAGGCTGTAACATTGTATTTTAGTCTATTGATTACAAAACACACAATTTCGTTTTCTTTTCCCTCTGTATGAGGCCTATTTTAATCCTATTGAATACGAATTCTAATTTTATCTTTAGCATTGTGGCAATTTGCACACATGTATAGTGTCTTACTCTGTCAATTTAAATAGTAACATGCAGCTGTTTAGCATATGTTACATAATTTATTTCTGGATTTTTATTTAATATGTAAGTAACTAAATGACAGTTTGCATAACAGAATGATGACAGCAAAAAAAAACATAAACAAACTCATTGAGCTCATTCAGACAGTTACAGAAGGACACAACACAGCGCGCTTAAAGCTAGCCATTCGTACACAGAGTACTCACACAAGTATTACCAATGTCAAACCAAAAACCCCACATAGACATTGAAACACATATTTAACCCACAAATCAATACTTAGGACAGCTTACAAAGTGTACGCAAGACCAACCTATTTGTAAATACTAATTGTAAGTCATATTTAAAGAAGAGCTTTCAAAAGTAGCCCAAAAAAAAACTGTTCCATGGTCAAATTCGCCAGTTTTGGCTGGTAGAACACTCAAAAAGCGCTCTGCATATTACCACTTATGAATGTTACTAAGTGCGCAGATCCGGATCCGTTTTATGTACATATTTAGTTCCATGGGGTACTTAGTCACCAAGGAAGAAATATCTTTTTATTATACGTGAACCTATTTAGGTATCCCCTCTGAGGGGAGTCAACTAAGTACTTACTAAATCCATATCGGTACCTCCAAGACAGCAACACTTTCAACAAAGTGTGCTGGTAACAGGCATGCCAAAAATATTATAGCATATATAATATTATACTCCAAGTGACACTTAACACAATGTGTGCCGTTCAAATTTTCAAAGTGAGAAAAATCTCCTCATTACCTGCCTATATGAATTGCAATGCATATATAATTTCAAAACAAATTCCAAAATTGGCCAATCATACAAACAAAGCCACAGTAAGTGTTACTAAAACGACCTTACCAATCAAAGGCATCAAACCAACAGCAAGTGCCGCAAAACGGCTCTTACCAATCAAATGGTGTCCAGGTTCCAACTGCCAAGTTCTGAGTGACCTAACGGTCGTTTTAAAATACTCACGCCAAAGAAGTTCTCAGTCGGGAGCGGCAAACACTTGGAGGATCAGATCAGGAAGACCAGAAATATACTGGGCTGGAAAACAAAACAATCTCCGTGCGCTGGGTACCTCCTCAGTAGATTCCTGTCCTGTACTCCTCAGTAGATTCCTGTCTCCCTTCAAGACCACTCCCTTGGATAGCCGCTACACCGATGAGTCCCTATTCGGGCGCCATTTGTAGAAATAAAAACCTTCTTAGGGGTTCACTGATACATCTGGTCCTTAAGACCAACAAAGAAGAGATTGGCACAGAAGCTGTAATATCAAAAAAACATGTTTTATTAACCTCAGATGAGGGAGATTGCATCTTACGGTACCCGCAGGCCACTGTAGGAGGCATTCTAATGAGTGCAGAGAACAGGGTCCTTATATATGCATTTGTTATATAGTCAGCATAAAATCAAGGGAGGTCCTAGCACATACAAGCATGCTTATTGACTAATATGGGCATACAAAATTTGCTTGCTCCACAAAGTGGGAGGGGAGACTAAACTGCTTACATGAGTAAGAATAGCCTGACAGTTCTATACTAGGAGCAGGTGCATTCTACCAGCTAGGCCTCTCTGAGCATGTGCAAGACTCTGGAAGAGGGAGAAAGCACATGGCGAGCACATGGCTAACTAAAATGGCTGCCAAGTACAAAATGGCTTTCAGCTCATGCTAACAGCGATTCCTGCAATCTTTAACACTGGGACCGGCCGCCAGTGGTGCGGCGGTCCCGCACAGGCGATTAGGATGCCACTGCCACCGTGGCGGTGGCATCCTCCATTCCAGCATTGTGGCGGGCGGTGCTCACAGCACCGCCCGCCTAATGCTGAGAATGCACTGTGTGCATCGTCATGCACAAGGTGACAGGCACCGCGAGGTGCCTGCCACCATGTCCATGACAATGCAGGGGGTACCATAGGTACCCCCATGTGTACCCCCCAGCCCCCAATACCCTGGGGGCCCGTAGCGGGCCCCCAAAAGCAAACGCTGCATGGTTTTCCATGGCGGGGTCTCCGCCATGGAAAGCCCTGCACCGCTGCCCATGATAATATGGATGGCGGTGTCTAGCAGACACCGCCACCATATCCAGCCCCTTTCCGCCCGGTCGACTGGTCGACCAGGTCGCAACCGGCGGACGGTCTTGCCGTCCGCTTGGGTCCCCACCGCCATACTAATATGGCGGTGGGGAAATGTGAGGCGGGCGGTGGGAAATAGCGGGCAGATCGCCACCGCCATACGGGCGGTGGCGATCCGCCCGCTATCCTAATGACCCCCTTAGTTCTTTCTGACAAATCATCTAATTTGCATTCCAAAGCATGGCAGGACCCCTGCATTTATTTTTGGTTACTTTCTGAGGTCTTGAAACCTGGTCATTATTTCTGCTCTTAGATCCAGCAGAATAGCGTCCAAGGAGGTTTCATCTGATGGGAATAAAACATCACCTCTGGACCCCCTTTTCTCCTGGTGCTGCAGTCTCTCTGGTCTCTGCCCTCTCTGGTCTCCATGGGCTAAGTTTGCTACCAAAGGGTTCTTCTGGTCAAATCAAGTTTGTAATACCTCAAATCTATTTACAGTGGGGATGCTTAGAACCAGGGTTGTTTGTGTACGGTTTTCGATCATTTCCCGATTAGTCTACAGCAAAGTCTACAAGTGTTATTTAATGATTCTACTAATCATTTCCGGAAAATAAACAGTACAAAGACCAAGCTTATGGAGTTTGAGTTGCACCATAAAAATATTAAGTGCAGCGAACGGCTAGAGTCTGAGTCCCACAGAAGAGTAAAAAGCTACACCTACTAAGGGATGGTCTTGGCAGAGAACCTCTCATGTGAGAAATGTGGGAGGTAAAGTTGTCTCCCATGCAGCTGGGTTGAGGCCTCTCTACCAGGGAATATGGAGAAACACGTTTCAAGACTCTAAATGTTAATACCACTGAAAGTACCTTCCGTAGTCTTACATAGAATAGGGTTTTTATTTTAGGATGTTTATCTGTCCCACAACTATCCTTTCTAAATAAGGTTGAGAGAAAGAGTTCATACTGTTATATGATGGATTATTTAATCTAATTCATAGAATATTGTTCTGATCACCGTGTTATTGCGGTTTGAATATAAGTGTTATGTTTGAATGTGATTGTTTTGTTGACCTCCTTGGGAGTTTTTTAAACCAAAACAAAATAAAATTTCACTTGATATGATCTGTTTGTATGGTTTTAGCTTTCATCTTATGCTTTAATGTTTTGTCCTTCTTTTATGTTAGTTGGGCGCAGCGTGAGCCTGCTCTGATACACTTTTCTAATAATCAATAATGCAATTCATAGAATTATCTTTACTAGTCAGATACTCCTGATCTGACGTCAGGGCCGGACTAGGGAACCAAGAGCAGCCCTGGTAAAAAGGCTCAAACCAGACCCGCTCCCTCCTACCCTCGCTCTCTTTTCATCATCCTTTCTCTCCTTCTCGCCGCCTTCTCTTCTCTCTCACTGATCTCTTGCCCTCTTTCCATCCCTCTCCCTCTCCCCCTCTCTTGAACCCCCCTCTACGCCCCCCCTCCTGCTGCAGTTAAACTCGGGGAACTGGGGAAAGAGACAGATTCATCAGCAGTGACCCTGAACCTTCAGAACAACTCCAGTCCACCTGGGAAATGCTCTATTGGATAACAGGCCAGTCAGGCTCTTATTGGCGTTAATGGCCCTGCAGGCGTGCAGCCTTTTGCTTATCCGGAAGAAATGTATGAACAGAAAAAAAGGAAGGAATGGGGTGGACGGATGGAGGAAAGAAGATGGCAGGGAACTTGAAAAGGCAAAAAGAGAGGACAAATTACATGTATTATAAGTGTCTATGGGCAGAGGACACAAGTTACATAGATGCTAGTGAGTAGTTTTATTGATTGCGGTGGTAGAGGGGATACAGTACCTCATAGTGGTTTTAGTTATAACAAACATTGGCAATGCCAAAAGGTTTAGCTCATGAATGCACTGTTAAGCCAGACCTAAAAACCCATCTACGCTGACTGCCCTCCTTCCATCTGTGCTGCTGCCAGAGAAAAACACCAAAAATTATCTAGTTATCTAAGACACTTCAATAGCATTACAATATATGTGTGCACCAGAAAGTTGAAGCTCAGGCACCTGGATACAGCGGCTGCTGGCACATGTAAGCGCAGTGGGGCGGGGTTCGGGTGGGAGGGGGGAGTCGACAGAGGACAGAATAAGCATAGTTAAATAAATAAATAAAACTATTCCGTCATCTGTCGACTCCCCTCCCAGCCATGCCCCGCCCCACCGCCCTACCACGTTTACCTGTGCCGGCCGCGGCTGCCTGGATAAATAAATTAATCACAGCTGTGTGGCGGGCAACACTTTTTTGTGGAAGCACACAACTTCTGCCCATTCAAAACATGTACTTCTGGCTCCCAACATGTGGGCGGAGCCAAAGCCACTCCCCTGGCTGGTGGTTCTCACATAACTGTCTGGCGGCAGCTGCACAGTCAAGCCACACCGTATTAACAAAATAGAAACACATGCTTATGAGTATAATTTAAATAAAGTAATTTTATTCAATATAAAAATACATCAGTACAGGATTCAGCAGTGCCTTGGACTACACCCCTGGAATGAATGCGCTATAGTAGTAGTGTGTACTGGGTGTGGCCCGATAGGGAACTCTGTTCTCCATATTATGTGTTGTTGTGGGGTGCCCCTGGTCTCCGTAGTGCATGTGCGGTGGTAGAAGGGCCTCGCCTGGTCTTCATAGTGGGTGTGGTGTTATAGTGCACTCTGGCCTCCATATTGGGTGTGGCCCTGAAATACCAGTCTCTGTTGTAGTGTTTGATAGTTTACGATTCATTGGGACTTGAGAGACTCCATGTTGGGTGTGGCCCTGAAATACCAGTCTCTGTTGTAGTGTTTGATAGTTTACGATTCATTGGGACTTGAGAGACTCCATGTTGGGTGTGGTAGCAGAGCTGACGGGGTGCCGCTGTTAGCCTGTTGGTTTGGTGATACATGAGAGTTTTCCCTTTGTTGAATTTGGGAGCAGAGGTAACTCTGGTTGCTGCAGGGGGTTTGGTGATACCGCGGAGTTGGGGGGCTCTCTTCATTGGATGTGGCAGCCGTACAAATGTTGCACGTCATCCTCACGCTGCTCACGCGAGCTTCAGCACTTCCTTCACCATCGCACCAACGCCGTCGAAGACCTTATGGATGGGGGCCTTACACATGAAGGCGCTGGTCGTCACCAGCTTGTTCTTGGCGTCCACGTGCACCTCGTCTTTGTTCACGTGCTTGCAGCCCATGCTCTTGATGCCTTGCGCGGTCTGGGCAAAGGGCCACCTGAGGATGAGAAGAGACGTCAGTCACTGAATACTGCCTAGAGTGGAGAGGTACAGGCTTGTGCAGACACATCACTGTATACAATCAGAGCTTATTGCAGCAGTTAGGCACACCCAGAAATAAAGATTACAACACCGGAGGAGGCGGAAAATGTGTCACATCTGTGTCTTGTGCAGGAAGTTACCAAATGAGGCCGTATCATGAATGCGTGCGCTTCCAAAGTCCCAGCTGTGCCTCTGTTTTATGCGATTCCCCTGTCTAAAGCGCATTCATTCAACTCCCAATGTTTCAGAATTATGGCATGAACTGCAGGCACCAGAGCCTGGAAACAGAGAGGCAACCACGGTTTACTGTTTCCATGATGCGCTGGCTGCAGCTCGCGCACTAACTCGGAGAAACTCCGAGTTAAATGTATGCGGTATCGGCTGGGCAGGTGCAGAACAGCAGAGGCTCAACTCTGCCGCTGATCCTCACTGGAGGAAACTGCCTGCACAACTGTGTGCAGCAGGAGCAGTAACAAGCACAACATAAGTGGCAGAACCATGATATGCACATTATTCCCCATGTTTCCAAAGTTATAATCCGGTGGAAAGCGCAGCCAGCAACGGGCAAAACTACATTTGCACGTTATTTACACCTGTTATCACCACCCACTTCAAAGTGATGTGTTAGTATTTAAAAGACGGTAGGGAAGGGTGGTTGTATGACCATGTATTATAAGAAATAACACTCCCGTACGGTACATCATAAGGATATTGGAAGTAGCTCTGTGACTTCTTAAAGGAACTTGGTTCTTCCCATGGAACTCTTCTGTGACTTCCAATGGCCAAATAATGTATAGGTTGCTGTATATAGGGCCTGTACAACATCCACCAAGACAGTGCCCATCAAATTATATAAAACGACCCAGTCTGACCAAATTCAGGGTGAGGGAAGTGCATAGGTTTCTAAGTTACAGGCCCAAAAATGGTATTCTTGCACCATTGACTGAATGTTTGGTGCAGTCCCTAACATCAGCTAGACATGTGGACCACCCCATGCCCCTTGACCCCTGATGACATCACATGATTGACCCTTTGCACTACCTCCCGCCACTCAACACCTCTTAACTGCACCAGAGGGCCTAGATATTAGGTAAAGTGTGTAACCTGCAGGAAGTTAATCTGTGGTTAGAGCCCTGATTACCTTATTTCCTGCTGCAGCCTTCATGGGCCCTGACAAATGGGGCAGCCATGGCAGTGCCAGGGACACCAAAGGGCAAGCAAGGTATAGACTCTACTACCCCTGGACGCCCCTAATGGACATCCATGGGATGAGCTGGGAAGCACGGTGCCCTTTTCATGGACCTCCAGACTTCACTCTGGGTCCCACACACCCCCCTACGTCAGTCTAGGGTCATGACTATCACTCACTCGTCACACTCTGCGTCCTGGCCCACGGTGACCTCACAGCCGGGCAGGATCTTGGCTGCCAGCACAGGGGAGATGCAGCAGAGGCCGATGGGTTTCTTGGCCGCGTGGAAGGCCCTGATGGTGTCCTCCACCGCTTGGTTGACGGTGCAGTCCTTCCCCTTCACTGCCCAGGAGCACAGGTTCTTCGCCACCCCGAAGCCACCTGCAAACACAAGCCCTGTTAGAGTGATCTGGAGGGTTGGACAAGATGGAGGGAGGAAACAGGAAGTAGGTCAGCACTCATCAGCATCAGAGAGTGAAAGCTCCAGGGTGAGTAGGAGACTGAATGTGAGGTGAAAAGACACTCAGGCCTCTGGATTCCCCCCTTGCAGAATCTAATTCTTTATCAGATCATGGACCACCTTCAAAAATGTTCCCACACTCAAAGTTCACTTGTCAGCTGGCCTTTCACACAGACTGCTACAACCACAGATGACGCACACCAAACAGTTTCCCTCCTGGCCATTTGCCCTGCACTCTCACCCCCTTACACAAAAAGACCCTTCCATTGGCAGCTCCCTGTGTAGGCAACTGCTCTCTCCTCTCTGGTGAGTTCCTTCACCAGAGGGAACATGGCAGCTCCCTGTGTAGACACCTGCTCTCTCCTCTCTGGTGAGTTCCTTCACCGGGAGGGAACATGACAGCTCCCTGTGTAGACACCTGCTCTCTCCTCTTTGGTGTGTTCCTTCACCGGAAGGGATCATGGCAGCTCCTTTCTACAGACCGCATTGTCCTGGTTGCCACTTACCTGGCAGCATATGGGAGAATCTTCACACAGACCTTTCCACAGACCCTATTACCCTGGGTACTTCTCATCTAGCAGAATCAAGAAAACCCTCCCCACAGACCTATACACAGACCCCACTACCATGGATGCCCCCGACATAGGGACAAACCAGCACTCCAAACAGCCCTTCACACAGACTCCATGTCTCTGGGTGCCTCCTCATCTGACTGAATCAAGGCAACACTTTCCATAGCCCTTTAGACAGACCTCCTTCCCCAAAATGCCCTGCTGCTGGCAGGATCAAGGCAGCCCTTTACACATACCACCATCCCCTGGGAGCCCACTCAACTGTCAGGATCAAGACATCCATTTAGACATACCACCATCCCATGGGATCTCTTTCACCCATCAGGAGCAAGACATCACTTTACACATACCGCCATCCCCTGGGTGACCCTTCACCTGTCAGGATCAAGAGATCCCTTTACACATACCACCATCCCCCAGAAGCCCCCTCACCTATCAGGATAAAAACATCGCTTTACACATACTACCATCCCCTGGGAGCACCCTCACCTATCAGGATCAAGGCATCCCTTTACACATACCATCATTCCCTGGGTGCCCTTCACCTATCAGGATCAAAGAATCCCGTTACACATACCGCCATCCCTTGGGTGACTCCTCACCTGTCAGGATCAACACATCGCTTTACACATACCACCATCCCCTCGTTGACCCCTCACCTGTCAGGATCAAGAGATCGCTTTACACATACCACCATCCCGTGGAAGCCCCCTCACCTATGAGGATCAAGAGATCCCTTCACACATACCACCATTCCGTGGAAGCCCCCTCACCTATGAGGATCAAGGCATTCCTTTACACATACCACCATTCCCTGGGTACCCCCTCACCTGTCAGGAACAAGACATCGCTTTACACATACCACAATCCCCTGGGGGCCCCCTCACCTATCAGGATCAAGGCATTACTTTACACATTGTCAAAAAACAATGGGGGGAGTGAAGAGGTATCAAAAGCCGTGGACTCAGCCTCCTCCGTAAGTGATGAAAAAACACAAGGAGTCCGCTTTTAATGCAAAAAAGAAGAACCGTGCTATCCTTGTTAGAAAATGACTAAACCCATGAGAGACCATCGGTTTCTTGCATGGGAAAACTACTGTTTTTAAAATAACCCTCACCCACCAAAAGGTCCCTTGGTGGCATGCTTCATCATCGGGTTCTTCCCGCCCCGCTACGACCTACGACGACGCGGGAACAGTTACAAGTGACCTGTGAGGAAACTGCCCGTTATAGCATTTTTCCTCCTCTATCCCCGCTTTTATTAATACCAGCTAGAGGCAGTATTACAGTTTAGTTTTTTCCCCATAGCCAGGTATTTTTTAAATTCACTTATTTCCTGACCCTTCCACTCTCACATCATACACATATCAATCACTTCACTGGTAAGTGCTCCCGCGTCGTCGTAGGTCGTAGCACGCCCCGTCCGGCAGCGGGGCGGGAAGAACCTGATGATGAAGCATGCCACCAAGGGACCTTTTGGTGGGTGAGGGTTATTTTAAAAACACTAGTTGTTTTCCCATGCAAGAAACCGATGGTCTCTCATGGGTTTAGTCATTTTCTAGCAAGGATAACACGGTTCTTCTGTTTTGCATTAAAAGCGGACTCCTTGTGTTTTTTCATTACTTTACACATACCACCATCCCCTGGGAGTCCCCTCATCTATTAGGATCAAGGCATCCCTTCACACATACCGCCATCCCCTGGGTGACTCCTCACCTGGCACAATCAGCGCATCCAGGTCGCTGACCCTCAGCAAGGAGAGGTCTTTAACGTTACCCCTGGCGATGCGCCCGCTCTCCACCAGCACGTTACGTTTCTCTGCCGTGGGCTGCCCTGTCACGTGGTCCACCACGTGCATCTGTTCAATGTTGGGGGCGTAGAGTTCTTCCTGAGGAACAGGGGTCACAGTGAAGCAGGAAGATTAGTAGCCATACACTCCTTTGCATATATTGATTAATTCATTTTATTTATGTATGTATGTATTTATTTATTTTTTCTATAACATGATCATGGTAACGGGCTTTACACTGCATGTTCACAGATTTACACCGGCCCAAAGAAGGTGACAATTACATACGCATGACATTTCGGTAAATGAAAGAATAAACAATGGCGCAGACGGCGCAGTGCTCAAAAATGAAAGTGTACAATATGATATACATATACAGTCATGGGTGTCCCCCCACCCAACAGTGGATCAAGTACAATATACTTCTTGGTTATTTAATAATTTTTGTAGGACAGCTCCTGTGATACTTTTGACGTTTCAGCCCAAACATTTAATTACAAGGACCTCCTCAGGACACGTACCATCTTTCACATAACCTTCTTTGGTTATTTAATTCTGGCCCATTAAGGGGTGCAGACCACTGAGCGAATAATTGCTAAATAACCTGATCCGAACAGTAATTAGCGTAGCACGGATGTCATGCAAGCCATGAAAAATGGCACCATTGAGTGCTGTTGGGGTAGTAAAATACACCAATTATCAGAGTTCAGTGGGATCCTCAGGGCTCTGTGCCCTGGTGCACTGCACCTGCTGAACCAATATTAGCTATGGGCCTGTATCCGAAACCAAATTGACGGATTCAGCAACGGTCTCGCTGAGGATACACTGTATCGACTCGCTTTCTCAAGACGTTCGTCCTAACACATGCAACAGACCTGTTTTAAATGAGGTCTATGGAACCGCTGGTCAGTACTTCATAGTTATGTAAATAGAGGCAGATAAAAGGCTCGGGGCAAATATGTAAATACGTTGCATTCATAGTTTTTAACAGCAGCCCCTGCAGCTAGCCACTAGAGAGGGGTTTCGAGGAGTCGGAGAGCTGTGTGGCCTCGTGGTGGGAAGCATTTATTCCTGCTGAGACAGGAATAAACACATAGGGCCGCATTTATGGCTGGCGTAGGGCAGTGCAGCAAAGCACTGTGCTGCGCTGCCCTATGCCCAAGTGAAAGGGTAGGAATGCAATGCACGCAGTATTTAACCAATACGGTGCATTCCTGTCCTTTCTGCCTGCGCTGGCGCTGTTTTGGCAGCCCAGTGCCGACATGGTGCAAGGGTGCTTCCGTTGCAGGCAGGATTGTTTTTGTGAAGGAAGGGGCACCTTCCTGCACAAACACAATCATATGAGGCGTTTTCCTCTTTCATGTGAATGCAGCACACATGGAAAGTGGAAAAAACAAGGAGAAATAAACATATTTCTCCTCGTTATGCCTCACCTCGGGAGGCATACTGATTTGAGCTTCCCTAGGTTACATCACTTTGTAAATCTGGGGCAGCGTCAAATTTCATGGGTGTTGCGCGGGAAAACCATGGAACACCTCCTGGGCACAGAGGAATGTGATGCAGCGATTTGCACTGTTTCGCCGTACTCATGATTTATGAGGCCAATCAAAGCCACACGTAAATCTTTATGAGAGCCCTGCGTTACACATGTACCGCTTTACGTTGTGCATGTATGCAGGATGGCAGTGAACTCAGTCGACCGGAGTCGTCTCTCTCCCTGTCAGCGAGGCCACTCTCGACTCTGTGACGTCAGTGCCACCCACAGACAGCAATGTCACAATATGTCGTCTGAGCAAGCCAAGCTCTGGAGGAGACGTCACCGTCGCCTTTGTTATGAGACAGTTCTCGATGACTGTATTACATCATCCCCTGACAGTGACATGAGTCCCTGTCACCGATGCCACAAACGTGGCAGCGACCTTGCAGTGTCTGACACTAACATCACGGCCCCTGGCACTGATATGATACATGTTAGAGACCATCATAGTGACCTCACAGGCCTTTGGACGGTTATAACAGTTTCAAGCATTACATCACAGGCTCTGGTACTCATACTAGTCTCTGGGAATAATACCACGGTACCTGGTTCTGACGTCACAGTCCGTAGCTGTGATGCCACAGCTCCTGGAAGTGACGTCACAGTCTTATGTAATGCCTACACTGTATCTAGTTGTGATTTCCAAGCCCCGGGCAACTATGTCAGCATCAGTCTCAGAGACCCCCGGCAGTGATGTCACAGGTCGCGGAAGTGACGTCACGGTACTTGTCGGTGACAATACAGCCCGGCGCGAGGTGGTTTGGTCCGCATCCCTCGCAGTGATGTGACAGTAACGCTCTGATATAACTAAGCCTGGAAGAGCCATAGCGGACCCGACAGCCCCGTGACAGGCCGGGTTCTGATATGTTAGTCAGAGCCGCGGCCGCCGTAAATAAAAGTTATCCAATTTCATTTTTACAACTTAAAGAATGCACGGCTACCATTAGGAACTGTCCCAGGGCAGTGCGAAGAGCCAGGAAGGATGGACGACAGATTCCAGCTGCCTCGAAGGATGAGCCGCGCGGTACAGAGCGGACACCCCCATATACATGTATGTCAATAGCGCACGGCCTTACCTGGGCCCCGGCTCTGCTGAGATGGACCAGAACCGCCGAAGCCTCGTGGACTTCGCTGCCGTCGTACACGCCGCAGCCGGCCAGGATGACAGCCACCTTCTTCCCCATGTTGTGAGTGCGCGCACAGAGTCAGACAGACGGACTGACGCAGGGTCAGAGTCAGAGACAGCGAGGGCTCCGGAGGCAGGACAGGCTGTGGTGAGGGGAGCTCAGGCTCGTATCTGCTGCAGGCGCCTCCGCTTCTCTTATAGTCACAGAGTCGGACAGACAGACGGACGCAGGGTCAGAGACAGCGAGGGCTCCGGAGGGCAGGTCAGGCTGTGGTGAGGGGAGCTCAGACTCGTGTCTGCTGCAGGCGCCTCCGCGTCTCTTATAGGCACAGAAGTGACAGGGAGGGAAGGGCGGAGGAGGAAGGGATGGGCGGCGCAGACTGGAAGTGCCCATAAACCACCCCGCGTGTGCACTCAGCATGCACTTATGCCGCCTGGGGCTTCCCTGCAGATGCGCGCGTCCAAGCTGCTGAGTCACCCACGCTTTGAGGAAATGCCAAGAAGGAGGTACCCAACCCGCTATCTGCCTGTAACAGGAGCAGGTGCATGCATTACATCAATAGACTTCCGCCTGTGCTCACAGCCCTGCCCAAGGAAGCCCCATGTGTGCACCCCCCCGTGCCCAGCCCTCTGTGTGCACACACCTCCCTGTCCAAGGCAACCTTGTGTGTGCGCACACCTCCCTGTTTAAGGCAGCCCTCTGTGTGCACACCCCTCCCTGTCAAAGTCAGACCCCTCCCTGTACACCAGCCACCTTGTCCAGGGCAGCCCCTTCCCCCTATGTGCACACCCCTCCCAACTCTCCTGACCAAGGCAGCCCTGTCCAAGTAAGCCCCATGTCTGTACACCAACCGTCCTGTCTAAGGCAGCGCACTATGTGCACACCTCTCCCTGTCCAGCCCGCTGTGTGCACACGCCCCCTGTCTGAGGCAGACCTCTATCTGTACACCAACCACCCTGTCCAAGGCAGCCCCCTGTGTGCACACCCCTACCTGCCCAAAGCAGACACCTGTCTCTACACAAATCGTCCTGTCCAAAATAGCCCTCTGTATACACACACCTGTCTGTCCAAGGCAGAACCCTGTCTGTGCACAAACCGTCCTTTTCAAGACAGCCCTCTGTCTGCACACATCCTTCTGTCAAAAGCAGCCCCTGTCTGTACACAAACAGGTCCTGTCTAAGGCTGCCCTCTTTGTGCACACATTCGTCTGTCCAAGGCAGCCCCTGTCCGTACACAAACAGGTCCTGTCTAAGGCAGCCCTCTTTGTGCACACATTCCCCTGTTCAAGGCAGCCCCCTAGCTGTACACAAACCATCCTGTTCAAGGAAGCCCTTTGTGTGTACACACCTCCCTGTTCAGTGCAACACTCTCCTTACGCACTGCGGTGTCCAAGGCAGTTCTTTGTGTGTACACACCACCTTGATCAATGCAACCTTCTCTATGTGTGCACACCACCCAGTCCACGTTGGCCTTCTTTGTGTGCATGTACCCCCCGGTCAAAGCAGCTGTGTGTGTTCACATTCCTAGTGCACATCGAAGGGTCGTCTTCTTAGCTCTCTGTGTGCGTCCACACATTCCTGAGCAAAGAAACCTCCAATGTGAACACAAAGCACTGTCTAAGGCAACCCGAATTGTGTGTGTGTGGGCACATTCTGTGACACCACCACCCAAAGGCAGCCCTACCAGCATGCGTGTGGGCACACACTGCGACACAATCCAAAAGCTGCTGCTCTAAGTGTGTGTGTGTGTGCACACACTGCGACACCCCCAAAAGGCAGCTCTAAGTGTGTGTGTGTGTGTGTGGGCACACGCTGTGACACAACCCAAAGGCAGCTCTAAGTGTGTGCGTGTGTGTGTGTGGGGGGGGCACCCACTGTGACACCACCCAAAGGCAGGTCTAAGTGTGTGTGTGTGTGCATACACGGCGACACCAACAAAAGGCAGCCCTAACCAATCAATCAAGTGACTTGTAAAGCATGCCTACTTACCCGTTAGGGTCTCAAGGTGCTGGGGGTGGGGCTGCTAATCAGTCGCAGGCACTTTGATTCAGTCGAAGAGCCAGGTCTTGAGCATCTTCCTGATTTCAGACAGTGACGGTGATTGCCTTAGGTGGAGAGGTAGGGCCCTGATGTGTGTGTCGGTGCACACTAGGAAACCACCCAAAGGCAGCCCTACAAGTGTGTGGGCACACACTGCAACACCACTCAAAGGCAGCCGTAATTGTGTGTGTGTGAGCACACACTGCAATGCCATCCAAAGGCAGCCCTAAGTGTGTGGGCTCATACTGCAACACTATGTAGGAGAGTAGGATCTGCTTCACATGGGTACCCCCACTTTTTGCTGATGCTTCACTGTTTTTCGACTTTAGTCTGGCTGGGGCCATGCTAATCAGGACCCCAGCCTAGCTGCTTCCTCTCTAAAATGGTTTCCATGTGCCTTAGGCACATCTCTGATTGGAATCTGGAGTGCCCTTATAAGTCCCTAGTATATGGTATACTATGTACCCAGGGCATAGGTACCTCAGAGGCCTGCCAGGGGCTGAAGCATGTATTATGCCACCCCTGGAAGGCCAGCCAAAATGACACCACAGGCCTGCTACTGCAGCCTGAGTAAGGTGGTGCATGCACCCCTTACAGTGGTATAGGCTACCTATATCACTACCATTGCACACACCTATAAACCTATAAGTCACTCCTATGGCAGGCCTTGACAATCCTGAAGGCAGAGTGCTTGGTTTTTATGTGAGAGGGTGCCCCTGCATGAGCAGAGCCCCTCTGCAGCATTCGGAGTACCTCCTCTGATGCTGTTTGCAGTGCAGCCTGACCATATACTCTTAAGTGCATTATATCCTCGCGGTAGAATGCTAACTTTGGACTGGCTGCACCAAAACATGTCGAGTTTGGTGTCAAACATCTTGGAATACTACCCCCCGCCAGTTCTGGCGGCGGGGGTAGCATTCCACCCTTCTAGAGGGAGAGACATGTACCCACCGGCCTACCCGGTAACTTCTTTCCAGAGCCCTGGCATCACAAAATGGATGCCGCTGCCAAAGACACGAGTCTGGCCTCCTGCTGCTGACCGAAACTCCGGCAGGGGAGGCCTGGACAATAGGTTTCCTGTCCCAGGGAGGTGTAACCACCTCCCCAGACAGGATAGTGTGTATTGGGGCTGGGCGGGAGCACTCTCTGGTGCTTTGAAGTCCTGCACTGGGGGCACATTTGGTGTCCCTGTGCATACCCCAGTTCAAACCGGCTCAGGGGCTTCCAGCCCCTGCTCTGGCGCGAAACTGGACAAAGGGAAAGGGGTGTAACCACCCCTCTGCCCTGACCCTCCCATAGGTGGGTCCCCAGAGTATGTCCAACCCCTAACTTGGTATAAGTATGGGACCCCAGTCCTTAGGACTTTAGATTTACCTGGATGAAACTCTGACACAGAATCCTGGACCTTCGACGCTCTACTTTAAGATTAGAGGACTGAAGAATCTCCCTTGGGGTCAAGGAGTGACTCCCCTGCTTGGCAGGCACCAACGAAGCAATTGTCCGGTCTGCATCGCTGAAGCTCCTGCCGGACGCTGAAGTCTTTGCATCACCAGAGGTGGATTTCCAGACTTCCCCGAGGCTGCCCTGAGTCCCCAGCAAAGCTGAGGCCCGTAGCTGTCGTGGGTAACGTGGAACTGTGACCCCTGGACACCGATCGCATTTGCAAGTGCATCTTCTTTTGGGTCTCCCACGAAGTTGTGCTTTGGGCTCCGAGTAGCCCCAGCCTCGAGCACCGACTGCACCGAAGATCACTGGCCTCCACTCCACGAGTGTCCCGTGAGCCAGCTCTAAGTGTGTCCACTCGAGGCTCCTTCGCGGTCACTAGTCCGTTGGCTAGTAGGCCCTCCCGAAGGCCAATCTTCTTTTGCTTGGGCTTCCCTGGTTGCTCCAGGCGTGCCCTGACTTACCCTCGCTGGGTGAGTCCCTCAGACCTTGCTGGTCTGCACCACCGTCCTTCTTCTATTTCCACAAGACTTGCCGTTGCCAAGGCTTGTTGGGTCCAATCCGGTCGCCGACACCCCTGCAATCGACAGACGTCGTGGGACAGCTCGAATCCAGCTCCTGGTTGTCGTCGACGCCTCCTGGACCTCGTGGCTGAAGAGTCAAGACGACTGTCAACCTACCTGAAGCACTCGACATCGGTGGGCATCTGCTCAACGCCTTCCTGGTCACTGGCTAGTGACCCAGACTCTGTCCCCTCTGCTTTCAGGTTCTTCAGATCTTCGATCCACCTTTGGATCCACCCGAACACTTTCGACTTGGCCGCCAGCAGCACTTTGCAGCAGATCGCCATTGAAAACGACGACGAAACCCGACCCCGAAAGACACCTATGCACCCGGCTTCCCTGGGTGAGGTAACTCGAGTACTCCGGTGCTCCCGTGGGTATAGACTCTAGAACAACCCAGTTCTAAAGGGGTTTGCTCCAAGTCCTCCTCTAAGTGTCCCTTTTCTTTAAAATTCCAACCGCGACTTTCCCCATAGAAGTCAACGGCGATTCGCGGCTGTGTTCTCACACTGCACGCGTCCCCCGTGGGTCCCCTGTGTCACTACCTTGGGTGGTTCCTTGTGGTCCAAGCACTTCTACAGGCTCTAGGCCTTGTGTCTAGCTCAGTCGTGGTTCTTATACCACTTTATTGGTATATGGTTTGGTACGCCCCTAGGGCTCAAACGTGTATTTGTGCTATTACTGTTGATAACTAACTTATAACTTATGTACTTCGAACTCTAGCCTCATAAAGAGACTAGAGGGGTGTGTTTAGCAATAAATACATATATTTTGAATATATACCTGGTGTGGTCCTCTTTCATTTGGTCACTCAAGAGATTATAGACTGGTAAAACAAGCTGCTTTACATTCCTTCAAGACTTAGCCTGAAGGCTGCTCTCCATAGCTACCACTAGGATAGCTTTCAATAAAGGTTGTCTTTAACCTATCTCCAATAAGGGGTTGTTTGGACTGGTGCAAGGTGCCCACTATAATTAGTGGACAGCATATACCAGGCCAACTTCTCACATTGGTGTGCAGCGTGTGGGATTCCAGCTTGCTATTGTTTTACCAGATAATCTCAATTGAATTGATCAACTGAAAACCACTAAGGGTACCTTAGGTACATATAAATCAAGCTTAGTATACAGTAAGTTCTACTGAACTTAGAGTTGTGTGTTAAGGGATAGCACACCCTTTCTACAACTCAAGAGAGTTTAGTAGGCCACACTAGAGTAGGTAGTGCATACACCACACCTCACTAGTAATGTCTTCAAAGCCAGGACCCAGTGAGTCCTTGCCAGAAGCCAGTGGGCTTCTTCCCTCCAAGTATGATAAACTCCCATTCTTGGAATTGAGAGCATTATGCAATACTAGGAAGCTGAAGGCAGGCAAAAGTGCCAGCACCCAACACCTCAGGGAGGTGCTACTGGCTGATGATCTCAGCAGGCCCCTAGGGTCTGATGGGGTAGGCAGAGAGGGTGGGGCAGAAGATGAGGAAGGGGTCAGGGGTGAAGAAACCCAGGCCCCCCCTCTGAAACTGGCCAGGAAGGTGACAATGACCTTGCCCTGGAAAACCCAGCTATTCCTGTGGATGAAGGGGAGGATCAGGATGACCTCACCTTTGTCCCCCAGGAAGAGTTGAGAGTGTGCCAAGAAGGGCTAGATCTCCTTCTCAGGAGTCTAACCACTCTGACACCTCAATAGGGACCTCTGTCTCTTCTCATAGGAGAGAATCCTCTCATGACAGGAGAAAGAGACTGATTCAGTATGAGCAAGCCCAGCTTGAGCTCAGAAAACAGCAGTTGGCTATAGACAGGGAGTCCCTAGATCTCTACAAAGAGAGAAAAAGATGGGACTAGAGTCCCATGGTGGCAGCAATTTCCCCAGAGATAGGGAAAGGTCTTATGACCATAGAAACCTGAGCAAGATTGTCCCTCCCTACCAGAGTGGGGATGACATCCACAAATGGATAACTGCACTGGAGAGGGCCTGTAAAGTACAGAGGGTCCCTCAGGAGCAGTGGGCAGCAATCTTGTGGCTCTCCTTTGCAGACAAAGGTAGAGATAAGCTCCTCACTGTTAGAGAGGAGGATGCTGATAATTACACAGTCTTGAAGAGTGCTCTGATTGATGGGTTTGGCCTAACCACTGAACAATACAGGTTAAAGTTCAGAGATACCCAAAAGCACAGACTCAAGACTGGGTGGACTTTGTTGATTGTTCTGCCAAGGCTCTGGAAGGTTGGTTATTGGGCAGTAAGGTATGTGACTTCACAGGATTGTACAATCTTATCATGAGGGAGCAGATTCTTAATAATTGTCAAAATCAGCTGTTGCATCAGCACCTGGTGGACTCTGATCTGACCTCTCCCCAAGAATTGGGAAAGAAGGCAGACAAATGGGTCAGAACCAGGGTGAGGCAGAAGGTACAGAACCAAGGTGGTGACCCAAAGAAGCAAGATTCTAAGAACTCTGATAAGGGTGGGGAGAAGGGTAAAGACCAGAAGTCTTCACAAGGCCCCCAAAAATCTTCTTCAGGTGGGGAGTCACAGTCTAACAAGGGAAAAGGCCAAAAGAAACCATGGTGCAAGGTCTGTAAGCAAAAGACCCACTGGACCAGTGATTGCACCAAGTCCAAAGACTCTACTCCAGCCCCCACCAATGCCCCTAAGGCACCTGCTCCCCTAGTGCAGTTACAGTTGGTGGTGGGACTACACAAGCCAAGGGTTTAGTAGGGTTGACCCTGGGTAAGGAGATGAGCTCTGACCTAGTCAGAGAACTCACTCAGGCTGTCCTAGTCTGTGATGGAGGCATGGATGTGACCTCCTCTGTGAGTCCCAGTAATCTGGGCAAGTACAGGCAACAGCCCTTAATCAATGGAAAAGAGGCTTTGGCATTTAGGGACACAGGGGCAAGTGTCACCATGGTGACACAAGACCTTGTGAATCCTGGGCAGATTATACTTGGTGAAATGTACCAAGTGACCAATGCTAGCAATGTCAGAACAGACCATACTCTGGCAGTTGTTAACTTCTCCTGGGGAGGGGTAACTGGCCTTAAGAAGGTTGTGGTAAGTGCAGACCTACCAGTTGAATGCTTGCTTGGCAATGATTTAGAAACTTCAGCTTGGGCAGAAGTGGAGCTCAGGACCCATGCAGAAATGCTGGGCATCCCTGCAGATGTGTTTGCTGTGACCAGGTCACAAGCCAAAATGTCTAACACTGAACAGGCCTTGGATTCTGGAATAATGGACCAAGTGCCCTCCAAGAAGAGGAGTAGTAGGGTAAAGGCAGTGCCTTCCCCTTGGCTCAGAAGGAAGATCAGTCTCTTGAGGGGGATGATCTCAGTCCTGAGGAAGGAACTGTCCCAGAGGAGCTTGAACCTGACCAGGTTGAGTTCTTGGGGACAGGGGGCCCTTCCAGGGCAGATCTGAGCCAGGAGCAGCAGAGCTGCCCTTCTCTTGAACCCCTCAGACAGCAAGCTGCTGCTGAGGCTGCTGGGAAAGCTAGTGGTCCCCATACAGTGTATTGGGATGATGGACTCTTGTACTCAGAGTGTAGAGACCCCAAGCCTGGTGCCACCAGGAGGTTGGTCATACCTCTGAAGTTCAGGGGCTTCCTATTGACCCTAGCCCATGACATTCCCTTAGCAGGTCACCTGGGCCAGAACAAGACTTGGGACAGAATTGTCCCTCACTTTCACTGGCCCCACATGTCTGAAGACACCAAGGAGTTTTGTTGCTCCTGTGTAACCTGCCAGGCCAGTGGCAAGGCAGGTGGCACCACAAAGGCCCCCTGATACCACTACCTGTGGTGGGGGTTCCCTTTGAAAGGGTGGGGATTGACATTGTTGGTCCCATGGATCCCCAAACAGCATCTGGGCACAGGTTTATCCTGGTGGTAGTGGATCATGCCACCAGGTACCCAGAGGCTATTCCCCTTAGGACCACTACAGCACCTGTGGTGGCAAGGGCCCTCCTGGGAATTTTCTCAAGAGTGGGCTTCCCTAAGGAGGTTGTATCAGACAGGGGTGCTAACTTTATGTCTGGATACTTGAAAGCAATGTGGAAGGAGTGTGGAGTGACTTACAAGTTCACCACACCCTATCACCCACAATGCAATGGTTTAGTTGAGAGATTCAACAAAACCTTGAAGGGCATGATTAAAGGGCTCCCAGAAAAGCTTAGGCGAAGATGGGACATACTCTTGCCCTGCCTTTTATTTGCATACAGGGAGGTGCCTCAAAGGGGGTTGGCTACAGCCCTTTTGAACTTTTGTTTGGTCACCCTGTCAGGGGTCCATTGTGCTTGGTGAAGGAAGGATGGGAGTTACCTCTCAAGCCCCCAAAGCAAGACATAGTGGACTATGTACTTGGTCTCCGCTCCAGGATGGCTGAGTACATGAAAAAGGCAACTAAAAACCTTGAGGCTAGCCAGGAACTTCAAAAAGCCTGGCATGACCAAAGGCTGTACTGACTGTTTACCAGCCAGGACAGAAGGTGTGGGTGTTGGAGCCAGTGGCCCCAGCAGCTCTCCAAGACAAATGGAGTGGACCCCATACCATTGTTGAACAGAAGGGTGAGGTTACCTACTTAGTAGACCTGGGAACACCCAGGAGTCCCCACAGGGTTCTCCATGTCAACAGATTAAAACCATATGTGGACAGGGCAGACATGGGCTTGCTCATGGCTACTGATGAGGGACAGGAGGAAGAGAGTGACCCACTCCCTGACCTGCTCTCACAGAACCCTGATGATGGGTCAGTGGATGGTGTAGCCTTGGCAGGCAGCCTCACTGCCCAGCAGCAAACTGATTGCAGACAGGTGCTCAATCAGTTCAGGCACATATTCTCACTGACACCCAGTCAGACCACCTGGTGCACTCATGAAGTGGACACTGGGGACAGTCTGCCTATTAAAAATAAGATTTATAGGCAACCTGACCATGTCAGGGACTGTATCAGGACAGAAGTCCAGAAGATGTTGGATTTAGGAGTTATTGAACCCTCAGATAGCCCTTGGGCTAGTCCAGTGGTCCTTGTGCCAAAACCTCACACCAATGGTGGGAAAAGAGAGATGAGGTTTTGTGTGGACTACAGGGGTCTCAATGCAGTCACTAGGACTGATGCCCATCCAATACCTAGGGCAGATGAGCTAATAGACACTTTGGCCTCAGCCAAGTATCTAAGCACATTTGACCTGACAGCTGGCTACTGGCAGATCAGACTAGCTGATGATGCAAAGCCAAAAACAGCATTCTCAACCCCTAGTGGGCATTATCAATTTGTGGTGATGCCCTTTGGTCTGAAGAATGCACCTGCCACTTTTCAGAGGTTGGTGAATACAGTCCTTACAGGTCTGGAAGCCTATAGTGCAGCATATCTAGATGATATTGCTGTCTTTAGCTCCACCTGGGAGGATCACCTGGTCCACCTCAGAAATGTTTTACAGGCCCTGCAGAAAGCAGGCCTGACTATCAAGGCCACCAAGTGCCAGATAGGGCAGAGTCAGGTTGTGTACCTGGGCCAACTTGTGGGTGGAGGCCAGGTTCAACCCTTGCAGAGCAAGATCCAGACCATCATGGACTGGACTGCTCCAACTACCCAGACTCAGGTGAGAGCCTTTTTAGGCCTGACTGGGTACTATAGGAGATTTGTCAAGGGGTATGGATCAATAGTGACACCCCTGAATGACTTAACTTCCAAGAAAATGCCCAAAAGGTTCAGTGGACAGTTAGCTGTCAAAAGGCATTTGATGACCTAAAGCAGGCCATGTGCACTGCTCCCATTCTACAGAGTCCTGATTACTCCAAGAAGTTCATTGTCCAAACAGATGCATCTGAATTGGGGGTAGGGGCTGTACTGTCACAATTGAATGATGAAGGTCAGGATCAGCCAGTAGCTTTTATTAGCAGAAGGCTGACCCCTAGAGAGAAACGTTGGTCAGCCATTGAGAGGGAGGCCTTTGCTGTGGTCTGGGCTCTGAAGAAGTTGAGGCCATACTTGTTTGGTACTCACTTCCTTGTTCAAACAGACCATAAGCCCCTCTTATGGCTAAAACAAATGAAGGGTGAAAACCCCAAACTGCTTAGGTGGTCCATTTCCCTACAGGGGATGGACTTCACAGTGGAACATAGACCTGGGAGTAACCATGCCAATGCAGATGGACTCTCTAGGTACTTCCACTTAGAACATGAAGACTTAACTGGGCAAGGTTAGTTTAATGTCCCTACGTTTGGGGGGTTGTGTAGGAGAGTAGGATCTGCTTCACATGGGTACCCCCACTTTTTGCTGATGCTTCACTGTTTTTCGACTTTAGTCTGGCTGGGGCCCTGCTAATCAGGACCCCAGCCTAGCTGCTTCCTCTCTAAAATGGTTTCCATGTGCCTTAGGCACATCTCTGATTGGAATCTGGAGTGCCCTTATAAATCCCTAGTATATGGTATACTATGTACCCAGGGCATAGGTACCTCAGAGGCCTGCCAGGGGCTGAAGCATGTATTATGCCACCCCTGGAAGGCCAGACAAAATGACACCACAGGCCTGCTACTGAAGCCTGAGTAAGGTGGTGCATGCACCCCTTACAGTGGTATAGGCTACCTATATCACTACCATTGCACACACCTATAAACCTATAAGTCACTCCTATGGCAGGCCTTGACAATCCTGAAGACAGAGTGCTTGGTTTTTATGTGAGAGGGTGCCCCTGCATGAGCAGAGCCCCTCTGCAGCATTCGGAGTACCTCCTCTGATGCTGTTTGCAGTGCAGCCTGACCATATACTCTTAAGTGCATTATATCCTCGCGGTAGAATGCTAACTTTGGACTGGCTGCACCAAAACATGTCGAGTTTGGTGTCAAACATCTTGGAATACTACCCCCCCGCCAGTTCTGGTGGCGGGGGTAGCATTCCACCCTTCTAGAGGGAGAGACATGTACCCACCGGCCTACCCGGTAACTTCTTTCCAGAGCCCTGGCATCACAAAATGGATGCCGCTGCCACAGACACGAGTCTGGCCTCCTGCTGCTGACTGAAACTCCGGCAGGGGAGGCCTGGACAATAGGTTTCCTGTCCCAGGGAGGTGTAACCACCTCCCCAGACAGGATAGTGTGTATTGGGGCTGGGCGGGAGCACTCTCTGGTGCTTTGAAGTCCTGCACTGGGGGCACATTTGGTGTCCCTGTGCATACCCCAGTTCAAACCGGCTCAGGGGCTTCCAGCCCCTGCTCTGGCGCGAAACTGGACAAAGGGAAAGGGTGTAACCACCCCTCTGCCCTGACCCTCCCATAGGTGGGTCCCCAGAGTATGTCCAACCCCCTAACTTGGTATAAGTATGGGACCCCAGTCCTTAGGACTTTAGATTTACCTGGACGAAACTCTGACACAGAATCCTGGACCTTCGACGCTCTACTTTAAGATTAGAGGACTGAAGAATCTCCCTTGGGGTCAAGGAGTGACTCCCCTGCTTGGCAGGCACCAATGAAGCAATTGTCCGGTCTGCATCGCTGAAGCTCCTGCCGGACGCCGAAGTCTTTGCATCACCAGAGGTGGATTTCCAGACTTCCCCGAGGCTGCCCTGAGTCCCCAGCAAAGCTGAGGCCCGTAGCTGTCGTGGATAATGTGGAACCGTGACCCCTGGACACCAATCGCATTTGCAAGTGCATCCTCTTCTGGGTCTCCCACGAAGTTGTGCTTTGGGCTCCGAGTAGCCCCAGCCTCCAGCACCGACTGCACCGAAGATCACTGGCCTCCACTCTACGAGTGTCCCGTGAGCCAGCTCTAAGTGCGTCCACTTGAGGCTCCTTCGCGGTCGCTAGTCCGTTGGCTAGTAGGCCCTTACGAAGGCCAATCTTCTTCTGCTTGGGCTTCCCTGGTTGCTCCAGGCGTGCCCTGACTTACCCTCGCTGGGTGAGTCCCTCAGACCTTGCTGGTCTGCACCACCGTCCTTCTTCTATTTCCACGAGACTTGCCGTTGCCAAGGCTTGTTGGGTCCAATCCGGTCGCCGACACCCCTGCAATCGACAGACATCGTGGTACAGCTCGAATCCAGCTCCTGTTCGTCGTCGACGCCTCCTGGACCTCGTGGCTGAAGAGTCAAGATTACCGTCAACCTACCTGAAGCACTCGACATCGGTGGGCATCTGCTCATCGCCTTTCTGGTCACTGGCTAGTGACCCAGACTCTGTCCCCTCTGATTTCAGGTTCTTCAGATCTTCGATCCACCTTTGGATCCACCCGAACACTTTCGACTTGGCCGCCAGCAGCACTTTGCAGCAGATCGCCATTGAAAACGACGACGAAACCCGACCCCGAAAGACACCTATGCACCCGGCTTCCTGGGTGAGGTAACTCGAGTACTCCGGTGCTCCCGTGGGTATAGACTCTAGAACAACCCAGTTCTAAAGGGGTTTGCTCCAAGTCCTCCTCTAAGTGTCCCTTTTCTTTAAAATTCCAACTGCGACTTTCCCCATAGAAGTCAACGGCGATTCGCGGCTGTGTTCTCACACTGCACACGTCCCCGTGGTCCCCTGTGTCACTACCTTGGGTGGTTCCTTGTGGTCCAAGCACTTCTACAGGCTCTAGGCCTTGTGTCTAGCTCAGTCGTGGTTCTTATACCACTTTATTGGTATATGGTTTGGTACGCCCCTAGGGCTCAAACGTGTATTTGTGCTATTACTGTTGATAACTAACTTATAACTTATGTACTTCGAACTCTAGCCTCATAAAGAGACTAGAGGGGTGTGTTTAGCAATAAATACATATATTTTGAATATATACCTGGTGTGGTCCTCTTTCATTTGGTCACTCAAGAGATTATAGACTGGTAAAACAAGCTGCTTTACATTCCTTCAAGACTTAGCCTGAAGGCTGCTCTCCATAGCTACCACTAGGATAGCTTTCAATAAAGGTTGTCTTTAACCTATCTCCAATAAGGGGTTGTTTGGACTGGTGCAAGGTGCCCACTATAATTAGTGGACAGCATATACCAGGCCAACTTCTCACACACTACCCAAAGGCAGCCCTGTCTGTGGGCACACACTGAGACACCACTCAAAGTTAGCCCTAAGTGCATGTGTGTTTGCACACACTATGACACCACCCAAAGGCAGCCCTACCTGTGTGTGTGTGTGGGCACACACTGCGACAGCACCGAAAGGCAGCCCTAAGTGTGTGTTTGTGTGGGCACACACTGCGACACCACCCAAAGGCAGCTCTAAGTGTGTGTGTTGGCACACACTGCAACACCACCCAAAGGTAGCCCTACATGTGTGTGTGTGGGCACACACTGTGAAACCACCCAAAGGCAGCCCTACGTGTGTGTGGGCACACATCGTGAAACAACCCAAAGGCAGCCCTAAGTTTGTGTTTGTGTGGGCACATACTGCGACACCAACCAAAGTAAGCCCTACATGTGTGTGTGTGTGTGTGTGGGCACACACTGGAAACCACTCAAATGCATCCATAAGTTTGTGTGTGTGTGGGCACACACACTGCAACACCACCCAAAGGCAGCCCTAAGTGTGTTTGGGCGCACACTGCAATACCACCCAAAGGCAGCCCTAACCAATCAATCAAGTGACTTGTAAAGCATGCCTACTTACCTGTTAGGGTCTCAAGGCACTGGGGGTGGGGGTGGGGCTGCTAATCAGTCGCAGGCACTTTGATTCAGTCGAAGAGCCAGGTCTTGAGCATCTTCCTGAATTCAGACAGTGACGGTGATTGCCTTAGGTGGAGAGGTAGGGCCCTGATGTGTGTGTCGGTGCACACTAGGAAACCACCCAAAGGCAGCCCTACAAGTGTGTGGGCACACACTGCAACACCACTCAAAGGCAGCCGTAATTGTGTGTGTGTGAGCACACACTGCAATGCCATCCAAAGGCAGCCCTAAGTGTGTGGGCTCATACTGCAACACTACCCAAAGGCAGCCCTGTCTGTGGGCACACACTGAGACACCACTCAAAGTTAGCCCTAAGTGCATGTGTGTTTGCACACACTGTGACACCACCCAAAGGCAGCCCTACCTGTGTGTGTGTGTGGGCACACACTGCGACAGCACCGAAAGGCAGCCCTAAGTGTGTGTTTGTGTGGGCACACACTGCGACACCACCCAAAGGCAGCCCTAAGTGTGTGTGTTGGCACACACTGCAACACCACCCAAAGGTAGCCCTACATGTGTGTGTGTGGGCACACACTGTGAAACCACCCAAAGGCAGCCCTACATGTGTGTGGGCACACATCGTGAAACAACCCAAAGGCAGCCCTAAGTTTGTGTTTGTGTGGGCACATACTGCGACACCAACCAAATAAGCCCTACAGGTGTGTGTGTGTGTGGGCACACACTGGAAACCACTCAAATGCATCCCTAAGTTTGTGTGTGTGTGGGCACACACTGCAACACCACCCAAAGGCAGCCCTAAGTGTGTTTGGGCGCACACTGCAATACCACCCAAAGGCAGCCCTAACCAATCAATCAAGTGACTTGTAAAGCATGCCTACTTACCCGTTAGGGTCTCAAGGCGCTGGGGGTGGGGCTGCTAATCAGTCGCAGGCACTTTGATTCAGTCGAAGAGCCAGGTCTTGAGCATCTTCCTGAATTCAGACAGTGACGGTGATTGCCTTAGGTGGAGAGGTAGGGCCCTGATGTGTGTGTTGGTGCACACTAGGAAACCACCCAAAGGCAGCCCTACAAGTGTGTGGGCACACACTGCAACACCACTCAAAGGCAGCCGTAATTTTGTGTGTGTGAGCACACACTGCAATGCCATCCAAAGGCAGCCCTAAATGTGTGGGCTCATACTGCAACACTACCCAAAGGCAGCCCTGTCTGTGGGCACACACTGAGACACCACTCAAAGTTAGCCCTAAGTGCATGTGTGTTTGCACACACTGTGACAGTACCCAAAGGCAGCCCTACCTGTGTGTGTGTGTGTGGGCACACACTGCGACAGCACCGAAAGGCAGCCCTAAGTGTGTGTTTGTGTGGGCACACACTGCGACACCACCCAAAGGCAGCCCTAAGTGTGTGTGTGTGTAGGCACACACTGCAACACCACCCAAAGGCAGCCCTAAGTGTGTTTGGGCGCAGACTGCAATACCACCCAAAGGCAGCCCTAACCAATCAATCAAGTGACTTGTAAAGCATGCCTACTTACCCGTTAGGGTCTCAAGGCGCTGGGGGTGGGGCTGCTAATCAGTCGCAGGCACTTTGATTCAGTCGAAGAGCCAGGTCTTGAGCATCTTCCTGAATTCAGACAGTGACGGTGATTGCCTTAGGTGGAGAGGTAGGGCCCTGATGTGTGTGTCGGTGCACACTAGGAAACCACCCAAAGGCAGCCCTACAAGTGTGTGGGCACACACTGCAACACCACTTAAAGTCAGCCGTAATTGTGTGTGTGTGAGCACGCACTGCATTGCCATCCAAAGGCAGCCCTAAGTGTGTGGGCTCATACTGCAACACTACCCAAAGGCAGCCCTGTCTGTGGGCACACACTGAGACACCACTCAAAGTTAGCCCTAAGTGCGTGTGTGTTTGCACACACTGTGACACCACCCAAAGGCAGCCCTACCTGTGTGTGTGTGTGTGGGCACACACTGCGACAGCACCGAAAGGCAGCCCTAAGTGTGTGTTTGTGTGGGCACATACTGTGACACCACCCAAAGGCAGCCCTAAGTGTGTCTGTGTGTGGGCACATACTGCAACACCACACAAAGGCAGCCCTAAGTGTGTGTGTGTATGGGCATGCACTGCAGCAGTGTTCTGCATGCCCACACCTCACCCTGCCCAGCGTATCCACTGGTGTATGTACCAATAAATCTTTCTAAAGGATGCCTGATGTGTGTGCATATCGTGCAGTCCAAAGCAGAATGCTGTGCTCAACTCGTGCTAATTAAAGCATCTCTCTGTGTTTGCACCACTGGTGGCCTGCAAGTTTTTGAACAGGTGCAGCACCGAGCCCAGGATTGCACAGCTTCCGGTGAGTGAACACATTAAAAATCTTTTCTAAGAGGTCGTTACCTGTCTAGAACATAGTTACTTAGGCTGTGTCTGGGCTGCTCCAAATAACACAGTGACCTATGATAATGGCTGCTTCTCAGTGCATGGAACACTAAAGAATCAACACAAACAGCAGGCCTCCAACTGACAGCAGCACCACGTCCAGGGTGCTGTTTTGGAATGGCACATAAGCAGGAGTGGTGTCAGAGCTCACATATTCACTAATTCATCCACCAATGCATTCATCTCAGTGACTTAAGCACCCACTCTATAGATGTCTGTAACCTACATGTCACTCGTGCCTTATCTGTATATGATTTTGTTTAGTTTTACAATAGCCCGAACTCGACCCAAAGGTATCAGAGCACTTTACATGAGCACCAGTTGCGTTACAGATGGATACATTCATTTTGTTAGGCACAAGGGGATTTAGTGATTTGCCCAGATTCACAGGATGTTGAGCATCCCTGCCAAGACTCAAACCCGGTTCTCCAGCTTCGTGGTCGACCGCTCTTGCTTTGTTACTGCCATACTGGCCAGGGGCACAACTAGACCCAAACCTGGAGGTGGGGGCAACATTTAGAAAAGTGGGAACAGTGGGGGAGCCATTTTCAGAGGTGCATTAGAATAACTAGTGGGGGTCCCTTCACTCTTCTGGTACAATACCATCATGTGTGGTGTCATTTTCTCAAAGATATACATTCAATAATGTATTTTTAAGTTCACTGGCAAATATTGTTGGCCTCCGCATAAGAAGACTTAATAATATTCACAGTGGGTTCAGGCTTCTCTTTCATGGAATTTTAGCAGGATTCATATTGTTTTGTGACACATTCTGCCAGTAGCCCTGGTAAGTTGTGGATTTTTGGGTCCTACTCCACTGAGCCATCAGAGGAAGTATTCATCAACAGAGCCAACGGGGGCTCTGGTGACAGAATACTTAAGGTCCACCCGTCTCTAAATAAGGCGGATGGACCGAAGGTTTGGCAGGAAGGGTACTCTGTCATGTTTGCGACAGACTACCCTCCTGCCAAACTCTGATCAGGCCTTAGTACATGAATCAATTTTCTTGCAGTCAAGGGGAAGAACACCTCTTGCCTGTGGTTTGTAACACACAGAATGTTGAATGTCCATCTTTCTAAATAGTATCTCTGAGTTTTAGCTGCCACCAAATATTCTTTTTCTTTGATGTGCTTAGGCACTTCCAAGGCCTAGAATGGAGCCCCCGTTTGGAAAGATGTTGACTGTACAAGCACTCAGGAAACACACAAACTGAGCATGAAGTATGATTATCCAAGGTGCCACCACAACACAGAGTCAATGTCAAACATGTAATGTACCCAAAACGCTTGGTATCTGTAAATTATTAAATAGTAATAAACTTTATAAAAACTATTTGTCAACATTGCTTATACTCAGCTTCAATTTATGTCAGTGGTAATTTTACAGATGGTATAATAAGAGTACTTTCATGGAATTCTTGTGTGAAGTTAGGTGGACTCATGCATTCCCTGCAGGGATCTATGTTTGCCCCTTCAATCAATCAATCAATCAATCAGTGCATTTATAAAGCGCACTACTTACCCGTGAGGGTCTCAAGGCGCTGGGGGTGGGGGGGAATGGTGCTGCTACTGCTCGAATAGCCAGGTCTTGAGAAGTCTCCTGAAGGCCAGCAGATCCTGGGTCTGTCGCAGGTGGATGGGGAGGGTGTTCCAGGTCTTGGTGGCGAGGTGGGAGAACGATCTGCCGCCGGTGGTTGCTCTTCGGATGCGGTAAAAAGTTCAGATCCCAACAGGCCTGAGCAGCCTGTTATTATTATGAGGTCCGTAAAATGAATACCAGTGAGGTGGGTAACAGCAAATATCTGTCATTCATATTTTATTTTATGAAGTGCAGGAGTCATGGCATAAGACTTAGAAAATGACCAGTACCAGCCTAACAGAAGGAAGAATGATAAATGCATGAAACTGGCTACTAAGAGTGATGGGGTTAAGTCTCATCAGAAATAGAATTTGAAAAGGTTCCGGACAACCAGGAGTATTTCTAGTGTAAGGGAAAGAGTGAGTTGCAGGTGTACTAGTCTCTGTTGCCTGGCAGCAGCAGCAGCGAAGTGAGAGGAACAAATAAAGACGGCAATCCTAATACCAAAATTATTTGTATTTCAAAGGTAGAGAACTGGCTCTTCTGAGCATAGAACAAGTAATGCAAGATATCAAATACCGCTCCTGGCATTTTCCATTTCAAGAAGTACCATTTGTGTTGGTTGAACACACGGCCAACTCTAACCTTGGTCATCTTTTTCATAATCATCCTTTCCTGCAACTAGTTATCTTTTACTTTTCTATTCTCACCTCCTTTTCTCTCATTCCCCCTCTGCTCATTCTCTCTTCTGGTCTTTTCCATTTCTTATCCCTTTCCCTATGTACATTTTTCTTTCCATCTCTTCTCCCTCCTCATCTGGCTCTGCCCCTATCTCTTTTTCCTTTCTCCTCCTGTCCTTTGTATATCTTATCTGTAAATTTCTACATTTTCTTTAACTATTCAGAGGCTGTGATGCGCTCTATAAATCTGCATGACCTGTGTGACATGCAGCATGCCTTCAACAGATACAGCAGACACAAGGAGATGATGGACGGAGCGCTGAATCTTTTCAGACACTCACCCCCAGTCACAGATCTGGGTTGAATCCGCCATCGTTCTTTAGCTCACTTCACCACCCCAGTTCATATGGCTGGGTCTGAGCTGGGGTGGCGAAGTGAGATAAAGAGCGATGATGGGTTCATCCCAGATCTGTGGCTGGGCGTGAGCGTCTGAATAGTCCCTGCGCTCCGTCCATCATCTCCTTGTGTTTGCTTCAACAGATACAGTGCATTTAGAAGGTGGAACAGACTGAACGTTGCCAAGTGTTACCAAGTACAGAAAGCTTAAAACTCAGGACATCTGGTCTTGCAACGTGTGGTAGGGGCCTGTTGTGGTTGTGGTGATAGTCACAGAGTTGGAAGGCTGAAGTTGGAGGCCCCTCACATATGTAAAGGTTCACATAGAAGACGCCCTTGTGCTTTTGCTTTAAACATCACTCATTTGAGCTTCTTTGAACAATCAGTATTGATCCAGCACAACTGGGTTTCAGTTCCACATTGGCTGGGTTTAGTAAGTGGATTTATTCAAGGTTTCCTGCATATGTCTGTTTATCCTGCTACTACTTCATCCTTCAGGAACGATCAGCATTATTGCAGCTGCACTGTTCCCTTCTCAGATGTGTAAAGTTATTGCAGCTGCACTGTTCCCTTCTCAGATGTGTAAAGTTAGCGCAGCTGCACTGTTCCCTTCCCAGATGTGTAAATTTAGCGCAGCTGCACTGTTCCCTTCTCAGATGTGTAAAGTTAGCGCAGCTGCACTGTTCCCTTCTCAGATGTGTAAAGTTAGCGCAGCTGCACTGTTCCCTTCTCAGATGTGTAAAGTTATTGCAGCTGCACTGTTCCCTTCTCAGATGTGTAAAGTTAGCGCAGCTGCACTGTTCCCTTCTCAGATGTGTAGTTAGCGCAGCTGCACTGTTCCCTTCTCAGATGTGTAAAGTTAGCGCAGCTGCACTGTTCCCTTCTCAGATGTGTAAAGTTAGCGCAGCTGCACTGTTCCCTTCTCAGATGTGTAAAGTTAGCGCAGCTGCACTGTTCCCTTCTCAGATGTGTAAAGTTATTGCAGCTGCACTGATCCCTTCCCAGATGTGTAAAGTTAGCGCAGCTGCACTGTTCCCTTCTCAGATGTGTAAAGTTAGCGCAGCTGCACTGTTCCCTTCTCAGATGTGTAAAGTTAGCGCAGCTGCACTGTTCCCTTCTCAGATGTGTAAAGTTAGCGCAGCTGCACTGTTCCCTTCTCAGAATTGTAAAGATAGTGCAGCTGCACTGTTCCCTTCTCAGATGTGTAAAGATAGCGCAGCTGCACTGTTCCCTTCTCAGATGTGTAAAGTTAGTGCAGCTGCACTGTTCCCTTCTCAGATGTGTAAAGTTAGCGCAGCTGCACTGTTCCCTTCTCAGATGTGTAAAGTTAGCGCAGCTGCACTGTTCCCTTCTCAGATGTGTAAAGTTAATGCAGCTGCACTGTTCCCTTCTCAGATGTGTAAAGTTAGTGCAGCTGCACTGTTCCCTTCTCAGATGTGTAAAGTTATTGCAGCTGCACTGTTCCCTTCTCAGATGTGTAAAGTTAGCGCAGCTGCACTGTTCCCTTCTCAGATGTGTAAAGTTAGTGCAGCTGCACTGTTCCCTTCTCAGATGTGTAAAGGTAGTGCATCTGCACTGTTCCCTTCTCAGATGTGTAAAGTTAGCGCAGCTGCACTGTTCCCTTCTCAGATGTGTAAAGTTAGCGCAGCTGCACTGTTCCCTTCTCAGATGTGTAAAGTTAGCGCAGCTGCACTGTTCCCTTCTCAGATGTGTAAAGTTAGCGCAGCTGCACTGTTCCCTTCTCAGATGTGTAAAGTTATTGCAGCTGCACTGTTCCCTTCTCAGATGTGTAAAGTTAGCGCAGCTGCACTGTTCCCTTCTCAGATGTGTAAAGTTAAAGTTATTGCAGCTGCACTGTTCCCTTGTCAGATGTGTAAAGTTAGCGCAGCTGCACTGTTCCCTTCTCAGATGTGTAAAGTTAGCGCAGCTGCACTGTTCCCTTCTCAGATGTGTAAAGTTAGCGCAGCTGCACTGTTCCCTTCTCAGATGTGTAAAGTTAGCGCAGCTGCACTGTTCCCTTCTCAGATGTGTAAAGTTAGCGCAGCTGCACTGTTCCCTTCTCAGATGTGTAAAGTTAGCGCAGCTGCACTGTTCCCTTCTCAGAATTGTAAAGATAGCGCAGCTGCACTGTTCCCTTCTCAGATGTGTAAAGTTAGCGCAGCTGCACTGTTCCCTTCTCAGATGTGTAAAGTTAGCGCAGCTGCACTGTTCCCTTCTCAGATGTGTAAAGTTGGCGCAGCTGCACTGTTCCCTTCTCAGATGTGTAAAGTTAGCGCAGCTGCACTGTTCCCTTCTCAGATGTGTAAAGTTAGCGCAGCTGCACTGTTCCCTTCTCAGATGTGTAAAGTTAGCGCAGCTGCACTGTTCCCTTCTCAGAATTGTAAAGATAGCGCAGCTGCACTGTTCCCTTCTCAGATGTGTAAAGTTAGTGCAGCTGCACTGTTCCCTTCTCAGATGTGTAAAGTTAGCGCAGCTGCACTGTTCCCTTCTCAGATGTGTAAAGTTATTGCAGCTGCACTGTTCCCTTCTCAGATGTGTAAAGTTAGCGCAGCTGCACTGTTCCCTTCTCAGATGTGTAAAGTTAGCGCAGCTGCACTGTTCCCTTCTCAGATGTGTAAAGTTAGCGCAGCTGCACTGTTCCCTTCTCAGATGTGTAAAGTTAGCGCAGCTGCACTGTTCCCTTCTCAGATGTGTAAAGTTGGCGCAGCTGCACTGTTCCCTTCTCAGATGTGTAAAGTTAGCGCAGCTGCACTGTTCCCTTCTCAGATGTGTAAAGTTAGCGCAGCTGTACTGTTCCCTTCTCAGATGTGTAAAGTTAGCGCAGCTGCACTGTTCCCTTCTCAGATGTGTAAAGTTAGCGCAGCTGCACTGTTCCCTTCTCAGATGTGTAAAGTTAGCGCAGCTGCACTCTCACGATCTTGTAGGCATCCCGCTGAAGCTGCATCTTCATCAGTTTAAGAGTTCAGAAAGCTCACCTGCACCTGCTCTCTACAGGTGTATGGATTTGCCAGAGCATCACCATTCTCACCTTCGTTTCTTTAGCATAAATGCCATTGCTTTGCATCCAAGCTTGAATTTTGGTTAATTGAAATCCGTCATGGTCAGAGTGCATTTCCCCAAAAACGCTTTAAAAACTCTGCTCTTGAAATCTTACCATGACACCTTTTTGGTATAGCATTCTCACAAAAGGTCATTCTCTGCAGTTGTTACTTTGCTGATTCTTTTGGCCATGGATGAGACAAGTTGTCAAAGCCCACCCGCATACTAGCATAATATGCTCAAGTAAGACTTCACTGAGGGTAATCATTGGGCTCCTCTGCACCCTACCTTCAGCAAAAGATGTGAGTGCATTAGTGTGGATGCTCCATTCGCAGGGCTGTGTCTTTGAAACCACGAGTGACGGTTGGATTTCCACAATCGTGGAGGATGGACAGCGTTCTGGAGCATGGAGTCCGATGTGTGCAGTCCTCATTGACAGCAGAGCTGGAGGCAGGGACTTAAAGTTGAAAATATATCTGTGCAACCATGCAATGGACTTAAGATAGAGCTACAGACTCAGCGTGACTTCGCTCAGTTACCGGTCAGATTTTTCCAGGCCATGAGATAGAACTGAGGGTGTTGTGAGAGCAACAGGAGACAAATAGGGGCAGGCTCTGGTTTCCCTGCAGTGCTAATCCTTCCCCTGGGCCCTGAGTGATGCAGACAGATGTAGATGTTTTCCCTGTACAGCACCTAAGTGAAGTTGTGTCTTGCAGCGGCACAGTCTTCACAACTACAACATCTTCCATGGGTCCATGGATGAGTCAACATTTTCTTAAGATCAACACCGACAAAACGGAGGTAGTGGAGTTCGGCAAGGGCCAATCCCTGTGGAATCAAATTTGGTGTCCGATTGAGGCTGGTGAATGTCCCCGTCCAACAGCTAAGGCCAAGAACCTAGGAATGATCTTTGATGATCAGCTCAATTTTGCAGCTCAGATTAATCGTCTAACTTCTTCCTGCTTCTTGTTATTGAAGACCTTACTGAAGATTTTCCCATTTATTCCTCAGGAACTCAGGAAGTCGGTGGTAGTAGCTCTTATTCTTTCGAAAATAGACTACTGCAATGCACTCTTTATGGGCATTGACAAGGCACAGAGGACAAAACTACAATCGTTACAAAATGCTGCTGCACAATTGTTATTAAACATTCCTAAAGTCCATCCCACCTCTGCTGGCATAAGATCACTACATTGGCTCCCTATCCAGCAACGAGTAGAATTTAAGGCCCTCTTTTTGGTGCACAAGGCTCTATATGGAGGTGGTTTGGTTGATATCCAGAAACTGTTCTCATGGTACACTCCCACCAGAAATCTTAGATCCACAAATGTGGGTCTCATTCATATCTCCAAAATTCGCAGAGCAAGATGGGGAGGTAGGAGTCTATCACATTGTGCAGCCAAACTGTGGAATCAGATGCCTATCGCTATGAGACTACAATCCAACAGGCAGCTTTTTAGGAAATTGCAAAAATCCTGGTTGTTCCCCCCTAACTAAGTCAGCGGTGTCAATGGTACAGTCCCTTTTCACACTTTCAGCGCCAAGACGCCGCGGCATTCGAGCGCTTTATACAAATTTATCTTATCTTATCTTATCTTATCCTAGGCTGTTCAGCTCTTTCCAGGCAGGCTCTTCTCTGTAAGACATTGTCCAATAACCCCCTTCAACAACAGACAGGGTTCTTCTTGAAAGTCTTCCAAAAGGATTCTTGTTCCACACTCAGTCCACAGTCTGGCAGAAGGGCGGAAGTCAGGGAGACTCTAACCCTCTCAAGTATACATATTCTTTCACACATGTCCTAATCATGTGTAAATAAATGTTTAAGGGACATGTGCAAACATTTTGATATGAGGCTGACCCTCTCCGCCTACTGAAGAAAACCGGCAAAAACAATTGTGCCTTTAGTAGGAATCATGCTGTCACTACCACATATCCCACAAATCCTGGACAGTGAGTGCTCTCTCGACTTTAGAGCAATCCTCTGGGGTCTAAATCTATGCAACATGGAGGTGTATCAGTGATCTTGACGGATTGTTGGGCTTACTGAATGAAAAGAGTGCAACAGGAAAAACAACAAAGGCAGGGCATAAGATCTCTCAGAACCAATGAAGGGACTTTTTGTCCCGATATGGACTTTCTGTCTTTAGCGACTTTAAAAATACAAGAATATTTATCAATAATATTCCCATAAAAAACTGGGATGTAGCATCTTCTGTTCCAGAGTGGGCATCAAAGGCTAATATAGAAGCAGTGCCAAGCAGTTTCCTATTTTTGCCACATTTTACTTCTATATGGACCTCGTGTACCTACGTAAAAGTGGTGGGGCCGATTCACAGAACTAATCTGAGATAAAATCCTAAACTTACTACTTTTGGTATTCACAGAAGGCATTTAGTAGTAGTAAAGTTAGGACTCCTAACTTTACCATTACTAAATGCCTTCTGTGAATACCGAAAGTCGTAAAGTTAGGATTTTGTCTCAGATTAGTTCTGTGAATCGGCCCCGGTGTCTCTTGATTGCCCTGAAATAGCATCTCAGCATCTTCTGATTTTAGGGTTGCTGCACCTTCACTCCACCATGTGCCACTGGAGCTCATATAACATTGTCTCTTGATTTGCTCATTTCACATAATTTCTAACCCTAGGTGCATCCCATAAACCCATATATGAATGGGATAGCTTGATCATCTTATGTAAGAGCATCTCCGCTTGAGTGCACCATGTAAGAATGGTGCCTGTTGATCTGCATTGGGTCATGCCCTTTCTTAGCCTAGGCTACTAGCCTACACCTGCTCAAAAAGCGGGACAGGGGCGGCTCCTCTGCAATGGCAGAGGAGTGTCGCCCCCCTGGCTCAGAGCCAGCAGGTGAAAAATAAAACAATAGTCTATCATCATTTTATTTTTCACCTGCTGGCTGAGACAGCATGTGTAGGGAGGGGCCATGGAAGGGGGAAGGAGGACTGGTTGGTGCACTTCTAAGAGCGCATGTGAGCTTGTCCGGACATCTTAGGCCGATCAAACACACATGCGCACTTGGGTTTCTCCAATCCGGCTGTATTGATCAGCCAGGTTGGAGAAACAGCACAGACTCCCTGTGCCTGAGCGGATCGTCAAACCAGCCTGCTCAGGCCAATCCCTGCGCTGATCTCATAGAATGAAAACAGTGCGGGGATTGCAAAGGGAGTGTGTAATGCTGTCCCAGTGTATGCTGGGACCAGGAAGAAGAACAAAGAGGCGCAACGTGGGAGGCGGCTGGAAGTTTCAGGTAAGTCTTCCTTTTAATTATTATTAAATATCTCCCCAGCCGTGCTCCTCCCACCCCACTTTTTGTTTGTGGCAGCCACCACTGCAACGGGGACAGCTCACCCCTCAGTAACCATAACAAATAATGATGGTAAGAATAGTAGGGAAATGTAGGTAAATGTGGTTCTGTTTCCCACATCTTTCTGCTTCATGCCATGGTTAAGCTCAGCCACACATTTACTACTGCATATTTGGAGCAAGCCTCTGAACCTCACACACAGCTCCAAATAACTTTCAACAGAGACCACAATACAAAACACACACTGTACAAGCCATGCATCATAACCTAAGTATATGCTTACTCGAACACCCAAAAGAACTTAGACGCATCATTAGGGGTAGAAAAGTGGTATATAAATGCTACAATATAGCATAGTACTCTACAAAGCCATTACCAAAGCAAATTCTGTAGCTATGGTTACTATCCAGTGACCACAATATGGCGTTGCATAAAGAAACTGGCAGGAGGTCCGCTTCGTTAACTGACTGGCAATTAGGAACTGAGTCTAAGCAAATGTACATTTATTCTAATGAGTAACAGCTCCAGCGCATGCATTGATACAGCACGCATAGGCACTCACGGGGACTGGAAACCACTTTTAATGATTAGCAGACGCGTTTCAGCAAACAGCTTTCATCAGTGCTTTTTAAAAAAAAGTGTGTAACAATGCCAGATGCACGGCGTGCATTTAAAATAAGGAATAGTATCTCCTGATTGGCGCTTCTAAATGGTGGTAAGTGAGGAAGGACTCCAGCGATATTCACTCCTTCTGGCCGCCATGTTAGTAAGATAATGTTACAATGTATCTTTTAGCCATATCGACTTTTATCTTCAATAAATGTTTGAATGTTCAAAGAGTTCTTACTATTCCGACGTGCTTTGGTAAAATTAGTCCATTCCAATGTTTACTCCAAGCATGGGCAACCACCATAACGCCGTGCAGCACAGTCCCCTCGCCAAGCCTCTGATTTGTTCACGATGAGTCCGCAGGCAGCAGTAGAATTACCGCGAACCCTGAATTAAATAATTCACGACCTCCGGTCGACAGAGTCATCATGCAGAGACGGTTCTGGCTCCTGTAGATAATCAAGGCTCCAATCCCATCATATGCAGGTTTCGCCGAACTCTTAAGGCGGGTGCCATAATGTTCGTGAGGATGGGACTCACGTTTAAATAACAGCTCCAGCGCATGCAATGATACAGCACGCATAGGCACTCACGGGGACTGGAAACCACTTTTAATGATTAGCAGACTGGCGATTAGGAACTGAGTCTAAGCAAATGTACATTTATTCTAATGAGTATACAATGGGCAAACCAAGGTAGATTCATTCTAACCAAAGAACACACTTTGAGGCTGAACATCTGCGTACTATGTTCTACTCAACTTTACTCTTCCATTGTCATTCACTTAATACAAAGTTTCTATTAAGAGAAAGACATAATGCAAAGATTTTTGGAGCCACTGGCAAACATGTTTTGTGGCTGTGGACTCCTCAAGAGGGGTATTTGCAGCTTCCTGCTGCAATATGGGACTGTTTGATCCCTACTCCTGGTAGTGCAGTAAGACAGCAGCACAAAACCTAAGGTGCCTTTTGATAGACACATTATAGTTGAATACTCACAAAAAATAACATGACATCATGCATTATTTAGTAAAAGTTATGAATAAAATAACACATTACATTGTGTTTCAGTGCTTTTTAAATGTTTTCGTCTCAAAATTGTATCCTGTAGCCAATGTAACACTAGCATTTATTAACACCTTTTTTGATGTAACAAATGTATAGTATTGCACTTGCATTTATATAGCGGTTACTACTCCTGATGAGGTCTTTAGCTGAATTGGGCAGTTCTACTGGAAACCAAGATTGGTGGTTAGTTGAGTACATTAATGGTTATTAGGATCAGGCTTGTGCTTTCAAGGAAGTAATTCCATGCATTTTCTTCTGTTTCTTTGAGATAAATTAAAAGGAATTAGGTCACAGCAGGGGCTTTATCGCACCATAGACGTTAATGAAAAGATGAACAGAGGGGCCGGAATGCAATAGGTATTATTGGATTTCAGAGTAAAGAGGTATTTTCTTGCAGTTTTATAAAGAGGGAACTCGACCTTAAGGCCAGTTACATCACACAATGACACATTCGTTTTTTAGGCACGGGGAGAGTAAGGGAATTTCCCAGAATCACAGGATGTCGAGCCATGAACCTGTTCCCCAGATCCAAAGTCAGCAGCTCTGGCTGTTGAAAAGGGTGTAACACCTTACTTTTGTTTCTGTAATGCAGATTTCACGACGAGACAACAAATGCTTGATGTACTATAGATGAGCAGATCAGAGCAGCGCCATGGTATGTGACATCGCTGTTTCCAGGCTCGGCCCAACCCACGGAGGCTGACCGAGGGGTGGGGGGGGAGCCCAATGGCTGTATCGCACCTTATACTGGCCCTGTTCTGTGAGACTGGAGAGACTGCGCTGCTGCTGCCTGGTTTGTACCGTTCTGTGATGGGAAAGGTTTGTGCGGATGCTACCCCCGCTGTGCCAGTCCCCTGAAGTTAGGAAGCTTGCACTGTTTCTGCCCAAAGTGCACCTGTTCTATGAAGAAGAGAGTTTCTAATGCTGTTGCTCTAGCTTATAAAAATACAAAGGATATTTTGAATGCACTTGCATAACATCTCTAGGCAGTTAGCTTTGGTTGGACCTGGTGAAACATACTACTTACGTAGCCCTGATCCACTCTGGTTACAATCACAGCTTCTTATCTTATCCAAACCGCGTGAACCTGGGCAATTACTTTTCTTCCCTCTGCCTCCTTTTCCGTGATCATCACATTTGAGAGCACCCTGAAATTATTCAGTTCAGGATGTGCACTGTACAAAAACCTATATCGTATATGGTATAATAGACCATGATGTTGCCTCATTAATATCAACAATAAAGGCCTTGCATTGATGGCGCTAGACAACTGACTTGCCTCTTGGGTTATCGTACTCTTGCTTCCAGTGCCAGGACATTTCTTTCAAAAATATCTGTGCGTGTAACAACATTTCATTCATTCACTAATACAATTGCCATTAGGTCAGAAGATAAAAGAATGTGATACCCATTCAGGATCGGAGCTACACAATGTCTAATAAGGACACCTGGTTTCAATCCTGGCTTCCCAGCTTGACCAAACAGTGTGACCCTTGCCTCTTGAGTCATTCATTAAACTACCACGGCAGAAAGGGTGTGGTTCACTAATTCTAATACAGGCCACTCAGTTCTGTGATGTAATTTAGGGTGATAAGTGAAACAATCAAATTACACTTTTTATCTAAACAAATCACACCTCAGCAATAAATAAATGGGCAGTCTGCAACACTTGCAGCAGGTTAGGAGGTCCAGGATGAGCTAAGAGCTGATCTCCTCAGCCTCCACTCTGCTGGCTTTTCATACAGGATGCAACACAGACAGGGCTTCTCAGGATTATGGGTCCCGGCCGTCACTGCCTCACTACCACTCCCCTAGCGGTACAGGTGGCGAGGCAGATTATGCCTTGGTGTTGGACATGTAGTTCACAATCTCAAGGCCTATGCACTCCCGCTTCCCACAACCATTTAGCTGCAAGTGTGGCTTGGTGGTGTGGGCATGGCCTGTTTCATAGCGCAGGCTACAATTACAGTAACTCACCCTACGAAATATGCTGCACGTTCTGACAGCCTCAACAGTAGCACAAGGAAAGAGGCCTAAGGAAATTTGTCCCATCGCACTCCCCATCATCTTTCTGAGGCTGGTGAACATGGCATATGAAGCAAGATCTATTTCACAATATTTGATATGTGATACCTATATTCCTAGGGAAGATGCCTGGCCCCATAGGGGCAAAATTCTAGCAACATGACGTGGATGGAGGAGAGAAGTAGGGCCCGTTGCTCGGCCGTCCTGTTTTTAACATTGATGTAGGTAGCCACCAATGAGCTACATTTTAGCTCACCCACATCCATACTATAAGTTCAACAGTGTAACAAAGGGATAGCTTAAATTTCGACATAAGTGACAGAATCACACTCAAACTAGGGAACCCGTAATAGGAGACTAGAAACTGTGAAGAGCAGTGCTTGTTGATGCTTCCCAGTACTAGATATGGAACCCACTGGTGAAGAGTACCACACCAGATAGGTGAGTGTTCATCATCTTATATGAGTACATGAATGTATGTTCATTCCATAAAAGGTTTGGCTGTTTCTCCTAGTAGTTTTGTGCTTCTTGTATGTTTATGGAAATTGTACAACACTCCTGTAACACTTTTCTCTCACTCTAGTTTATTAGCTACCTGTGTTTACCTGTCCTGTATGTGTGAGAGAATTGAGTTATGTTCCTTGTACCACTGTCACATGTCCTTAACTTATTATTTGTGTTAGAGAAGGTTGTGCTGCTGCTGTCCATGTTGTACTTTTATTGTGTTGAAAAGCTTCACAAAAAAAGATCTACATTGCCAAGGCTTGTTTTAATGCATGATGAGAGTGTAAGAGTGAACTCTCACAAAATATGTGAGCAGAGTTTGCTTTTGAATTTAAATGAAAACAAGCATTTTTGTTCGACTTTGTAAAATTTAAAAACATAGCTGACAACGTCGTATAATTTTTAAAACATAGATGACTAATTGCCAATTGTGGTATTGTAACCAAAAGCAATTTGTTTGCTAGGATTTTCAGCCCATGATGAAACTGTTAAAAGTAAAACTACAAGACCCACAATGCTATGTGCAGTTGGTTGAAGAAAACAAAAATAGATGATGGTTTCCTCTGTCCTACTGCCAAAGTGCAGAGTTGTGAAATGCAAAATAAAATGTAGTTTCTTGCTTTCTTGTTTTTTTTGTAGGCAGTAAAGGATTAAACAGCAAAGTGGGTGAGAGGGCAGAGATGCCTTTGAAATGCAATTGCAAGCATCTCACTGTAAATCAGCTAACATTAATACTCCTTAGAAAACCTGCAATAGGCACAATTTACCAGAACAATGCAGCAGATAGATGAGTCTAAAGGCACTCAGAAAGGAACACTAATGTCCTGTCATCGCTCGTCCCGAACATATCCTTGTCCTAGAATGTGATGGGATTTAGGTGCACTACACCACTACTGTGTAGTGCCCTGCTTGAACAAGTGCAGCACAGGCTGCATGTGCAGCTGCGCAAGGGCTGCCAGGGGTATGCACCTATGTCCTGTCCAAGGTGTCTGTGCATACCTCATAGGAGGGCGAGGGCCCCGCCATGCGAGGTCCGCCAGAGGTATGCACGTATGTCCTGTCCAAGGCAGCCATCTGTGTGTTACTCATAGAAGGGAGCCGTTGCGCGAGGGCCTCAAAGCATGGGTCCCAAAGCAAGGGCCCTACACAGAAAACACAAGATGGTCCCTTTTGTGGCTTGAGATTACATCTCGGGACTCACTTCATTCCAAGAAAAAACACACAATGTCTCGGTAGTCATTAGAAAAATGCAAGAATAAATCCTAATGTACAGCTATGTTATATTATATACAGTGCAATCCAGAACTGACAATGCAATAACTAGACTCATGACCGGCTTCTCAAATAGGTCTACTCTGCAGCGCATCGTCCAATGCACTGGTTGAAGCCAAGGAGTTCCCGCCAAAATTAAAGGAAGAACTCTCAGCTACTCTGAGGCACAAGACCGGCTCAGATGCGACCTGAAGGACCATCTAGGGGTGTCCCTGTCGGGACATCCTCCTGACGCTTTTCGGAGAGATGCACTTGGGCAACCAGGAAAGATCCTGGCAGAAGCCCATCTTCCATCACCCATGGGCAGGAGATGGCATGGGCAGCTAAAGGTTGGAAATAGCCACGCAGGCATCCGGCCAGGCCCGACCCTATTACAGCTCCAAAGCCCAAATCTGGAGTCCATGAGAACCATTGCTGTAATTAATTAATTTGACGAAGAAGGCCAAGGTGTCTGCCTGAATCAAGGCCAAGTATGAGTCTACCGAGACAACATCCCTCAAAATACGACACCAATCAAACTCTCTGACCAGACTCACTGACATAATGTTACTCAAAGCATGACAGCTAAACACCATATACTTTTTAGGGTTGGTGGGTGGTAAAACAGCAAGCCAGTCGTTTACTAAAGCGTGACATGGTTAGAAACGGCTGCAGGCCAACGAAGAGGTCGCTTGACCCTTGACCTGGGAGTTTAAAGACTTCTTAGTGCCCACCCCGGCTGCCTCCCCAGTAGGCTTGTCTTCTGATGGAAGACTCCATTCCCAAGGGTTCCTACGTTCCTCTCCCAGCCATTGCTGAGATCCTCCCCATCCAGCATGCCCATGAGTGGTGTTAGATACCAGTTGGGAAGTGGTTGAGAACAGTGGCCCGACTCACAGAATTTGTTTAGATTTGGTCAAGGAGCACCACTGCCTTACTGTTGAATTCTGGGAGTAAGTCAAGAGTACTCATGGCTTACTCATGAACTTTATTAGCAAGACAGGAGTACTGCAAGAATAAGTAAGAACTGTCCATAGCAAAATCTTTGTGAATCTGGTTCATTATGTTGTATCATCATCAGACCCTCCAACTCACATGATGCCACAGTGTGCCATATGATATCAGCTCTATCCCCACAATCTCCTGGTGAAGAGCCAATATCACCAGATGGAAGGAAGGTGAGGTGGAAACTCCAGCACAGAATGGGTTTCTAGCTCTTTGTGGAGGTGTTGCAATGTTGATGTCCATCAGGGGTCATGCTACCTTCCCAGGATATCACCAGCAGCCTCAGAGGTTTTTGTAAGTGTTTTTAGGGAGAATATAAAGGTCTTGTCAAGCAATCCTGTGCTGTAAACCCATCCACTCCACTTTGCTCCACCACCCTCTATGGCTGAAAGGGCAGTGATATGCTTAAAAAACCCTGTGCCTTGTCCCCTCACCAGACCCCAAACTTCTCCTCCTCCTCCCATAGGGTGAAATTTTTTTGAAGATTGGCAGGTCTGTATCAGACAGAATAGGTTATCAAAGCAAAGATTCTAAATTCTTCCCAAAATGATTTCATAAAGGCTGTTCCACAGCACATAATTGTTTGGGGATCAGCAGCCTCTGTTATCTTTGTGAGATATCACAAATTCCTAAAATAGTAGGGAGAACCACCTTAGGAAGCAATTTGCAGGGCAGCATCAGACTTAGAGTTCTCTTCCCGGCGACTGTCGTTTGCAGATATTTTAGGTGTATCTTCTGGCCGTGGTAGAAACATTCCAGTAGAACAAAAAACATGGAATTCAGCCATTGACAAATTTTGCTCAAAGAACAGATTCACCACATTTTTGCAATTGTGTTTTGCGGTGGAGAGCCCTGCGGTTTTGGTGAATTTCACAAGTTTATGAGGTCGATGAAAACGGGTATGAGAGAAAAGGAGTTGGAAGTAATGGCTGATTCAGGTTCCCCCTTTACTATCATCACTAAACACTATTTTGATGATAAGCTTAACGATGTAAGAAGAAGACAAACCAATGGTGTTAAGTCAGTTACATCTGGTGGCAAAACAAACTACTCAATAGGGTACTTTCAATCAGTCAATCAATCAATCAGTATTTGTAGAGCGCTTCTTATCACCCGTGAGGGTATCAAGGCGCTGTGCTGCTGAGGTGTGTTTTAAGTGCAGAAATGCTTAGATTAAAATGGGGATGCCCCCGAATATTTATTCAACAATACTGATGGGACAGGATATTGAGGACAAACTATCAAACATAAAATACAGACAGATAAGTAAGTCTAGATTTTCTATATCTAACTCCACACATATATGTACCTACCTGGTACGTATATTTTCAAGATACGTGGATGTGGAGTTAGGAATAGTAGATCTACACTGCCCTATATGCACTTACCTTTTGATATTTTGGCCCTCGATATTCTGTCATCTATATTAGTACGCCATGATATTGTTGGTGTTGATATTCAATAGTACAATCATTAAAATATATCTTGCACGAAAATGGGTTTGTGCTCTTGGACGGAGAGACCAACGCAGGCCGGGGATGCTTCTCAACCTATGTTACTCAGAATAAGTGTTGACCATTGACCTGCACCAGAATACATTTCCAGGTGATAGTGTGCTCTACAAATCTGCATAACACAACAAAACACAACGTAACATAACATAACATAACATAACATAACATAACAGAACAGGATACCAAAGAAGATCTGAGTTTGCTCATCAGAGAGAGGTTTGGTGAAGTCTGTTCAGGAGTGTTAGGAAAGTTGAAAGGCCAGAGGATAATTCTTGGAAGTGACACCATACCAATCAAGCAGAAGTTAAGGGGGAGTACATATTAGTGTAAGAAATAATTGTAAAAGATAATTGAGAGGATGGTTAGAGCAGATCTAATATTGGTAGCCAAGTCCTCAGAATAGGTTTCAAAAGGGGTGGTCGGTTGTGATTTTTTAGGACCCAAAAGCCTTGAATACTTGGTTGTAGACGTCCAACCATTGCCTAAGATCAATGAAATTATTTCTATGCTACATGGGTCTGTTCCGCTTTATACTTGAAAGCCGCACAGATCAGGTGGAGTTTGCTCCTGAAGCAAACTACTTATTACCTACATAACATCATTGGGATTGTTATGTTTTTAAAGAATGCCACTTGGGCTGGCTTCAGCAGCCTCTGCATTACAGCTGGCCTTGATCAGCATTTTCAAGGATTTCGATACAGAAGTTAACATCTTCGAGGGTGATGTTCTAACTTGTTCTAAAAACAAAGAAGATCATTTTGAAATTTGAAAGGGGGTGTGTTCCGTGTTACTTAATAATGGGTTCACTTTGCTTTTTGAGGAGTGTTCTGTATTGCAAGACAAGGTAAACTATTTAGGACATTCTATTTCGAAAGAGAGAATAGTGCCCAAAGCCGAACTGATAGAAGCCTTTAGGCGTGCTCTTGCCCCAGATACCAAGGAGAAACTCCTCTAATTTGCTGTATTATGAGAATAATACAGTAGATTTGCCATAAAGTCTGCTGAAATAATGTAACCTCTTAGGCTGGTATCGTACGAGTCACAAACTTGTCAACACCAATGAAAAGCCTTTGAAGCTGTAAAAACATCAGTTTCCACTGCAATTACTCTTAAGTCTTTACAATATGTTAAAACATGTGCGATAACTGTGGACGCTAGTATGTACAGAGTACGGACTAGGGGCGGTATTCTCTTAATGCCCTAATAGCTCAAAATGGAATATAACCTTTGTATCAATTGAATTCTCAATATCACTGAATGCAAGTACGCAGTGATCAAGACAGAACTTATTGCTGGATCTGAGCTATTGATCACCTCTAGTACTATGTGTGGGGAAATTAAATAATTCTAAGATCTGACCACAAGCCACTAATTAATGTCCCATCACCTTGAGGGGGAAAGGTCTATGGCCAGGATCACAAGGTATTGGTCCAAGTTACAAGAGTACTTGTTTGAGATATATTTTGTACTTGGCAAAAAGAATGTAATTGATGACTATCTCTCACGTCTTCCATTAGAACTATCCTTCAGTGTTAGCAAGGATGATTGTGAAAGTGATGAACTATCCACTTTATAAGAAAGAGTAAATCATTCATTCTGGGGGTGCAGACAGGGAATAGGGGGCTGTGGAAGTATGAGACTTTCAAATTGATCACAAATTATCTTACTGAATATTGGCTATTGCTAACATGGTAGTTTGAGGTCGCTTAACCATGTAGCAACAGAACTAGTGTTTCAAGATCCCTCACTTTTGAGAAATGGATAGTGTATAACTCGTGAAGGAATTAGGCAAGATATGCTTGGGCATGGGCCCCAGAGTCACAAGAGAATGTCAGCTCTCAGGAACCTAAATGAATCTCACTTTTGGTCTCCTGGCTTGGATTTTGAAGCGGAGAAGAGGGTAAGAGATTGAGAGATCTGTTCTAATACAGATAAATCTACTACAAATTCCACTTACCTTTGGCTCCTGTCATATGTCCCACTTTTACCTGGCAAAAAAATCACCTTTGATGCTGTCAACCCTACTAAAGTTTTGCTTATTCAACTTAAGTATACCATTTTCTTAGTTGTCTACCACTCACAGTGCCATGTTCACAAAGAAAAACTTACAAATGTGTGTGTAAGTTTATTCTTTTCGGTCTTCACAAAACTGCAATTTAATAGTAACTTTACGACTGTGGAGTCTCCAACATCGGGCGGAGAACTCCACAAGATAGGCCACGCATAGTTATGCTGTCAAGCCTAATAAAACAACCCAAACAAACAAAGTTGACATTTGTGGTGGCTCTTTTTCTACCCTTCCAAGTATCTGATATTAATAACAATGGCAATTGACCAAAGCAATATACAAGGAAAGTTTGCTTATAAACAAATATAAGAACATCATAACAATACAAACAGAACAAGGCACAACGTATATGAAGCAGATATGTCTGGGGGACTTTTTAGGTCTTGGCTACAGACAGTTTAAGTTGTCTGTTTGCCAGACCGACGGCTTTCAATATACATACAGCGGGCTTTGGGTCAGCACATTGCTTATGATTAGATGGCTTTGTTAAGACCCCTACCCCCTTTCTGATTCAACAGCTTTCTTCCCTGCTCCTGTATATATCACCCCCTAGAGCATTTTTGGTCTCATAATGTTTTGATTGGTTGACTTTTATCCTTCCAAGATTTAATTGAAATCAAGGCACTGCTTTTACGTAAGCACTGGAAGGGAGTGTATTTTTTGCTCTCTCTCCCTTGTGCTGCCACCCCTTCCACTTTTTCTACTCCCCTCACTCTCTACTTTGTATCCTCAGCCACACTCCTGTCTGCTCATTTTTTTTTTCTTAATTAGAAAACCCATTCGAAAATTGACATCACTCACATCATGTGTGTGTGAGTCTTCATGCCTGCACATTCAAGCGATTGCAAAAGATTTCGGCAAAACCAATAGCTCTGCATTTTATAGTATCAACCTGGTATAGGGACATTCAGTAAATACCGTTTCCCCATTCCTTCATATCTGAGCTGCAAATGTGATGCAAAAGGATTTTCCATTTAAAAGAAAATAAACTTTTCTGAAATTTGTCTCCATTTCTCAAGTTGGAGATGAGACGCTCAGTTTCGAAGCAATTTGCATTAATTCAGCTTCTGACACTACCTTAAACCTGTTGAGGCAGCATTTTGTGTGTGGCAATCGAAGGCTGTGTGCTGTGTAATATACCGGACTGGGTTCTCAGTCAGTATGAAATTGCAAATAGTAGTATTTCGACACACCTCTGGAGGCACGTCTGCAATTCCTGGGAAACACTAGGTAGCCAGAGGGAAAGGATGAGCAAATTGTGGTGTTGTGATTGATGCTGCTCTGGTTTTCATGTGTCTCTAAATGGGTTTGCTATGCTATTTTTTATTTCTCTAAATATTACCCAGTCGTTACCTGTGCATTGTTTTTGTGAAACCTACTGCTGTAATAAACTAGTGAACCAATGGGGTAATGTTTAAAGCCCAGGTCCCAAACCAACACCTGGGAGGAGTTCGCGTAGACATGCTACATGGAACTCTGCGAAACGGTAAAAAAACTCTGCCGCGCTACCCAGAGTTCCGCTAGCTGGCAGAGTCGCTTGTCCCTCCCATTCGCGTGACATTTTCGCCATACGTCAACACAGATTGCGTGTTCAGACGGAAATATCACGCGAACTGCACCACGCGGTTGCAAATGGGCGCCGCCACCACCTTGTTTCTTACTCTGTTTATGGTACTGGGGTCTACTTTTTCATCCTTCCTTAATCTCCATGCCTTTTAAAACTTTTTCCCCCCATTTTTTTATTTATTATCTTACCCTCTGTCTTCCTAAGTGTGTATTTTGGGTTTGTTACATTTTTTGTGTGTTTTTGCATTAGTTTTGTACTTTTTTATATTTTAGCTTTACTACTTATTTATTACCCTCCTTCCTTCTTTTGACTGTTTCTTTTTTTCTCTCTTTCCCCCAGCACCATGGCAGATCTGCACCAAGGCATGCAAGTAGCATCTGCCTTCCTTGCGGAAGGTGATGCCAGGCGGGGGTGCAGCCCCGTGCCCTGTTTTCCGAGGTGGAGGTGGCAGTGCTGGTTTTTTATATCCAGCGCCACCTCCCCTCCACCTTGGCAGCAGGCGGCAGGTCTGGGTCGGGGTGCGGGATGTGGTAGAACCAGCAGCGCTGGATGAGGGTGCGCTGGGCAGTGTAGCGCTTCTCTGGGGCCCGGTGCACCTATCATCAGTTCTTGCACCACTGGTCCGACAACCTGGACTGAGAGCAGGACCTGCTGGACCTGCTAGGGGTTGAGGTTGCGGGGCTAGGTGAGTAGCTAAGTAATTATTAAAATTATTAATTTTTATTATTACTTGTGTGTTCTATGCTGTAGCTAATATTTTATTCCCAAATAGCAAGCATGCTGCTCACATGCAGGTAAGTTAAGTTTTCAAATATTATTTGATCGTTATTCTAGACAGGTGCTTACTTGGCGCTACCTAACCGAGTTATCATACTTGTTCATCGGCGCTTGCTTGGGCTGATGATTAGTGATGATTATGTAAGAAGTTCTGTAATTAGTTATTTGTAATTTGTAACACATGGTGCATGCCACACGGATGGTGCAGGGATGTTTGTGAACAACAACATCCATTTTTCAATGGAAGCTTGTGCTGCACACCTTTTCCACCTGCCGCACAAGCTTCCATTGACAAATGGAGGTTTGCGACCGCCCTATGGCCTATGAGTGATCGCTTCATAATAGTGCGGTCGTGACCGCTGACCTAAGGTTGGGCGGTTCCAGAACCGCAACGGCATCCACCCGACATCGTCGTTTAATAAGGCCCTTAGTGAATTGGCCCGTCAAAGGGGGTTGAGAGATTACAAATGAGATTTGAGAAGAAGCAAACATAATTTGTTGCAATTTATTATTAGTAATTCCAAAATGTGGTTTACTAAATTTGGACTAGGGCTAGGTAGGTAGGTTTTGGAAATTTGGAATAGGATAGGACGGTCCGCAATATACTACTACTAGTCGATCTGATTTAGAAAAGTTCAATGTTATTGGGATTGCCTTTTCCTGTCAAAAAATACTTTGGGGAGATTATTTATTTACCACTAATCTTTTTTTTGATTGAGCCTGGGCAGCGCATGCGCTGCTGCGAGGCATGCTGTATTAGAGTATGTACTTGAAGCCCCGCCCCCAGTCTGCCCGTATTTGTCATTGGCTTGTGTCATTGTCCTTCAAAAATGCTGGCTTCTCATTGGTTAATAGGCTTGTTAGTCCCTCCTTAGGACCGCCTTGTCTTCATTTGTAACCTTTATACCACAAAGCCTCCTCGGGTCTCCAATAGCGCGCAGTATTGTATAACAAAAATGAAGGATTAGAGGATTACAGTCTCACTAAATCCCCAAACAGGGGAAATCCCTTTCAGGACGAAAACCCTCACCCACCATAGGTGGCATGCTTCATCATATGGGTTTCTCCTCCCAGTGGGAAACCTAGTCCCACTGAGGGCTACAACTCCCTCACTGTGAGGTAGGAGCTCTGGGATGTTTTGTTTGAGTAATAGAAACCTATTTCGGATGTGTTAGAAATGGGATCTCTAGTTGGCAAGGGCTTGCACCTTTGTCCAAGTAGGGACCCTTCTTCCTAGTCAGGGTAAGGGAGTTACACTCCTAAAATAACCCCTGCTCACCCCCTTGGTAGCTTGGCACGAGCAGTCAGGCTTATTCTAGAGGCAGTGTGTAAAGCATTTGCACATAACCAACAGTAATCCAGTGTAAGCACTACAAACTGACACCACACCAGTTTAGAAAAATATCCAATATTTTTATATACTTTAAACAAGACCAAATATGATAAAAATCCACTGTACAGTACTTCAGAAATAGTTACTTCTCAAAATGTCTGTAAAAACAGTTCCTTGATGTCGATAGCTCCGTCAAGGGCTATCACGGCGTCGTGAACAAACAAATCCAAACAGTTCTGGCTGACCGTGGCGTCGCGGGTCAACTACGGTGTCGGGAAGATCCGCAAACAGTACCTTTCAGAAATGCAGGGCGTCGATGACCTCGCGGTGAGCTTCCGAAAACACGGCGTCCGCAGGCGTCGGTTCGGGAGGTCGGTGCGGCGTTGTCGGGGCCCTCGAAGTCACACACGTTGCAGATCGATCTCCTCTGTTGAAGTCAGGAGCGCTGGCGTCGGCCGGCGTCTGGTGCTGCGGTGCGAAGTGCAGCGGTGCGGCGTGCGGTGCTCTCAGGTCGCGGTGCGAGCAGCGGCTTGGTGGCGGCGTCGGATGGCGTCGTCGGTGAGACCAGGGTCGCGGTGTGAGATGAAGGCGGTGCTCGTCACGGTGCTGGCAGGTCACGGTGCAGCAGCGGCGTCGTCGTAGCTGCTGCGCTGTTGTCGGCTGACGAACGGGAGTCGATGGCACCGGCATCGGTGGGCCAAGGCTGCGGTGCGGGATGAGGGTGGTGCGTCGTGTAACTTATGAGCGGTGCCCCCGAACCACGGTGCAAGCAGCGGCGTCGAGTCCGGCGTGGAGCGGCGTCGTCGGGAAGGCCACGGCGTCGTCGTGAAGCGAGGCGGTGCGGAGTGCGGTGCCCACAGGTCGCGGTGCGAGCAGCGGCTCGGTGGCGGCGTCAGCAGGCGTTGTCGGTGAGACCAGGGTCGCGGTGCGGCGTTGCGGTGGTGCCCTGTGCGGTGCCGTCGGGACACGGAGTCGGCAGCGTCGTCGTCGACGTCGTTGAGTTGCTTTTCTTCTGTTGCAGCACAAAACACACAGTCCCCAGTGCTGAGGGCAGAAGAACTTGAAGTCTTTGCAGTTCCTGAGACTTCTTGAACAGGGGGCAAGCTCTACCTCAAGCCCTTGGAGACACTCACAAAGTAGATTGCAGAAAGTTCAGTTCCAGTCCTTTCGCTGCCCAAGACAGAAGCAGCCACTGCAGGCCAACACAGCAAAGCACACAGCAAAGTGGTAGTTCCTCCTCACAGCTTCTCCAGCTCTTCTTCTTGGCAGTCTTCTTGATCCAAAAGAGTTCCCTGAAGTCTTTTCTATCCCTGAGACTTCAAACAGGAGGCAAGCTCTACTTCAAGCCCTTGGAGAAAACTCTAACAGCAGGATGATGAAAGCACAGTCCAGTCCTTTCCCTACCCAAGACAGAAGCAACCACTGCAGGCCAACCCCCACAACACGCAGCATAGGGGCAGTACTCCTCCTCCAGCTTTCCCGGTCCTTCTTCCTGGCAGGTTCCTTAGTTCAGAAGTAATCTAATCTTCTGGGGTTTGGGTCCCCCTTTTTATCCTCAATTTCTCTTTGTTCTCTGAAGGCAGAGAGGCCTTTGCCTAGTCCAAACCAGTTCTGGTCAGTCCTGGAGCACTTTGTTGACAAGGCTCCTTCTTTCCTTTCACAGTGCAGGCCAGGGACATCAGACGCACCACAGGAGGTGGAGCCAGCATTGTGGAGGGAAGGCCCAGCCCTATTCAGGTCCCAGGTGCAACTCCTCCCACCCATCTACATGTAGATCTGGCTATCCAGCCCTGTGCTGACTCACCCTGTCTCCTGGCATCCCCCAGCCCCTGTCACTCACACTCCAGACAAGGAATACACAACCTAGCAGAGGCAGGCTTGGATGGTTAGACAAGAAAATACCCACTTTCTAAAAGTGGTATTTTCAAACACAGAATGTTAAAACCAACTTCACTAAAAGATGCATTTTATCATTCTGAGTCCAGGCATACTAAACTTGAATTTCTACCATGTTCCCTGGGTCAGTTAGGATTATAAGCTGTAATAGTCAAAACTGCCCATTCTGGCCTATGGGGAACAGGTAGCCTTGCAATAGTGAAAAATGAAATAGGCTGTAATTCACTATCAGGACATGCCACACACACGAGGGCATGTCCTACCTTTCACATACAATGCACCCTGCCCACAGGGGTACCTTGGGCCGACCTTAGGGGTGACTAACATGTAGAAAAGGGAAGGTTTAGGGACTTGCAACTGTGTGCACTTGCCAAGTCAACATGGCAGCCCCAGGCTGCACACAGGCTCTGCAATGGCAGGCCAGAGTTACACTTTACGGGCTGTTATCGTGGGTGGCACAATCCAGTGCTGCAGCCCACCAACAGCATTTGATCTATAGGCCATCAAATAGGCCAATCATTGAAACACCAATCCATAACACACTTTACACAGAGAGCATATGCACTTTAGCACTGATTAGCAGTGGTAAAGTGCCCAGAGTCCTAAAACCAACACACACAGGGTCAAAAACAGGAGGTCAAAAAGCAAAAGTCTGGGGTAAACCCGCTGAAAAAGCCAAGTCTAACACAACCCCTCCCAGCCTAAAGCCAGGGTAGACTAATCAATCCCTTGATGGACTTCCCTGCTTGGGGCGATAGAACATAGACCTGGCCCACAACAGCGGGGGCACGTTCTGGTTCTACGCCTTCCAAACCCAGTTGGATCCCTCTATCCATACTCTCAGGGCCCACTAAGCTGACCCATGGGGTACCCTTCTCTTCACCTGTGAACCCCATCTGTGCAGCGCCTAAACTTACTTTGCTCACAGATGTGTCCCAACAGGCTGACAGTGCCCACATGGCCAACACAGTGGTGTGGCCCAGTCCACCCCCGGGTGTGACTCCTGTCCCCCTCCCAGGGGCAACGCTGTCCACCAGGACAGTAAGCCACAGTGGCTACCGACAGTTGTCAGTGGGGAGACCCAGGCCTTATGCCTCTCAGGGCTCTCGAACCTCTGTGGCGTCAGAGAGTGGGGGCGGTAGCCCCAGGTGCCTGGCACCCTTTGTCCACTCTCCTCTTGTCAGGCCAGGGATGACATCCTGGCACTGACCCACCAGCCTAGGGTCTGTACCCGGCGGCTGGACAGGAGACTGGGGTAGGCTTTCCCACCCCCGGTCTTCCTCCCAGGGGCTCCGTACCCTCCCACCTGGAGCGGTACCCCTTCGAGAATTGTCAGGGCACCTGTGGCAGGTGCCTTGCACACTCCGCCCACCAGTTCAGGGGTGCTATCCTGCAACTGGTACACCAGCCTAGGGTCTGTACCCTGAGGCTGGACACAGGACTGGGGTGGCCTCTCACACACCCTGTCCTCCTCCCTGGGGCACTGCATCCCCCCACCGGGAGCAGTCCCCCTCAACTCCAGAATTGTCAGGCCACCTGTGACAGGCGTTCTGCACAATTCACCCACCAGTTCAGGGGTGCTATCCTGCAACTGGTACACCAGCCCAGGGTCTGTACCCTTAGGCTGGACAGGGGACTAGGGTGGCCTCCCCCACACCCGGTCCTCCTCCCTGGGGCTCTGTAACCTCCCACCTGGAGCGGTACCCCAAAAGACAAACTGGTAAGGGCACTGTTAGCAGTCGCCCCTTCCTCCAGGTCAGGGGGACACCCTGAACCTGGTCCTTCAACCCAGGGTCTGTACCCTTAGGTTGAACCTGTGCCTGGCAATGCAGGACTTCCGGGGGAGTACACCAACCCTCCCCAAGGAAAACACACTCCTCATGAGTCGTGCGAGAGTCTGCCTGGTGCAGGTCTCCAGCCTCCTGTCCACCTGACAGAGCATGAAGACCCCCCAGGCCAGAAGTGGCCTCACCAGGGTCAGTCCTGGGGTGCTCTGACCTCAGAGCGGGCAACCCCTGACCAACTGGTCCTTCCACTGGGGACAGCGCCCCCCCCTCATCCTTTTCTCTGGACTCATGCCCCCTCCCAACTGGAGCGGGGCTGCCAGACACCGGAACCGGTGGGATGCTCGTTACAGCAGTCCCCCCCAGTTCCATAGACACTATGGGATCACCCTCAATGGATGGCCAAGACCAGGCCCTAGGCCATCCAGATGTCTCTGGTCTTTTCCAACTAACAGAGTGGGGGGCAGTAACCCCTGGTACATAGTAACCATACTCCACTCTTCCTCTCATCAGTGCAGTTCTAAAGAACCACTGATCCTCAAACCTAGGGTCTGCACCCTTAGGTTCACCAGAGGTCTCGGGCGAGGCTCTCCTCCCCTTACCTCTCCTTCTGGGGTCCGGCCCTCTCCTCCCAGGAGAAGCACCCCCAGAACCAAAAACTGTCAGGATGCTGGAACCAGACCTCCTACACAATTCTTCCACCAGTTCAGGGCCTTGACCCTGCAACTGATTCACCACCCTTGGATCTAAACCCTCAGGTTGAACCGGGGTCAGAGGCGAGGACTCCTCCCTCTGCACCCCCTTCCAGAGTTCTGTACCCTTCCACCTGGAGTGGTACCCCTAGAAGACAAACCGGTCAGGACACTGCTTACAGTCGTCCTTCCCTCCAGGTCAGGCAGGACCTGAACCTGGCCTCCCAACCCAGGGTCTGAACCCTGCAGCTGAGCATCTGCCTGGCGCACCAGGACTTCCTTGGGAGCACGCATACCCCCTGAGGGCAACACATGACTCATGTGTTGCGTGACAGTCTGCCTGGCGCAGATCTCCCGACCACTGTCCACCTGACAGTGCGCAAAGATCCCCCAGGACAGAAGTGGTGTCACCATGGTCACTGCTAGGAGGCTCAGCCCTTCTGGCTGGCCTCTGACTCACTGGTTCTCCCACTGGGGAACACATCCCCCTCTCACCCCTCACTCTGGACTTCTGCACCCTCCCAACTGGAGCGGTACTGCCAGACACCAGAACCACTGGAGCTCTGTTTACAGAGGCTCCAGGTTCTCCTGTCAGTAGGAGATCTCCCTCAACGGACGGCCTACCAGTACAGTCTAGGCTCCCCACCTGGGGTTCCCTCCTGGAACCACCCAGGCTCCGGGACCGGATTTTGGGCACCTTGGGCCGCAGCCCATTCTCACTCCTTCTCCGCAGAGACAGGACGTGAGTCCCTACACCCTTCCCATGACACCGGGACCTATCTGGGCTATTACAACCCTTTCCCACCACTCTTGGTTGGGAAATACCTAAGCCACTTCCTCCAGGATCACCCCCAGATGCTTCTCCAGACCCTCTGGAATCCACCAAAAGGTCTGCCTCCAGTGCAAGCTACCTGGGGTCAGAGAACTCACACTCCACTGGGTGTTGGCATAGCTCTGGAAAACAGGGACTTAAAATATGCTCTCCAACAATTGAATCACACAGCCCCACACAGGTGTTAACCAAACTACCCTTCACCCAACCATCCAGTGCCTCAGACAAGTACCCCCCATCATTCTCACAAGACCGGTGAGACAGTGTCTGACTGTTGCTGTCCCTCAACCCATACTCAACCCATACTCAACCCATACTCTTCTGGCTGGTCTTCATACTCACTTACCAGGGCTTCTACCATGGGGGAACCCCTCTCCCTGCACCTCTCATCTAGAGTCAGTAGAGTGTCCCTCCCACTACCAGGAATATGATCCCCTGTGCCAGTTCCCCAATCCACCTCAGGGACACTGAGCACCACTGGAGTTACCTCACAATCCTGAACCCCTTGGTGTATGTCAACCCCCTCCTTGAAGTAGGGCCCCAAATCTCTGTGTGTGTCTACCTCATCCTCAGTACTGGACACTACACTTTTGCTGCCACCATCTGGGCTGGACAAAGCCCTAACGGCTCCCCAATCCAGCTCCAGCTCTCTCATTTTAAGCTCATGATCCAAGATCATCCTCCTTTCCTCCATGGCTATTCTTTTGTCTTCCCTCTCACTTTCCATCCTGAGTTTCTGTAATTCGAACTTCCTTGCTTCCCGCCTGTCCTCCAGCTCCTCTGGGGACAAGCCACTGCTGCCTTGCCTGGAGGGTCCCCCCCTCCCAAAAGCACATCCATCCTAGGAATAGGCTCCTCCGCCTCTCCACTGAGATCACCAGGCTGCCCACTGGCATGTCTGGCTGCTACCCAGGCCCTCAGCGCCTTTGTAGCTCCTCCTTCCTAGTGAGGCCTCTGATTTGGACTTTCAGGTTTTTACAAATCACTTTCAACTCCTTCCTGTTGTAGGATTCCAACCTATCCTCCTCAAAGGCAATTTCCCAGGATGCAACTGATGATGCTCTTGATTCAGGCATGATGAAGTAGCAAGTTCAAACTGGCAAGATCAAAAATAGGCCAAAAAGAAAAAGAGCCTGTAAGTGGTACGTAATGGTCTGCGATATGGTAGTAGTGCACACCAATCACTGTAAGTCAAGTGCAAACACAAGTCCTATCCCACCGCTGACAACCAATGTTAGAAATGGGATCTCTAGTTGGCAAGGGCTTGCACCTTTGTCCAAGTAGGGACCCTTCTTCCTAGTCAGGGTAAGGGAGTTACACTCCTAAAATAACCCCCGCTCACCCCTTGGTAGCTTGGCACGAGCAGTCAGGCTTATTCTAGAGGCAGTGTGTAAAGCATTTGCACATAACCAACAGTAATCCAGTGTAAGCACTACAAACTGACACCACACCAGTTTAGAAAAATATCCAATATTTTTATATACTTTAAACAAGACCAAATACGATAAAAATCCACTGTACAGTACTTCAGAAATAGTTACTTCTCAAAATGTCTTGATGTCGATAGCTCCGTCCAGGGCTATCACGGCATCGTGAACAAACAAATCCAAACAGTTCTGGCTGACCGCGGCATCGCGGGTCAACTACGGTGTCGGGAAGACCCGCAAACAGTACCTTTCAGAAATGCAGGGCGTCGATGACCTCGCGGTGAGCTTCCGAAACACGGCGTCCGCAGGCGTCGGTTCCGGAGGTCGGTGCGGCGTCGTCGGGCCCTCGAAGTCACACGCGTTGCAGATCGATCTCCTCTGTTGAAGTCAGGAGCGCTGGCGTCGGCCGGCGTCGGGTGCTGTGGTGCGAAGTGCAGCGGTGCGGCGTGCGGTGCTCTCAGGTCACGGTGCGAGCAGCGGCTCGGTGGCGTCGTCGGATGGAGTCGTCGGTGAGACCAGGGTCGGGGTGTGAGATGAAGGCGGTGCTCGTCACGGTGCTGGCAGGTCACGGTGCAGCAGCGGCGTCGTCGTAGCTGCTGCGCTGTCGTCGGCTGACGAACGGGAGTCGATGGCACCGGCTTCGGTGGGCCAAGGCTGCGGTGCGGGATGAGGGCGGTGCGTTGTGTAACTTACGAGCGGTGCCCCCGAACCACGGTGCAAGCAGCGGCGTCGAGTCCGGTTTGGAGCGGCATCGTCGGGAAGGCCACGGCGTCGTCGTTAAGCGAGGCGGTGCGGAGTGCGGTGCCCACAGGTCGTGGTGCGAGCAGCGGCTCGGTGGCGGCATCAGCAGGCGTCGTCGGTGAGACCAGGGTCGCGGTGCGGCGTTGCGGCGGTGCCCTCTGCGGTGCCGTCGGGACACGGAGTCGCAGCGGCGTCGTCGACGTCGTCGAGTTGCTTTTCTTCTGTTGCAGCACAGAACACACAGTCCCCAGTGCTGAGGGCAGAAGAACTTGAAGTCTTTGCTGTTCCTGAGACTTCTTGAACAGGGGGCAAGCTCTACCTCAAGCCCTTGGAGACACTCACAAAGTAGATTGCAGAAAGTTCAGTTCCAGTCCTTTCACTGCCCAAGACAGAAGCAGCCACTGCAGGCCAACACAGCAAAGCACACAGCAAAGTGGTAGTTCCTCCTCACAGCTTCTCCAGCTCTTCTTCTTTGCAGTCTTCTTGATCCAAAAGAGTTCCCTGAAGTCTTTTCTATCCCTGAGACTTCCAACAGGAGGCAAGCTCTACTTCAAGCCCTTGGAGAAAACTCTAACAGCAGGATGATGAAAGCACAGTCCAGTCCTTTCCCTACCCAAGACAGAAGCAACCACTGCAGGCCAACCCCCACAACACGCAGCATAGGGGCAGTACTCCTCCTCCAGCTTTCCCGGTCCTTCTTCCTGGCAGGTTCCTTAGTTCAGAAGTAATCTAATCTTCTGGGGTTTGGGTCCCCCTTTTATCCTCAATTTCTCTTTGTTCTCTGAAGGCAGAGAGGCCTTTGCCTAGTCCAAACCAGTTCTGGTCAGTCCTGGAGCACTTTGTTGACAAGGCTCCTTCTTTCCTTTCACAGTGCAGGCCAGGGACATCAGACGCACCACAGGAGGTGGAGCCAGCATTGTGGAGGGAAGGCCCAGCCCTATTCAGGTCCCAGGTGCAACTCCTCCCACCCATCTACATGTAGATCTGGCTATTCAGCCCTGTGCTGACTCACCCTGTCTCCTGGCATCCCCCAGCCCCTGTCACTCACACTCCAGACAAGGAATACACAACCTAGCAGAGGCAGGCTTGGATGGTTAGACAAGAAAATATCCACTTTCTAAAAGTGGTATTTTCAAACACAGAATGTTAAAACAAACTTCACTAAAAGATGCATTTTATCATTCTGAGTCCAGGCATACTAAACTTGAATTTCTACCATGTTCCCTGGGTCAGTTAGGATTATAAGCTGTAATAGTCAAAACTGCCCATTCTGGTATATGGGGAACAGGTAGCCTTGCAATAGTGAAAAACGAAATAGGCTGTAATTCACTATCAGGACATGCCACACACACGAGGGCATGTCCTACCTTTCACATACAATGCACCCTGCCCACAGGGGTACCTTGGGCCGACCTTAGGGGTGACTAACATGTAGAAAACGGAAGGTTTAGGGACTTGCAAGTGTGTGCACTTGCCAAGTCGACATGGCAGCCCCAGGCTGCACACAGGCTCTGCAATGGCAGGCCAGAGTTACAGTTTACGGGCTGTTTGCGTGGGTGGCACAATCCAGTGCTGCAGCCCACCAACAGCATTTGATCTATGGGCCCTGGCACTCTCAGTGCACTTTACAAGGGACTGACACATAGATCAAATAGGCCAATCATGGAAACACCAATCCATAACACACTTTACACAGAGAGCATATGCACTTTAGCACTGATTAGCAGTGGTAAAGTGCCCAGAGTCCTAAAACCAACACACACAGGGTCAAAAACAGGAGGCCAAAAAGCAAAAGTCTGGCGGTAAACCCGCTGAAAAAGCCAAGTCTAACAGGATGCTGAAATCCCATATGTGAATCTCAGGTGTGGTGAAGGCGCAGCGCAACAGAAGTAAATGCGTGAATGTGCAGTGGTGAGATTAAAACTACCTAGTGGGGGCAAAAAACTTTTTATTCGCTTGCTCACACTGGTAGGGTTAAAAAGCAGTGAAATTAGCAGTATTGATTTAAAACTGCTATATATCATAAACGGTCGACATGTTTCAGCCTGAGTGATCTTAACTAAGTATCTAGGCTTTCTTCAGGACCAGACTAAGAATAAAGCTGATGCTCGTGATTGAAGTGACAAAAATAAAGAAAAGGTACACAACCAGTAATCCTTTGTATTGTTGATTGGTATTACTGGAACTATCAGTATGAGTGAGACAAAAAACAGAGAACCACAACAAGTCAAACCACAATCCATTTCTTTATTTTTGTCACTTCAATGACGAGCAGCAGCTTTATTCTTAGTCTGGTCCTGAAGAAAGCCTAGATACTTAGTTAAGATCACTCAGGCTGAAACATGTCGACCGTTTATGATATATAGCAGTTTTAAATCAATACTGCTAATTGCACTGCTTTTTAACCCTACCAGTGTGAGCAAGCGAATAAAAAGTTTTTTTGCCCCCACTAGGTAGTTTTAATCTCACCACTGCACATTCACGCATTTACTTCTGTTGCGCTGCGCCTTCACCACACCTGAGATTCACATATGGGATTTTAGCATCCAAAATAGGTTTCTATTACTCAAACAAAACATCCCAGAGCTCCTACCTCACAGTGAGGGAGTTGTATCCCTCAGTGGGACTAGGTTTCCCACTGGGAGGAGAAACCCATATGATGAAGCATGCCACCTATGGTGGGTGAGGGTTTTCGTCCTGAAAGGGATTTCCCCCTGTTTGGGGATTTAGTGAGACTGTAATCCTCTAATCCTTCATTTTTTGTTATACAATACTGCACGCTATTGGAGACCCGAGGAGGCTTTGTGGTATAATTGTATTGTAGTAGGGGATATTCTCCTCGCAGGTCTATAAATTATCTCCCTTGGACCCTCTCCCCCCGTTTTTGTGTTAGCATTACTGTGCGGCTACGGCCGCGGGTCCTTTTTCTTAAGTCCAACTATTCAGTGGACTAGTTCCTAAGCTTATGTGTATTGTTGTCTCTCACTTTTTCGTGACACAGTGTTAAGGGTTCAATCTTAGCTACATAGTTCCCTTCTATTAAAAATGGCAGAACCTTTGGGTCTAGCCTTTGGCGAGGATATGGCCCGAGACATTCTCACAACACCTACTATCCTTGACAATGTTCCCAGTACTAGTTCCACCCCAGGTGATGACTGGGTGAAACTCCTTGTATTGAAACGCTCGCATTCCCGTACATACATACATGGGGCAATCATGCCTGAATATTTAAGAGCAAATTGTGCACCTACTGGCCTAATTGTCACAAACACACCACGCCTGTTTCTAGAGGATAAAATATTTCTGAAAGGCTGGTCCCTCATCGCTTGGCGGTGCACAAGGGACTGGTTAATACTGATTATTAACACAGCCAAACGCATTGCGGACACCATCTTGGTAGAGATACAGACCTTGGAATCTCAGATTAAATCAGTGTTGGTAACCTCTGTGTATAAGAAACAGGCAGATGAGACAAATAAAAGCAACAAAGAATTTAAAGATTCTGTTCTTGCAACAAAAATAAATAAGTTCAAAAAAACCTCGCAAAGTTTGCATTTGAAAGAGTATATCCTTACACAAGTGATACCTATGTACCTCCTCAGTTCAATCAAAGGGGGAAGAAGTATGGGTCTAATTACTCCACCTCCGCAAGCGAGGACGGATCAAATGACTCAGATTCTTCATCTAACAAGGAAAGAGGATGGGGAGGGTCCAACAGAAGAAGTAGAGGACAGAGGAGAGATGGCCAATTTGGCCAAGGCCCCATGCAATGGTGGCCCCCAGCTCCCTATGGTTACTCTCAACCTCCTTTCCAACCTCCAATGTTCCCGTTCCAACCTTACAACAACATGGCCCCTAACCAACCTTTTTTAGGGTATGGCCCAGGCCGCACAAGAGGTCGACGAAAGAATCAACAATCAACTGTACGGTGGAATACGCCTCTGGCATCAACAACAACACGCAGCATGTCCAAACCACCAGTACAACCAGGGAACAGCCACGAAGCGATTTGATCGTCAATTTGAGTGAGCGAATTCTTACGAATGATGAGACATCAGTCCTAGAGAGAGGACTGGGGTTTGTGCCTACATATAAAGGTGATACGTTTCAGATTAGACAAGAACTGGCTTGTTTCTTCCGTAAAATTCGCCTACGGTCCTTCTTTGACGACAAACCGATGCCTGAATCAGGAGGAGAGACGAAGAATACGGGTTTGAGGCCGCGCTCTACTTTCAATCCTCCTTTGCATCTAATTCCTGCACAGATTGCTACATTTGAGAAGGGTGATTTGTATGATGTAAATAATCTGTTTGAACATGACACCAGGCTATACCAGAATTTACCGAAACCAGAACGAACAGCACTCCAGGCACTGGCCAAAGATTACTCGATCATCATAAAACCTGCAGACAAGGGGGGTGCCATAGTGATTCTAGACACTACTACATATAGAGCAGAATGTCTGCGCCAGCTTGGTAACAGAAGATCCTACAGACCTCTGAAGATGGATCCCACCAAATGACTCTCTGCCGAAATAAAAAGGATGGTAGATGAGGCGAACGAAGAAGGATGGATCACCGACCATGAAGCAGCATATCTGGTCACATCACATCCTATCATACCCTACTTCTATGTATTGCCTAAAATACATAAGGAACAGCTACCTCCACCAGGGAGGCCTATCATCTCTGGTATAGGGTCTTTACTTGAGCCGTTGTCAACCTTTGTTGATTATTTTCTACGTCCTCTTGTACTGAAGATGCCTACCTATATACAGGACACGAAAGATCTGTTACGTCTATTTGTAGAGACCACGTTTGACGTAGAACAAGATTACTTAGTCTCTTTTGACGTGGAATCTTTGTATACGTGTATACCTCAGGATGAGACACTCACAACAATAGAGTCCTTACTCGGTTCTAATCCTGTTGATAGCATCACTCCTGTACACTTTATTATGTCTTGTGCACGCATGGCCATGAAAGAAAACTTTTTTAAGTTTGAGGATGATCTGTATTTGCAAACATCAGGTACATCCATGGGCAGCGTTTTTGCCCCTAGCCTGGCTAACCTTTATGTGCATCAATTTGAACAGACAGTGGTCCTCCAAGAGGACAACCCCTTTGAAAAACACATTCGTGTTTGGAAACGTTATATTGATGACGTTTTTGTAATATGGAGAGGATCGCCAGAAACCATCGAGGCCTTCCATCAGTGGCTTAATACCAGAAATGAATTTCTCAGATTCACGTTTGAGTTCTCCAAGACAAGCTTACCCTTTCTTGACATCCGGATTTTTCCAGAACGGGATGGCCTGGGCACAGAGCTGTATAAAAAGCCCATGGCTCGAAACTCGTTGTTGTCATACCAGAGTTATCATCCAAAAGCTCTCCGGGAGAATTTGCCCTTTGGGCAATTCCTCAGGATCGGGAGGAATTGCTCATCTGTAGAGAAATACAAAGAGCATGCAGGCAAACTCACTGACCATCTGAAAGAAAAGAAATACCCCTTAAAAATCATACGAGAATCCAGGAAAAGAGCTGCCAATAATAACAGAGAGGCTCTTATTGAAGTGTCACCTCCGAAAGAAGAGAACTCCTGTGTGAACTACTTTCTGTGGCTATTCGAATCAGATCAAGAAAAGTATCCTCAGACACTGGAACATACTGAACATTGGGAAGCAACCACTGCCCCGCCCCTTGTTCGCCTTCAAGAGAAATATGAACATTAAAGATCAAGTGGTACATACTCGACCTGTACAAAAGAACACTTCAGACCAGGAGGCTCTGTGGGGCTTACCTCCTATTAAAGGACATTTTCCTTGTGGAATGTGCGCTGCCTGTCCACAAACCAAGCGCACAACCGAAATAGATATTGGCACGGATAGGCCATGGGTCCTGTACAACCACACAAACTGTAACAGTGATAAGCTTATCTATCTAATTTGCTGCCCATGTGGCCTGTGCTACGTGGGGATGACTACGCGCAAGATCAAGACGAGAATACTTGAACACAAAAGCACCATTCGGTGTAAGAAAAGATCGACCAAAATGACCAACCATTTTTTGGATATGAATCATTCTGCTGATGACCTTCATTGGACAGTCCTCGAGCAACCCTGGATTCCGGCGCATATCACAGATATCTCTAAATCTCTGTTTCGACGTGAACAACGTTGGGTATACCGAATCAAAAGTGACACCGCCGGACTAAACAATGAGATCCCGTGGCTAGCGCTGTAATAAACAGTTAGCGCTTTATTAAATGGCCAGCGCTTCTAACCAGAAAGCAACAGAGATGCGAAACGTTGCAATTAACACTTACCATCACCTCAACGCTACTTGGGATTAACTACACACGCCTGTGTTATTTTGCCACCACTCAGTTGGATAACATGGTCAATAAGAATCACACTGTTATCAGTATCATATAACCCATTGTGAGTCAGTCACTAACATTTCAAACTGCACGTAATGTGGACATATGCGATCACTTGACATAGGAATAGAGGCAATTGCAAAATACACCTTTATTAATATGATAAAATTGTCTAGAGTCGTGCTCTACTTAATCTGATGATAAGGTGTTTCATACACAACTAGTGATCAACACTCAGATCTTAACGATCGTGTTCTACTAGGCACCATACAGCATTGTCATTGACACGGCCACAAGAAGGTTAATAAAGTTTTTGGCAATTCATGCCATTGCGACTCAGGCATAGTGTTTGAAGCAGCGCGCATGCGCATCGGCCCCTCTACTCAGAATGCCGGTTTTGCTCATTGCCAGACCGTTACAATCAGGCAATTGAGACGGGCACCTTAGGTCCTTGAGACGCATTGATGGGAAAGCGCGCCATCTAACCGCTACAAATACGGCGACCTGACCCTCCCGTCGGTACCTCCGGTTGCAGCTCTAGTACCGAGACGGGCTACCGATGGAGAGGTGAGTGTATGGGTCTGCGTGAGTGCGAAGCTCTGTGGTTGCGGGTGAGGTTTTTCTCCGTTAGTTAGATGCATTACTCTTGCCGTCTGTTTTTCTAGTTTTAGAGACATGTCCGCAGTAGCGGTTTATCGTTTATCGTTAGATGGCTTCTGCTTACATAAGCTAGTTAGACGAATTACTCTTGCAGTCTATTTTTAGAGACATGTCCGCAGCAGCGGTTTATCAGTGGATGGTTTCTGCTTACTAAAACTAACGGCTTGAAGCAGTCACCGGTCTTGAAGGGTGAATTTAGTGCTATTACCAGTCTGCATGAGAACCAACGTGATTTTGCTGACTTGCAGTAGTCTCCACTACATTAAGAACAAGCATAACAATAAGATATATCACAACAGATTCGATTCTGAGTATATAGTTACCGGCCATACATGACGTTTGTTAGAAATGGGGGTCTCTAGTTGGCAAGGGCTTGCACCTTTGTCCAAGTAGGGACCCTTCTTCCTAGTCAGGATAAGGGAGTTTCACTCCTAAAATAACCCCTGCTCACCCCCTTGGTAGCTTGGCACGAGCAGTCAGGCTTATCTTAGAGGCAGTGTGTAAAGCATTTGCACATAACCAACAGTAATACAGTGTAAACACTACAAACGGACCCACACCAGTTTAGAAAAATATCCAATATTTTTATATACTTAAAACAAGACCAATACGATAAAAATCCACAGTACAGTACTTTAAAAATCTTCAGTTATCACAGTATCCTTAAAAACAGTTCCTTGATGTCGATAGCTCCGTCCGGGGCTATCACGGCATCATGAACAAACAAATCCAAACAGTTCTGGCTGACCGCGGCGTAGCGGGTCAGCTACGGTGTCGGGAAGACCCGCAAACAGTACCTTTCAGAAATGCAGGGCATCGATGGCCTCGCGGTGAGCTTCCGAAGACACGGTGTCCGCAGGCGTCGGTTCCGGAGGTCGGTGCAGGCGCCGTCGGGGCCCTCGAAGTCACACGCATTGCAGATCGAACTCCTCTCTGTTGAAGTCAGGAGCGTTGGCGTCGGGTGCTGCGGTGCGAAGTGCAGCGGTGCGGCGTGCGGTGCCCTCAGGTCGCGGTGCAAGCAGCGGCTCGGTGGCGGCGTCAGATGGCGTTGTCGGTGAGACCAGGGTCACGGTGTGAGGTGAAGGCGGTGCTCGTCACGGTGCTGGCAGGTCACGGTGCAGCAACGGCGTCGTCGTTGCTGAAGCGCTGTCGTCGGCTGACGAACTGGAGTCGATGGCACCGGCGTCGGTAGGCCAAGGCTGCGGTGCGGGATGAGGGCGGTGCGTCGTGTAACTGTACGAGCGGAGCCCTCGAACCACGGTGCAAGCAGCGGCGTCGAGTCCGGCGTGGAGTGGCGTCGTCGGGGATACCAAGGCGTCATCGTGAAGCGAGGTGGTGCGGAGTGCGGTGCCCACAGGTCGCGGTGCGAGCAGCGGCTCGGTGGTGGCATCAGCAGGCGTCGTCGGTGAGACCAGGGTCGCAGTGCGGCGTTGCGGCGGTGCCCTCTGCGGTGCCTTCAGGACACGGAGTCAGCAGCGACGTCGTAGACGGCGTCGGGCTTGAAGTCTTTGCTGTTCCTGAGACTTCTTGAACAGGCGGCAAGCTCTACCTCAAGCCCTTGGAGAAACTCACAAAGTAGATTGCAGAAAGTTCAGTCCAGTCCTTTCATTGCCCAAGACAGAAGCAGCAACTGCAGGCCAACACAGCAAAGCACACAGCAAAGTGGTAGTTCCTCCTCACAGCTTCTCCAGCTCTTCTGCTTGGCAGTCTTCTTGGTCCAAAAGAGTTCTAAAGTTCTGGGGTTTGGGTCCCCCTTTTTATCCTCAATTTCTCTTTGTTCTCTGAAGGCAGAGAGGCCTTTGCCTAGTCCAAACCAGTTCTGGTCAGTCCTGGAGCACTTTGTTGACAAGACTCCTTCTTTCCTTTCGCAGTGTAGGCCAGGGACATCAGACACACCACAGGAGGTGGAGCCAGCATTGTGGAGGGAAGGCACAGCCCTATTCAGGTCCCAGGTGCATCTCCTCCCACCCATCTACATGTAGATCTGGCTATTCAGCCCTGTGCTGACTCACCCTGTCTCCTGGAATCCCCCAGCCCCTGTCACTCACACTCCAGACAAGGAATACACAACCTAGCAGAGGCAGGCTTGGATGGTTAGACAAGAAAATACCTACTTTCTAAAAGTGGTATTTTCAAACCAAGAATGTTAAAACCAACTTCACTAAAAGATGCATGTTATCGTTCTGAGTTCAGGCATACTAAACTCGAATTTCTACCATGTTCCCTGGGTCAGTTAGGATCATAGGATGTAATAATTAGAACTGCCCATTCTGGCCTATGGGGAACAGGTAGCCTTGCAATAGTGAAAAACGAAGTAGGCTGTACTTCACTATCAGGACATGCCACACACACCAGGGCATGTCCTACCTTTCACATACAATGCACCCTGCCCACAGGGGTACCTTGGGCTTACCTTAGGGGTGATTAACATGTAGAAAAGGGAAGGTTTAGGGACTGGCAAGTGTGTGCACTTGCCAAGTCGACATGGCAGCCCCAGGCTGCACACAGGCTCTGCAATGGCAGGCCAGAGTTCCACTTTAAGGGCTGTTTGCGTGGGTGGCACAATCCAGTGCTGCAGCCCACTGTAGGAAGGTGGAATCTGACTATATGGTTGCCCCCAATTTTTTCCTGGTGTTTTGTTGGTTTTTGACTTAGTTGGACTGGGACCCTGCTATTCAGGGCCCCAGTTTATCTGCTTTCTCTTTAAAATGGATTCCTAGTACCTTAGGTACACTTCAGATTGGAACCTGGAGTACCCTTATAAGTCCCTAGTATATGGTATACTATGTACCCAGGGCATAGGTACCCCAGAGGCCTACCAGGGGCTGAAGCACGTATTGTGCCACCCCTGGAAGGCCACCCAAAATGACACCACAGGACTGCTACTGCAGCCTGAGTGAAGGGTGCATGCACCCCTTACAGAGATATAGGTTCACTATATCTCACCCTATCACTGCACATATGAACCTATCAGTCACCCCTATGGCAGGCCTTATCCATCCTGAAGGCAGGGTGCTTGGTTATATGTGAGAGGGTGCCCATGCATGAGCAGAGCACCCCTGCAGCCTTTGGAATATATCCTCCGGGGTTGTCTGTGGTGCAGCCTGACCATATACTCTTAAGTGCATTATAACCTCGCGGTAAAATGCTAACTTTGGACTGGCTGCACAGAAACATGTCGTGTTTGGTGTCAAACACCTGCGAATCCTACCCCCCCGCCAGTCCTGGCGGCGGGGGTAGAATTCCCCCCTTCTAGAGGGAGAGACATGTCCCCACCGGTATACCCGGTAGAAACCTTAAAGAGCCCTGGCATCACAAAATGGATGCTGCAGCCACAGACACGAGTCTGGCCTCCTGCTGCTGACCGAAACTCCGGCAGGGGAGGCCTGGACAATAGGTTTCCTGTCACAGAGAGGTGTTACCACCTCCCAGACAGGCCTTAGTGGATTGGGGCTGGGTGGGTGCACTCCAAGAGTGCTTTGAAGTCCTGCACTGGGGGCACATTTGGTGTCCTCGTGCATACCCCAGTTCAAACCGGTTGCAGGTGCTGCCAGCCCCTTCTCTGGTGTGAAACTGGACAAAGGAAATGGGTGTAGCCACCCCTCTTTCCAAACCCTCCCATAGGTGGGTCCACAGAGTTAGTCCAACCCCTTTCTTAGGTATAAGTAAGGAACCCTGGCAACAGGACTTTAGATATCCCTGGACGAAACTCTGCAACTGAATCCTGGAACTTCGACGCTCTACTCAAGACTAGAGGACTGAAGAAATCTCCCTTGGGGTCAAGGAGTGACTCCCCTGCTTGGCAGGCACCAATGAAGCAATTGCCGGTCTGCATCTCCGAAGCTCCCGCCGGACTCCGAAGTACCTGCAGCCCAGGAATAGGATTTCCAGACATCTCAGAGGCCGACCCGAGTCCCCAGCAAAGCTGAGACCCACAGCCCTCGTGAGTAGTGTGGAACCTGAACTCCTGGTCACCGTGCACATTTGATAGTGCATTAACTTCTCAACAACTCTTGAAGTCCTGCTTTGGGTTACTCGTAGCCCAGGCCCGAGCACCATTTGCTTTGAAGATTGTGAGCCTACACTCCACGAGTGTTCCGTGGGCCCGCTTTTTGCATTTCCGCTCAAGGCTCCTTTGCGATCCCTGGTCCATCAACTGGTGGGTCCCTGTGAAGGCAACTCTGATTTTCTTTGGGTGTTTCTGGTTGCTCTAGACGTGCCCTGACTCCCCACCAAGTGGTGAGTCCCCCAGACCTTGCTGGTCTGCTCCGAAGCATCTTTCTCCTTTCTGCGTGGGTTGCTGTTGCCAAGGCTTGTTGTGTTCAATCCGGACACCAACACTGCAGCACTCGACATCCTTTATGGGACAGCTCGAATCCAGCTTCTGGACATCGTCGACACCTCCTGGTCCTCGTGACTGAAGAGTCAAGCTTCACCTCTTTTCACCTGAAGCACCCGACATCGGTGGGCATTCGATTATCGTGCCCCTGGTCACTGGCAAGTGACCCAGACTCTGTCCCCTCTGCTTTCAGGTTCTTCTCATCTCTGATCCAGGCTTGGATCTCTTCGGACACTTTGCATCTTCCCGGCAGCAGCACTTACCTGCAGACGGCCATTGAAAACGACGACGCCACCCAACACCATTTGACACCTATGCACCCGGTTTCCCTGGGTGAGGTAACTCGAGTACTCCAGTGCTCCCGTGGGTGTTGACCCTAGAACTGTCTAAGTCCAAGAGGGTTTGGTCCTAGTCCATTGCTAAGTGTCCTTTAACTCTAAAACTCTAACCGCGACGTTCCCATAGACGATAACGGAGCTTGCTGCTGTGTTCACACACTGCACACAGCCCCCGTGGGTCCCCTGTGTCACTACCTTGGGTGGTTCCTTGGGGTCCCAGCAATTCTACAGGCTCTAGGCCTTGTGTCTACTTAAGTCATGGTTCTTATACCACTTTCTTAATATATGGTTTGGTACGCCCCTAGGGCTAATCGTATATTGTGCTATTTACTGTGCTATTTGACTTGTAACTTGTGTACTTTGACCTCTGGCCTCATAAAGAGACTATTGGGTAGTGTTTAGTAATAAATACATATATTTTATATATATACCTGGTGTGGTTCTCCTTTCATTTGGTCATTCATGAGATTATAGACTGGTAAAGCAACAGCTTAACACTCCTTCAAGACTTAGCCTGAAGGCTGCTCTCCATAGCTACCACTAGGATAGCTTTCAATAAAGGTTGTCTTTAAACCTATCATCAATAAAGGTCGATTGGACTGGTGCAAGGTGCCCACTATAACTAGTGGACAGCATATACCAGGCCAACTTCTCACATTGGTGTGCAGCGGTTGGTTTAAAGCTTGCCTTGTTTTACCAGATAATCTCAAGTGTGTGACTAACTGAAAACCACTAAAGGTACCTGAGGTACATATAAATTCAAGCTTAGAAATACAGTAAGTTCTACTGAACTTAGAGTTGTGTGTCAAGGGCTTAGCACACCCTTTCTACAACTCAAGAGAGTTTAGTAGGCCACGCTAGAGTAGGTAGTGCATACACCACACCTCACTAGTGATGTCTTCAAGGCCAGGAACCAGTGGGTCCCTGCCAGAAGCCAGTGGGCTTCTATCATCCAAGTATGACAACCTCCCATTCTTGAAATTGAGAGAATTGTGCAAGACTAGGAAGCTGAAGACAGGCAATAGTGCCAACACCCAACGTCTCATGGAGATGCTTCTGTTGGATGATCTCAGAAGACCCCTAGGGTCTGAAGGGGTAGGCAGAGAGGGTGATGTAGAAAATGAGGAAGGGCCCAGGGGTGAAGAAACCCAGGACCTGACCTCTGAAGCTGACCAGGAAGATGACAATGATCTTACCCTGGACAATCCAGCTCTTCCTGCAGATGAGGGGGAGGACCAGAATGGCCTTCCCTTTGTCCCACCAGGAAGAGTTGTGAGTGTGCCTAGAAGGTCAAGATCTCCTTCTCAGGAGTCTAACCATTCTGACACCTCAATAGGGACCTCTGTTTCCTCTCATAGGAGGGAATCCTCTCATGAAAGGAAAGAGAGACTGCTCAAGTATGAAGAAGCTCAGCTTAGGATCAGAAGAGAGCAGTTGGCTATAGACAGGGAGTCCCTAGAGCTTCATAGACAAAGAAGAAAGTTGGGACTAGAGTCCCATGGTGGCAGCAACTTCCCTAGTGGTAGGGAAAGGTCTTATGACCATAGAAACCTAAGCAAGATTGTCCTTCCCTACCAGAGTGGGGATGACATCCACAAATGGATTACTGCTGGGAAGGGCCTGTAAAGTTCAGAGGGTCCCCCAGGAGCAGTGGGCAGCAATCTTGTGGCTCTCCTTTGCAGACAAAGGTAGAGACAAGCTCCTCACTGTAAGAGAAGAGGATGCTGACAATTACAAAGTCTTGAAGAGTGCTCTGATTGATGGGTTTGACCTAACCACTGAACAGTATAGGTTGAAGTTCAGAGACACCCAAAAGGCTCAGACTCAAGACTGGGTTGACTTTGTAGATTGTGCTACTAAGGCTCTGGAAGGTTGGATAATTGGCAGCAAAGTGCATGACTTTATAGGATTGTACAATTTCATTATGAGGGAGCAGATCCTTAATAATTGTCAAAACCAGCTTTTACACCAGTACCTGGTGGACTCTGATCTGACATCTCCCGAAGAATTGGGAAAGAAGGCAGACAAATGGGTCAGAACCAGGGTAAGGCCTAAGAATCAAGGTGGTGACCAGAAGAAAGATTCTACCAAGTCCCAAGAGAAAGGTGGGGCTAAATCTAAGGATAAGTCCACTACAGGGCCTCAAAAGTCTTCTTCTGGGGGTGGGTCCCAAACTCCTTCCTCTCCTGAAAAGAAACCCTATTGCCATGTCTGTAAAAAGCCTGGACACTGGAAAACAGATCCCAGTTGTCCCAGGATTGGCAATAAAGAAAATGTTCCACCAACTAACACTACCACCCCTCCTGGTACTACCAGTAGTAATCCCCCAGTTGGGAGTAGTGCACCCAAAACGTTAGGTGCTATTGCAAGTGGAACAGAGGTGGGCCCTAATTTAGGAAGGGCCCCCTCACCTGACTCCTCTGACTCTGATGGTGGTATGGGATTTGCCACCTTTACCATAGGTCCCAATGCATTGGGCAGGTACAGATTGAAGCCACTGATTAATGGTCAGAAAGCTGAGGCATTCAGGGACACAGGGGCTAGTGTCACCATGGTGACAGGGAAACTAGTCCCCCCTCAGCAGCTTTTACCTGAGTTAAATACCAGGTGACCAACATTGATGGTGTCAGAACAGATCACCCCATGGCCATAGTCAATCTCAGCTGGGGAGGGGTCACAGGCCCAAAGAGAGTGGCAGTGTCCCCAAACTTGCCTGTAGATTGCCTGATGGGCAATGACCTGGAAATTTCAGCCTGGGCTGAAGTTGAACATCAAGCCCATTTCAGAATGCTGGGCGTCCCTGAGAGAGTTAGTGGGGCTGTGAGGGCCACAGCCCAACCCCAAGGAAATTTTGGAGTGATGGAGCCTGAAAGAATGGCCCACTCTCCTTCACAAGAGAGCACAAGGGTTGAAGAAAAGTCTTCTTCCCCCAGACTATAGGTAAGGGTCAGCTTCCCCAGGGAACTGATCCTACCCCTAGTGAAGGAACTGCCCCAGAGGTGGTCAGGCCTGTCCTGGCAACACCCCTGATGGCAGGGGACCCTTCCAAGGTGGTACCCAGTCTGGAGCAGGTAACCTGCCCCTCTCTACCCTGCCTCAGTCAGCCCAGGGCTGCAGAGGTCAGGAAGGTCAGTGGACCCCACAGGGCCCCCTGTCCAGAGGTACCCCCCCATCAGCAGATTAGGGGAACCCAGTCTAGTAGCCCTAGCCAGGTGAAAATTCCTCAACCCACGGAGGGATCCCCCTTACCATTGTGTAGGGACCTCCCCCAGATGGACTCTGCTGGGCAAAGGCAAACCTGGGACCAAAAGGTTCCAAACCTGCCCTGTCCCTCCAGTGTTCCAACCAAAGGGACCCAACCCCCAGCTGTAGGCAGCCAAAGCTTGACCCTTAGAGCTAGACCCAACTTAGTGCTGGAAAGTAAGGCCTCCATGGTGGCTAGTGATCTGAGGAAGCTGAGGCCAACTGTATTTGGGCCTCACTTCTCTGCTCAGACACCCCACCAGCCTTTTACTTTACCAAAACACACCACAGGTAGTGACTCCCAATGGTGGACATCATCCCATCCCCTTGGGGTTAGGGATTGCTTTGTGGACCATAAGACAGGGTTAACCATGCTAGTGCAGGTACTTCCTTATATGGCCACTTAGAAAATAAAGGCTCAAATGGGCAAGGTTAGCCTTATCTCCTTTCGTTTGGGGGGGGGGGGTTATGTAGGAAGGTGGAATCTGACTATATGGTTGCCCCCAATTTTTTCCTGGTGTTTTGCTGGTTTTTGACTTAGGTGGACTGGGACCCTGCTATTCAGGGCCCCAGTTTATCTGCTTTCTCTTTAAAATGGATTCCTAGTACCTTAGGTACACTTCAGATTGGATTCTGGAGTGCGCTTATAAGTCCCTAGTATATGGTATACTATGTACCCAGGGCATAGGTACCCCAGAGGCCTACCAGGGGCTGAAGCATGTATTGTGCCACCCCTGGAAGGCCACCCAAAATGACACCACAGGACTGCTACTGCAGCCTGAGTGAGGGGTGCATGCACCCCTTACAGAGATATAGGTTCACTATATCTCACCCTATCACTGCACATATGAACCTATCAGTCACCCCTATGGCAGGCCTTATCCATCCTGAAGGCAGGGTGCTTGGTTATATGTGAGAGGGTGCCCATGCATGAGCAGAGCACCCCTGCAGCCTTCGGAATATATCCTCCGGGGTTGTCTGTGGTGCAGCCTGACCATATACTCTTAAGTGCATTATAACCTTGCTGTAAAATGCTAACTTTGGACTGGCTGCACAGAACCATGTCGTGTTTGGTGTCAAACACCTTGGAATCCTACCCCCGCCAGTCCTGGTGGCGGGGTAGAATTCCCCTTCTAGAGGGAGAGACATGTCCCCACCGGTATACCCGGTAGAAACCTTAAAGAGCCCTGGCATCACAAAATGGATGCTGCAGCCACAGACACGAGTCTGGCCTCCTGCTGCTGACCGAAACTCCGGCAGGGAAGGCCTGGACAATAGGTTTCCTGTCACAGGGAGGTGTTACCACCTCCCAGACAGGCCTTAGTGGATTGGGGCTGGGTGGGTGCACTCCAAGAGTGCTTTGAAGTCCTGCACTGGGGGCACATTTGGTGTCCTCGTGCATACCCCAGTTCAAACCGGTTGCAGGTGCTGCCAGCCCCTTCTCTGGTGTGAAACTGGACAAAGGAAATGGGTGTAGCCACCCCTCTTTCCAAACCCTCCCATAGGTGGGTCCACAGAGTTAGTCCAACCCCTTTCTTAGGTATAAGTAAGGAACCCCTGGCAACAGGACTTTAGATATCCCTGGACGAAACTCTGCAACTGAATCCTGGAACTTCGACGCTCTACTCAAGACTAGAGGACTGAAGAAATCTCCCTTGGGGTCAAGGAGTGACTCCCCTGCTTGGCAGGCACCAACAAAGCAATTGCCGGTCTGCATCTCCGAAGCTCCCGCCGGACTCCGAAGTACCTGCAGCCCAGGAAGAGGATTTCCAGACATCTCAGAGGCCGACCCGAGTCCCCAGCAAAGCTGAGACCCGCAGCCCTCGTGAGTAGCGTGGAACCGGAACTCCTGGTCACCGTGCACATTTGCTAGTGCATTGACTTCTCAACAACTCTTGAAGTCCTGCTTTGGGTTACTCGTAGCCCAGGGCCCGAGCACCGTTTGCACCGAAGATTGTGAGCCTACACTCCACGAGTCTTCCGTGGGAGCCTGCTTCTTGCATTTCCGCTTGAGGCTCCTTTGTGATCCCTGGTCCGTCGACTGGTGGGTCCCTGTGAAGGCAACTCTTATTTTCTTTGGGTGTTTCTGGTTGCTCAAGACGTGCCCTGACTCCCCACCAAGTGGTGAGTCCTCCAGACCTTGCTGGTCTGCTCCAAAGCATCTTTCTCCTTTCTGCGTGGGTTGCTGTTGCCAAGGCTTGTTGTGTTCAATCCGGACACCAAAGCTGCAGCACTCAACATCCTTCATGGGACAGCTCGAATCCAGCTCCTGGACATCATCGACGCCTCATGGTCCTCGTGGCTGAAGAGTCAAGCTTCACCTCTTTTCACCTGAAGCACCCGACATCGGTGGGCATTCGACTATCGTGCCCCTGATCACTGGCAAGTGACCTAGACTCTGTCCCCTCTGCTTTCAGGTTCTTGTCATCTCCGATCCAGGCTTGGATCTCTTCGGACACTTCGCATCTTCCCGGCAGCAGCACTTCCCTGCAGACGGCCATTGAAAACGACGACGCGACCCGACACCATTTGACACCTATGCACCCGGTTTCCCTGGGTGAGGTAACTCGAGTACTCCGGTGCTCCCATGGGTGTTGACCCTAGAACTGTCTAAGTCCAAGAGGGTTTGGTCCTAGTCCATTGCTAAGTGTCCTTTAACTCTAAAACTCTAACCGCGACGTTCCCATAGACGATAACGGAGCTCGTGGCTGTGTTCACACACTGCACACAGCCCCCGTGGGTCCCCTGTGTCACTACCTTGGGTGGTTCCTTGGGGTCCCAGCGATTCTACAGGCTCTAGGCCTTGTGTCTACTTAAGTCGTGGTTCTTATACCACTTTCTTAATATATGGTTTGGTACGCCCCTAGGGCTAATCGTATATTGTGCTATTTTACTGTGCTATTTGACTTGTAACTTGTGTACTTTGAACTCTGGCCTCATAAAGAGACTATTGGGTAGTGTTTAGTAATAAATACATATATTTTATATATATACCTGGTGTGGTTCTCCTTTCATTTGGTCATTCATGAGATTATAGACTGGTAAAGCAACAGCTTAACACTCCTTCAAGACTTAGCCTGAAGGCTGCTCTCCATAGCTACCACTAGGATAGCTTTCAATAAAGGTTGTCTTTAAACCTATCATCAATAAAGGTCGATTGGACTGGTGCAAGGTGCCCACTATAACTAATGGACAGCATATACCAGGCCAACTTCTCACACCCACCAACAGCATTTGATTTATAGGCCCTGGCACTCGCAGTGCACTTTACTAGGGACTGACACATAAATCAAATAGGCCAATCATGGAATCACCAATTCATAACACATTTTCTACAGGAGCACTTGCACTTTCCCACTGGACAGCAGTGAGGAAAGTGCGCAGAATCATTACACCAGCAAAAACAGAGTCAAAACCAGGAGGTCAGAAAGCAAAAAGTCAGGGGAAACACGCCAAAAGATGCCAAGTCTAACACATGTCCCCTCCAGCTGAAAGTAGGGAGAACTACCCAACCCCCTGGGAGTTCTCTTCACTAAGGCGGAAGAACCTGGACAGACCATCTGCGTTGGCGTGTTCTGTGCCAGGGCGGTGTTCCACCGTAAAGTCCATTCCCTGTAGGGAGATGGACCACCTCAGCAGTTTTGGATTCTCACCCCTCATTTGCATCAACCATCTGAGGGGCCTGTGGTCTGTCTGAACCCGGAAGTGAGTCCCAAACAGGTATGGTCTCAGCTTCTTCAGTGCCCAGACCACAGAAAAGCTTCCCTTTCTATGGCACTCCACCTCTGTTCCCGGGGGAGTAGTCTCCTGCTAAGGAAGACTACAGGCTGATCCAGGCCCTCTTCGTTCAGTTGTGAGAGCACCGCTCCCACACCATGCTCTGAAGCGTCAGTCTGCACGACAAGTTCTTTGGAGAAGTCAGGTGCCTTGAGCACGGGCGCCGTGCACATGGCTGCCTTCAGGGCGTCAAAAGCTTTCTGGCAGGACTCAGTCCAGATCACCTTCCTGCGCTGCTTTTTCGAAGTCAGCTCTGTTAAGGGGGCAACGATGGTGCCATAGCCCTTAACAAATCTCCTATAGTAGCCGGTGAGACCTAAGAAGGCTGTCACCTCTGTCTGGGTCTTGGGGGGTTCCCAAGCCAGAATGGTGTCAATCTTGGGTTGTAGGGGCGCCACCTGGCCGCTTCCTACCTGGTGTCCCAAGTACACCACAGAACCCTGCCCGATATGGCACTAACTGGCCTTGATCGTGAGGCCTGCACCTTGCAGAGCCCTCAACACTTTCTCAAGGTGCTGTAAATGTTCTTCGCAGCTGGAACTGAACACAGCAATGTCATCTAGGTAGGCGGCACTGAAATCCTCCAGTCCAGCCAACACCTGATTGACCAACCTCTGAAAGGTGGCAGGGGCATTCTTCAACCCAAAGGGCATCACCCGAAATTGGTAATGACCTTCTGGGGTTGAGAATGCTGACCTCTCCTTGGCCCCATCGGTTAAGGCAATCTGCCAGTACCCAGACGTTAAATCAAACGTGCTGAGGAACCGGGCAGCTCCCAACCGATCAATGAGCTCATCAGCTCTGGGGATGGGGTGCGCGTCAGTCCTGGTGACGGAATTGAGCCCACGGTAGTCCACACAAAACCGGAGTTCTGGAGTGGCACCGGGTGCAGCAGCCTTTGGGACCAAGACCACTGGGCTGGCCCAAGGACTGTTGGAGGGCTGAATCACCCCTAACGTCAACATCTCAGAGACCTCCTCCTTGATGCTGGCCCTGACCCGGTCAGTCAACCTGTAAATTTTGTGCTTCACAGGAGGGCTGTCACCCGTGTCCACGTCATGGGTACACCAGTGAGTGACACCGGGGGTCAGAGAGAACAGTGGGGTGAACTGTCCCAACAACTGGTGACAGTCCCCCTGCTGCTCTGGAGTCAGTGTAGGGGAGAGGATCACACCCTCCACTGACCCATCATGCTCCTTGGTAGACAGGAGGTCAGGGAGAGGCTCACTCTCCTCTTCCACCCCATCATCTGTCGCCAAGAGAATACTCACTTCGGACCTCTCGAAGTGGGGCTTGAGGCGGTTCACGTGAAGGACCCTCAAAGGGTTCCTTGGAGTCTGCAAATCCACCAGGTAGGTGACGTCACTTTTGCACTCCACCACCTCATATGGCCCAGTCCACTTGTCCTGCAAGGCACAAGGTTCCACTGGGCCCATGACCCACACTTTTTGCCCAGGTTGAAATTCGACCAGAGTGGCATTCTGGTCATTCCACCTCTTCATTTCTTCCTGGCTTGCTTCTAGGTTCGCCTGAGCGAGTTTCCTGAAGCGGGCAGTTTGGTTTCTAAAGGCCAGCATGTAACTAAACACATCCTGGGGAGTTTTCCTGGGAGCTGCCTTCCAGCCTTCCTTTACCAAACTCAGCGGTCCTCTGACAGGGTGGCCATACAGGAGCTCAAAGGGGCTGTACCCAAGAGACTTCTGAGGCACCTCCCTGTATGCAAAGAGTAGGCATGGCAAGAGGACGTCCCACTTACGCCTCATGGGTTCTGTTAGACCCTTGATCATGCCTTTCAAGGTCTGGTTGAATCTCTCCACCAGACCGTTTCCTTGTGGGTGATAAGGAGTGGTGAACTTGTAGGTTACACCACACTCCTTCCACAGGGATGTCATATACTTGAATATGAAATTGGTCCCCTTGTTAGAAACCACCTCTCTGGGGAAGCCCACACGGGAAAAGATCCCATTAACGCCCAGCCCACCACTGGCGCCGTCGTTGTCCTGAGTGGGATTGCCTCCGGGTACCGGGTGGCATGGTCCACCAAGACCAGGATGTACCTGTTGCCCATGGCTGTCTTGGGATCCAGTCGCCCCACAATATCCATCCCCACCCTTTCAAAGGGTGTTCCAACAACAGGAAGAGGTTGGAGAGGAGCTGTGACCTTCCTCCCACTCTTACCACTTGCCTGGCAAGTTTGGAAGACCTACAGTGTGCATCTGACTGCCTTTTCGCATTTGGGGCCAAAAGAAGTGGGTGACAAGCCTGTCAAAGGTCTTGTCCTGCCCCAAATGTCCTGCCAAAGGCACGTCATGAGCCAGACCCAGTAGGAAGGTCCTGAAGCGCTGGGGTACCACCAGCACACAGGCTGACCCAGGCTCAGCAACCTTAGGCTCACTGTATAGGAGACCATTCTCCCAGTAGATCAGATGTGACCCGGACTGATTACCAGCTGCCTGGTCTGCAGCCTGCCGCCGCAGACCGTCCAGAGTAGGGCACTCGTTCTGCTCCCTGCAGAACTCCTCCCTGGTGGGACCCCCTTCTTGCTGCCAATGGGTCAGCTCAGAGATGTCTCCCAGTTTGGCTACCTGCTCCCCTGTAGGCACCGGGGCGTCCACCTCGAGGTCCGCCTCCTCCCGGTCCGTGGGAACTTCGGGGGCCAGTTTCCCACGTCCCCTGCCCTTCCTCTTGGCAGGGACTTGGGCCATTGTTCCAGGCTCCAAGTCCTCTTGATCACCCGTTCTGGCTGCCATTGACCGAGTAGACACGCATGCCCACTCTGGCAACCCAAGCATCTCCAAGTGAGACCTGAGCTCAACATCCTTCCATAAGGACTGCTCCAGGTCGTTACCTAGCAGACAATCTACAGGCATGGTAGGGTTCACAACCACCTTCAAGGGACCTGAGACCCCCCCCCCATTCAAAGGGAACCTGCGCCACCATACACTGGCGCTCAGAGTTGTCTACAGCAACTACTTGGTGGAATGCCCCTGGGACTACCTGCTTCTCAGAGACCAGGTGACACCGGACTGAGGTCACACTGGCTCCAGTATCTCTGAGAGCCTCTACCCTGTTCCCATTGACGGTCACCCAGGTGCTATATTTCTTTGTGTTAGGGGGCACCTGGTTTCCTGGGACCATCTCACTGTCCCCCAGTGAGACGAGGGTCATTTCTGTGGGATCCCCACCCTCCTGTGGGCACCCCTCCTCCCCAAGCGCTACACTAGCCAATACCTTGGTCTGTCCATCAGTGGGTGGCTGTGTCCCCTTTGGACACTTGGGGTCCCCCTTCAAGTGACCCACCTGGTCACATGCATAACACTTGTGGGGGCCGGTCTCAACAGGCTTCCCTGTCGGGACCCCTTTCTTCTTATCACCCGGGGGATGGGAACCTTTACCCTGGGTACTAGTTTGGGGCCCTTTAGAGAACTCCTGTGTTTTACCCTTGTCCCCCCACCTTTCTGCTGGGGACCCTGCCCACCTTTGGCTGAGTCTTCCCCAAATGCTTTCTTGTGGACCCTGGTACTCACCCAGCGGTCCGCCTCCATAGCAAGCTTCCTGGGGTCAGTTAGCTTACTATCAACTAGGTGCTGGCGCAGATCTGCAAAACATAGACTAGACAAGTGCTCCCATGCAATCAAATTGTAGAGCCCCTGAAAATCTGTTACATTACTGCCCTTCACCCAACCATCCAGTGACCTACAGAACATGTCCACACATTCCAACCAAGTGTTGGCCTCAGACTTTTTACTGGACCTAAACTGATCCCTGTACTTCTCAGGAGTGAGTCCATACCTAGTGAGGAGAGCGTCTTTCATGTCAGCATAGGTGAGGTCCTGCCCCTTACCCAAAGCTATCAGGGTATCCCTAGCTTCTTCTGGAAAGAGAGGCCACAAACCTGCCCCCTAGTTCCTTTCAGGGACCCCATTCATATGCATAGATGACTCGTACCCTTGAAACCACCTTTGTATGTCATCACCCTTTTTGTACTCTTTACCTACGTTCTTGGGGATGTGTACAATCCTGTCCGTGTGTGCTGAAGCGTTGATGCCACCATCTGAGCCGGTTCTACTCTGTAGCTCCAACTCCTTGATAATTCTCTCATGATCTAACATCATTTTCCTTTCCTCCATGGCTATTCTCTTGTCTTCCCTCTCACTTTCTATTCTGAGTTTCTCTAATTCAAACTTCCTTGCTTCCCGCCTGTCCTCCAGCTCCTCTGGGGACAAGCTACTGCTGCCTGGCCTGGAGGGTCCCCCTCCCAAAAGCACATCCACCCTAGGAACAGGCTCCTCCACCTCTCCATTGAGATCACCAGATTGCCCACTGGCATGTCTGGCTGCTACCCAGGCCCTCAGCGCCTTTTATAGCTCCTCCTTCCTGGTGAGGCCTCTGACCTGGACTTTCAGGTTCTTGCAAATCGATTTTAACTCCTTGACATTGTAGGCTTCCAATCGATCCTCCTCAAAGGCAATTTCTACTGATGCATTTGATGATACAATAGATTCAGGCATGTTGAAGTAGCAAGTTCAAACTGGCAAGATCAAAAATAGGCCAAAAAAAGGAAAAAGGACCTGTATGTGGTACGTAATGGTCTGCGATATGGTAGTAGTGCACACCAATCACTGTAAGTCAAGTGCAAACACAAGTTCTATCCTCACCGCTGACAACCAATGTTAGAAATGGGGGTCTCTAGTTGGCAAGGGCTTGCCCCTTTGTCCAAGTAGGGACCCTTCTTCCTAGTCAGGATAAGGGAGTTACATTCCTAAAATAACCCCTGCTCACCCCCTTGGTAGCTTGGCACGAGAAGTCAGGCTTATCTTAGAGGCAGTGTGTAAAGCATTTGCACATAACCAACAGTAATACAGTGTAAGCACTACAAACGGACACCACACCAGTTTAGAAAAATATCCAATATTTTTATATACTTAAAACAAGACCAATACGATAAAAATCCACAGTACAGTACTTTAAAAATCTTCAGTTATCACAGTATCCTTAAAAACAGTTCCTTGATGTCGATAGCTCCGTCCGGGGCTATCACGGCGTCGTGAACAAACAAATCCAAACAGTTCTGGCTGACCGCGGCGTCGCGGGTCAGCTACGGTGTCGGGAAGACCCGCAAACAGTACCTTTCAGAAATGCAGGGAGTCGATGGCCTCGCGGTGAGCTTCCGAAGACACGGCGTCCGCAGGCGTCGGTTCCGGAGGTCGGTGCAGGCGCCGTCGGGGCCCTCGAAGTCACACGCGTTGCAGATCGAACTCCTCTCTGTTGAAGTCAGGAGCGCTGGCGTCGGCAGGCGTTGGGTGCTGCGGTGCGAAGTGCAGCGGTGCGGCGTGCGGTGCCCTCAGGTCACGGTGCGAGCAGCGGCTCGGTGGCGGCGTCAGATGGCGTCATCGGTGAGACCAGGTTCGCGGTGTGAGGTGAAGGCGGTGCTCGTCACGGTGCTGGCAGGTCACGGTGCAGCAGCGGCGTCGTCGTTGCTGAAGCGCTGTCGTCGGCTGACGAACTGGAGTCGATGGCACCGGCGTCGGTAGGCCAAGGCTGCGGTGTGGGATGAGGGCGGTGCGTCGTGTAATTGTACGAGCGGTGCCCTCGAACCACAGTGCAAGCAGCGGCGTGGAGTCCGGCGTGGAGCGTCGTCGTCGGGGATACCAAGGCGTCGTCGTGATGCGAGGCGGTGCGGAGTGCGGTGCCCACAGGTCGAGGTGCGAGCAGGGGCTCGGTGGCGGCATCAGCAGGCGTCGTCGGTGAGACCAGGGTCGCGGTGTGGCGTTGCGGCGGTGCCCTCTGCGGTGCCTTCAGGACACGGAGTCGGCAGCGGCGTCGTAGACGGAGTCGGCAGCGGCGTCGTAGACAGCGTCGGGCTTGAAGTCTTTGCTGTTCCTGAGACTTCTTGAACAGGGGGCAAGCTCTACCTCAAGCCCTTGGAGAAACTCACAAAGTAGATTGCAGAAAGTTCAGTCCAATCCTTTCACTGCCCAAGACAGAAGCAGCCACTGCAGGCCAACACAGCAAAGCCCACAGCAAAGTGGTAGTTCCTCCTCACAGCTTCTCCAGTTCTTCTTCTTGGCAGTCTTCTTGGTCCAAAAGAGTTCTAAAGTTCTGGGGTTTGGGTCCCCCTTCTTATCCTCAATTTCTCTTTGTTCTCTGAAGGCAGAGAGGCCTTTGCCTAGTCCAAACCAGTTCTGGTCAGTCCTGGAGCACTTTGTTGACAAGACTCCTTCTTTCCTTTCGCAGTGTAGGCCAGGGACATCAGACACACCACAGGAGGTGGAGCCAGCATTGTGGAGGGAAGGCACAGCCCTATTCAGGTCCCAGGTGCATCTCCTCCCACCCATTTACATGTAGATCTGGCTATTCAGCCCTGTGGGCTGGGGGATTCCCTGTCTCCTGGAATCCCCCAGCCCCTGTCACTCACACTCCAGACAAGGAATACACAACCTAGCAGAGCAGGCTTGGATGGTTAGACAAGAAAATACCTACTTTCTAAAAGTGGTATTTTCAAACCCAGAATGTTAAAACCGACTTCACTAAAAGATGCATTTTATCATTCTGAGTTCAGGCATTCTAAACTCGAATTTCTACAATGTTCCCTGGGTCAGTTAGGATCATAGGGTGTAATAATCAGAACTGCCCATTCTGGCCTATGGGGAACAGGTAGCCTTGCAATAGTGAAAAACGAAGTAGGCTGTATTTCACTATCAGGACATGCCACACACACCAGGGCATGTCCTACCTTTCACATACAACGCACCCTGCCCACAGGGGTACCTTAGGCCTACCTTAGGGGTGACTAACATGTAGAAAAGGGAAGGTTTAGGGACTGTCAAGTGTGTGCACTTGCCAAGTCGACATGGCAGCCCCAGGCTGCACACAGGCTCTGCAATGGCAGGCCAGAGTTCCACTTTACGGGCTGTTTGCGTGGGTGGCACAATCCAGTGCTGCAGCCCACCAACAGCATTTGATTTATAGGCCCTGGCACTCGCAGTGCACTTTACTAGGGACTGACACATACATCAAATAGGCCAATCATGGAATCACCAATCCATAACACATTTTCTACAGGAGCACTTGCACTTTCCCACTGGACAGCAGTGAGGAAAGTGCGCAGAATCATTACACCAGCAAAAACAGAGTCAAAACCAGGAGGTCAGAAAGCAAAAAGTCAGGGGAAACACGCCAAAAGATGCCAAGTCTAACAAAGTTAACATATCATCTGTATCACGACAGTAGTTAGCTTTGTATATAGCACGCCGCTAAGATTAGGAACAGAAACGTATAGCGTAATTAAACCAATCGTGGTACACTAATGACAGCCACATTTGGTATTTGCATATGACCTAGATTACGTTGGCTCTGAAACAGCTCTGTCACACTCTAGTTCATCTGATGTGTGCAGACCCTTTAATATATTTTAATATGTATAATTTTCATAAACAGCGAACTACAGCTTGTAGCACCCCAGTACTCTTACGAGTGCAGGGTTTTAAAGGTTCCCTCACACTGTTGTTTGTAATTGTCTGATGTACACCAACACACTCGCTTATAGATCGGTGCCCACATTTAAAGTTTCTAGTGTGTGACACACAATCTTGTTTCTTTCAGAGCGGGGCCCCTTTCCCTGAGCTGTTGCCAGGTAGGGGTGTGGCCACTTATCCAATAACCTTGGGTAAGTGTATTTCTCCAAATATGTATGAACGCTTGCCGCGGATGGACATGTTGCTATTCCGGCTAGGGCAATATGTATTACATTGTTAATGATGGATTGTGGTTTGACTTGTTTCGGTTCTCTGTTTTTTGTCTCACTCATACAGATAGTTCCAGTAATACCAATCAACAATACAAAGGATTACTGGTTGTGTATCTTTTCTTTATTTTTGTCACTTCAATCACGAGCATCAGCTTTATTCTTAGTCTGGTCCTGAAGAAAGCCTAGATACTTAGTTAAGATCACTCAGGCTGAAACATGTCGACCGTTTATGATATATAGCATTTTTAAATCAATACTGCTAATTGCACTGCTTTTTAACCCTACCAGTGTGAGCAAGCGAATAAAAAGTTTTTTTGCCCCCACTAGGTAGTTTTAATCTCACCACTGCACATTCACGCATTTACTTCTGTTGCGCTGCACCTTCACCACACCTGAGATTCACATATGGGATTTTAGCATCCAAAATAGGTTTCTATTACTCAAACAAAACATCCCAGAGCTCCTACCTCACAGTGAGGGAGTTGTAGCCCTCAGTGGGTCTAGGTTTCCCACTGGGAGGAGAAACCCATATGATGAAGCATGCCACCTATGGTGGGTGAGGGTTTTCGTCCTGAAAGGGATTTCCCCCTGTTTGGGGATTTAGTGAGACTGTAATCCTCTAATCCTTCATTTTTTGTTATACAATACTGCGCGCTATTGGAGACCCGAGGAGGCTTTGTGGTATAATTGTATTGTAGTAGGGGATATTCTCCTCGCAGGTCTATAAATTATCTCCCTTGGACCTTCTCCCCCTGTTTTTTTTTGTTAGCAGCTTCATTTGTAACCTCCCATGAGGACTGGCCCTTTTACCTCTGCTGTTACATGGCATGTCTGCACTATTTTCTTTAATGTGTTTCTCCTGTTGCAGGCACGACATGCTTTCCTGCAACATTCAGCGCGCCATGTGCTTTACAGGCCGTCACGCTCACAAGTTTTATATACATGGGCTCCGCTCTGTGTTTCTGTATGGCGCCTGCTTTGATGTTTTTTTAATTTAATTACTAGGGCGCCCGCTTCACGTACATCGTGTGTTTACGCAATGCTTGTTTTATGAGCACTGACGAACTGGAAGAAAGGCCCTGCCTTCTTTCAGCGCATTCAGAAAACATCTACTGGCACAATGGAGCTAAAAACGCACCTCAAGAGAGGGCCTGTTCTGATATCTAACAGCACCCTGGGAAAGATGCCACTACAAAAGGATGGGTCGAGCTGGTTACGCCAAATAAATTGTGCTGACAACACCGTGAATAGTCTGCATCCTTCAGAGTGACTGAGGCCAGTGGGCTAAAGAAATATTGTGTCTCCTACCCCACTGCATAATCGTAATATGTACGGTTTGTACCTAAAGTGTTCTTATGCTGGCTAAGCCTCCTCAGAAATATAAAAAAGGCTTTGGCCTAGCGCGAGCCCGCTGAGGTGTGCGGGAAACTTTGCACTCATGACAAATGGTGTGACATGGAGAAGGTTTCAGACGTGCGGGAGGCTGCATGCCTCAGACACAGGGGTGGAAAAGACATTTCCGTACCACAAGCACATCAGCAGACGCGGACGAAGTGCAACTAGTCTAGCCCTCTCATGGCATGTGATGTCACACTGGGCATAAAAGACAACCTCTTCAGACAGAGCGGGTATCACAATCAGGAATACACCACTTCCTCCTTCACACGGTCTGACAAAACATCTTCCAAACGAGACAACCATTCAACCCTCACACGGAGAGAGAGAGAGAGAGAGAGAGAGATAACAACCAGAGAAGGCGACCTCTCATCGAGAGTGGAATGTTCTCCTCATTTGTAGGAGACACCCACCACAGCCACCTAGCAGAGCAGCATATCACATCAACTGGACGACACAATTGTGACATAAATAGAACCCTGTAACCATCACATCCAGCAAAATATCACATCCCCGAGACAAATCCACTGTCTCTCACGGAGAGGGGTGTTTTCTCTCCTAGCAGACAAACTCACTTAAATCTATACATGGGGCAGAATGCCATAGCCCCTAAAAAATACATTCACTATAATGCAGATATGAAGTGACAGGCCACATCAACCAGAGGGGACTACCAGTCCTCACTTGGAGCGCAAGGGGACTGGAAACGCTCTTCAGCCCTGACACGACCTGGACTAAAAAAAATTCCATGCCCCTGCTGTGTTTTTTTATTTCTCTCTCCCCACCCCCTTGACTGCCCCTAAGCTCCCCTCCGACATCAATGTTTATTAATTTATTTTTAAGTGATATGCTAATAATTACAACCGACACTGAGGCTCGAACCCTGTTCCCCAAATTCCAAAGTCAACAGCTTTAGATGTTAAGCCACCTCCTTGTTTAAAGACAACATGCTTGTTTTAGAGAGTTTATCTCTGTTTCCCTCACTGAGTCACCCTCCCACCATGCACCCACCCACCCTTAACCCCTTCCTCCCTTTTGCTTCCCTGCGCTCCCCTGTGAGCGCATGGGAAGTGTGTTCCCTTCATTACACAGAAGTGCACAACAAGCGCTTTAACTTTAAATTGAAAGAGCCTCAGATCCTGAGTCTCTCTTCCAGAGCCCCTCCCTGCCAGCCCTCACAACATCCACACACTGCGCATTAGACTAGGTACTAGGTAAATTTTAGTTGCTTTCTGCCCAGTCCATCTTTTGGGAATGATTGTTTTTGTTCTGTTTTAACTGAGAGTGGTGTGCACACTTTTTTTGTTCTTGTTTTCGGCCCAGATCATGTTTTTGGAATGTTGGCTTTTGTTCGGTTTTAACAGGACCTCTGTGCGCATGTTTGGCTTTGTTTAATTTATGTGCATTTTATACCATTGAATCTGCATTCACATGTTCTCCTCCCCCCGTGACGTAAACTGCTAAAATGCCTTGAAAAAATGTCCGTCTGGGACATCTTTTTAGCAGCAGTAGTCACAGTGAGTTACTCGCTATTCTTTTTGTTGTCAAAAAGGCCTAATTAGCTTCGGGTTGCTGTGTATTTATTCTCACTTGAAGCTTCACTGCCTTTGTGTCTTTAACTTTGGGAAAAAGAAAAATTGTTTTAACATGATAACAAAAAATCAGTGCTTCCTTTCAAGAGAGCTGAGTAGCTGTTATTTTGATCAGCTTGATGTGGGATCTCTCGTATCTATGTAAAATCATTTTGGCACTGGAAACAGTCTTAGAAAATGCAGAACTGTATCAGACAATATCCAGAAGGTAGCACTTTTGACATGCTCCAGGTTTGGTATTTGACAAAGTGCTTACATAGTGATACATTTATAGCCACGGAGATCTACGTTGCGCTAATGTTCAATAATGTGCTACATCACTAAATACTTATAAAGTCCCAAAGGCGAAACCTATTGCATTGCAAATGCTTGTTATCTTTATGCCTTCCATCAGCATCCAGGGGCAAGAAGAGGGCTGAGGCGGGTGAGGGTCCGGGAGCTGGAGGTGCCTCTGAGAGTTTTTCAGCCACTGGCTCTGCTGGCCCCAGTAAGTCCTCCTGGTGTTAACATTAATATATTTATTACCCTAACTTTTACCGCTCCTTTTTGAATTATGTCTACCCATTTTATATTTTGTTTTCCAAATCCTCTTTGATCTATCCGTTTCTAAATTCTTGTTATCCCTGCATTATCCAATTTACTTATTTTCTATATTTCAAGTTTCTGTACTTTATTTCAAACTGTCTCAAGTCTGTAGTTACTAGTCTGTCTGTAGCTTCCTTTCTTCTGCTTTGTCATTCAGCTTTCCCTCGCCTCTTAAGGTTGTGGACTGCCTAGTGGTGGTACTCTAAGACTCAGGGAATCCATTGGTCACAAACTACTACTACTGCTCTGCCGTGCAGATTGCATGCCCATTGCCCAAGTAAGGTATTCTACGCATGTTTGTTGAGATGAGAAGGCTCAATCACTAAAAGTAGAGAGTGGCCATGGTCATGTTGGACACCCCAAAGTTGTATCTTCTTAGCTACGCCTAGTATTATTAGCAGCAGTTGGTGAACTGATGACTGTGCACCATGGCTGGGAGGAGGTACGAGGAGGACGGCCCAATTGCATTTGCCAACCAAGGCCATATGCTATTTTTTCTCAAAACATCAGATTCATCAATAGCTCCAGCCATTCCTTAACAGTTAGTCTTGAGGCTTATTTAAAAATTGTCACCAACAAAATGCCCAACCTGATATTTTTTTTATAGAAGATACTCTCTGTAAGGTATCCAAATTGTAGTGACTGATGTGTGCGGTGTATTGTAATATAAAAAAATTAATAGGGGAGGCATATCTGGCATCTAAGGAATATGTAATCTTTTTGTTCTAGCCACACCGACCACAGGTGCCGGGGCCAGTAGTGACGGCGCCAACCAGTCTGCAGATGAGGCAGCAGAAGGGGGAGAGCGAGCGGCAGTGACGAGCGGTGGTAAGTCATATTGCTTGCTTATTGACAATTAATGATATACTCACTGTAAAGGTGTAGTGTTGACTCGTGAAAAACAGGTGAACACAGCAGGAGTTAAGCTGAGTAACTAATTGCCGCTCCTATCTTCAACTCAGCAGAGAAAGTTGAACAAGTCCTTTAACTATGGGTTGATGGAAAAGGGAAAGAAGGATGGAAGGAGAAAGGGCAGGTGAAACGTAATGTATATGACTGAAAGAGAAGGATGCATGGGTGAAAGCGCCAGATGCATATACTATAGGTGGCTGATAGCTAGGATGCATGGGTGGGTGAAGGATGGATGAAAGGTATACGGATGGGAAGCCTGCCTGGGTGAGTGAAAGTGTATGTGTAAAAGGATGCCTGCCTGGGTGGGTGATTGGAATCCTTTAATTTTCGTTTGATTGAAAGAAACTTAAGGACGCATGGGTTGGTAAATGACAAATGTATGTTGCTGAAAGGTTTGTTGAGATTGAGACAGAGAGCCATGTTTGGATGGATGGCTATATGGATGGATGGATGGTTTCAATGGTGAAGACTGGATTGAGAGAATGTAAAACTTAAATGGTGGTGAGTAGCAAAGCCAAGGGTGAAGAATAAAAAATAAAATACTAGAAGAACAATGCAATAATGAATGGAAAAATCCTTGGGAAGGAGAATAAACAAGGGACTAGATTGCTTCGCTGTAGTGATGTTCTTCTCACTTTTACTTGCCTGGAATGTTTTTTTTATTCAAAGGGTTGAGGAGGTGGTATTTCAGACTCCTCCCTGGACTCACAGTAGTTTTCAAGCAAAAAATATTATGTATCCTTCGTACCCACCCATTGGGCCATAATCAATCACCTCCCTCCATCCGTACCCATGGCTCAATTTTTTATGTGTTTTGCTAAGAACATTGTTTACAATTTGTCTTTTTTCTTTCTTGATATATAGCTGCTCCTGCTGATTCGAAACCACCTAGCAGGTAGGAAATTGCAGCCCGGACCAGGCAGCGGCAACTGGAGGGCATCAGGGCTGAGTACCCGTGGCTGGTGGCCTTGGAGGATGAAGAGGCAGAAGCTGCTGTAGATGCCCCGGGCCACAGCCAGGCCACAACAACAGCATGCTGTTGCCCGGTCCAATGGGTGCCCAGCGCCATTTCATCATCACTGCTGCTCCCCCTTATTTCTGCCGATTTGAGTGCTGCATCATGCTGAGGCTGGCGAATATTGAAGCCAGGCAAGAACGATGTACAGGCACCTGAAGAAGCTCCTAGCCCGCCGTTAGTGCCCTCTTCAGCTCTTTTTTTAATCTTTTTTGGGTGGGTGGGTGGTAGTTGGGCCATTGTTGGGTTTTATTTATTTATGGACAATTTCGTTTTTGAACGCTGAGTCTTGGACACTACTTGGACATTGGTTGGGGTTAGGGAGAAGGGTGGGCCAGTTGTGGGATTGGTAGTATAGATTTGTTCAGGGAATAAAGTTTTCATACTTTTACATTATGAATGATTGAAAAAGTTTTTGTGGGGTGATTGTTTTACTTCGCACTGCTGCCTTTGCCGCAGCCAGTTTTAAAAATCTGCTGATAGTGTAAACAACAAAATAGTTATGTGGTACACTCACTTGTCCTACTGCTCTCTTGTCCTAGTCTCTGCAGTCTACTCTGCTACTGTTTATTATTATTAACCCCTAAGGACTCGGAAGGGGTGGGGGGTGAATTTCTATTGTATAGAATGATTGCCGTTCAACAATGAATCAATCAACCACAGTTCCCTTCTCTTACCTGATTAGATGAAGCGAGGGCTGCATGGTTTCCCAAGGTGCCATGGTGGTGGAAGTAGTAGCAGCATGCATTGCTAGTGTTTTAACATTGAAGGCAAAGTCATCAGAACTGAAGTGAAGTCCCATTCCCTCCGAGTCCTAGGCGAACTCGAACTGTAGGATAATAAGACTATTCATCGCAGGAAAGGTAACAAATTGAAATGTAAAAAAACTAGGTTAATGCCATTATTATATGCAAGCTTCGAAAAAAAAGGAAAGTCACCAGATAATAGACCACTAGAACAGACTCAGACACAAGACGAGAGACAATAGAAATATGATACGCAATGACAAATTGAATTAATCAGAAGAATGTTAAGCTTTTAAAAGTTACAAAATGAAGTCGACTCGAGCTACCATGAACTGTACGAAGTGGACAAGCTTAACCGTAGACTCAAATTAATACAGTGCCTGAATGATGATGCTGGCAATGAGACGTTCCTCCAAAACAAAATATCATACACTGTGCGGGGGTGGCTAATATAATATATTGCCAGTGTGGACTATATGAGCTGAAGAATAAGATCCTCCTCACCCTGCACTGAGTTGGTGTTGCTTTCACGACATCTGACCCACTAAGTGTGTGATCAATTAATGGTGTCAATTGTTAAGTCACACCTCAATAAATCACACAGCCGGGGGGCGGGGAGAAGGTCAGGTTAGGGGTTTGATGAATGGATGGGACAGGGGATTTGGGGAAAGGTTAGACAAAGACAAACACTACACAAGGACAACATTCATCTTGGCAATGATGAGCAGCCAACCATCATAAATCTGTAATTGGAGGAAAAGAAAACAAAGGAACTAATGATTGCAGGTAAACCGAACCAAATTGTCTGTCTGCCCCCAGAGAGACCAAGTTACATTATTATGATCTGTCTTACCGAGCTTTGAAAGATATCGAATATATTACAAATTAAACTTTCTGTAGGATTCAAGTAAACAACACAAACACACGCAGTTCAAATGATTACTAAAAGAAAAAATGATAATGCTTTGCCAAATTGAGACTGGGAGTTGCATCTGCATTGATTCCTCTTGTACGGTCCCTCAATCTTAGGTGTTTGGGAGATGTGGTCCGGTAAGGTAAGCGTTGGTTTTCCAGTTTGGCACCGGATAAGAGGGCCTGTAGATTGGAAAACAAAAATGATATTGAAGAATCAAGGACTAGGAGAAAGACAGAAGTTAAACTAAGGATTAGAAGTGCACCGTGAAGTCTCAGAGGAAGCACAAGAGGAGAAAAGAATGTCCTTTAGTTTTTGCATTAATTCATTTTATGCCTGGTGTGTGAACAAATTGGTGAGGCCAATTTTACAACAACCAGTAAAAATCCCACAAAAAATGGCTGCATGTAATGTAAATATCCGTATCGGGCTGATCAAACTCTCTTGATCATCATTTCATCATCACATAATATATAACTAAATATGTTGCCTAACAGCAGCACATGCATAATGTGATTATTTATCATTCATGACTAAGGGGCCGATTCCGATCTCGGCCGGTAGGGCACGAATCGGATTCGGCTTAACCGGATCCGATTCGGAGCCCTCTTTCCCGACTGAATCGAACGTGCGTCCGGGCGAGCGAGTACGATGCGAGTGAACGCGAAATCGCCGACCGACTCGTTCGCGGGTCCGAACCGCTCCGACTGACTCGCACGGACACGACTCGCACCGCACAATGGAGACGTTCCCCGTCCGGGCAAGTACGATGCGCGCCTCGAGCAGTCTGACCGACTTGCGCCGTCTGGCTCAAAAGGGCAGTCGGAGCCGGACTTTGGGGGTCCGTGACGGACCCCCCTGTACACGTAGCCGCGCGAGTCGCACACAGGGGGGACCCATGGGTCCCCCCTACCTGTGCATGTACGGCACGAGTCGCTTCGATGCGTACCCGCTGTAGGGGGCGCCCTTGTTTGCCTCGCACCCATTGAGTCAATGGGAGCCCGCGTACGCGTTGTACGACCGGCTCCCATTGACTTCAATGGGAGTCCGACCGAATCGAGTCTGATTGCATGCGAACGCATCGTACTCGTTCGGTCGGACTGCTAGAGTCCGATTCGGTTGGAAATCTCTCCGGGTCCGGCTCGGTCGGGGAGATTTCTGGCCTGAATCGGAATCGGCCCCTTAGTGTAACAAAAAAACACCCAGTCTCACACTGCCGGCCAACACATGAATCATCTCTTCTCAATCTCAACAAACATGAAGATGACACATCACAACAATCACTCAGCGTTCAATGCATACCAGCATTTGCCTGTTCTTCTGGTGTGCTCACCGTGATCGATTGGTGGTACATTGCAGTATGCAGATCCTCCATTTGTTTGCAAAGCAGAGAATTGCCAGTGTAAATCGAATTATAATAATGTCACATGTGGGGCAGACCCTCTAGGATAGGAAAGGAATGATAGATAGTCACGGCCCAAGCTTGGAGGCAGGCACATTTGTTTACTCTCTGCCCAATGTCTTGCTTGAAGGAAATGGCTTTGGAGGGCGAGTCGGGACGTCTTCACTGCACACAGTTGCGAGTCTGACTCCAATCCGGCAATAAAATGTGTCTAAGAGTAAGACGGTGGGGATAAATTGGTCAACCAGATACACACAAATAATAAAGTAAATAATGCTCCATAGCTCTATATATATTTATTTTTTTGGGGCGTCAAAGAAAGAAAGCCTAATAGTCAGGGAAGTTGAGCTTGTCCTCAAACTCTGGTGGTTCGCCCAGAAGTAGGTCATCTAACACACTACTTCCATGACCTGAGTCTCCGTCATCTTCCTCCTGTGGTACTTCAGGTATGGTGTAATCTGGTGGTAGAAAGTGCTGATTCATTTGATTTTTGAAGGCTGCCCCACAGGACTTGTGCCCTGGACCAATGGGCCTCTAATTCCCTGAAGTTCTTTTTGGTGCTGAGACAGAATATCGAGTTGGAAATGTCGACTTACACAAATATCGAGTTGGAAAAATCGTGAGTCCGAAATAACGACAGCAAGAATATCGTGGACAAGAATATCGAATTTAAGGTAAGAAATATCGTTTTTATAAATATAGAAGTCATTAATATGGTTTGCAAAATATAGATGTTTAAAATATCTATTTTTTTAAATTAATGTTATATATTTTAGTTTAGATTTTAAATGTATGTGATGTATGTTTTTTAGTATAAGTATTGATTATGTTTTTTAATATATGTGTTACATTTTTAGTAGTTATGAATTTTATTTTAATAAAATTTTGCATTTTTTAGTTCCGGAGCGGGTTGTGGGTATATAGGGGAATAGGGTGGGAAGTAATTTAATTATAATAAATTAATGATTATTTTTTACTTATTTAATTTAGATTTTATAGTCTTAATTATGGGAAGTAATTTATTTGTAATTAATTATTAATTGGTTATTGATTATTATTAATTAATTAATTGATAATCAATTATGGTAATTGTGTAATTTGTTTTAGGTGCAGGTTTTGGGGTTTATAGGGGTAAAGGGTGGGAAGTAATTTATTTTTGATTAATTAATAATTAGTTGCTAATTTATATTAATTAATTGATTGAAAATTAATTATGGAAATTGTGTTATTAATTTTAGGTGTGGGTTGTGGGGTTTATAGGGGTAAAGGGTGGGAAGTAATTTATGTTTAATTAATTAATAATTAGTTCTTAATTTATGTTAACTAATTAATTGATAATTAATTATGGTAATTGTGTGATTTTGTTTAGGTGTGGGTTGTGGGGTTTATGGGCTAAAGGGCGGGAAGTAATTTATTTTTAATTAATTAATAATTAGTTCTTAATAAATATATTAATATAAAAAATAATTACGGAAATTGTGTAATTAATTTTAAGTGCAGGTTGTGGGGTTTATAGGGTAAAGGGTGGGAAGTAATTTATGTTTAATTAATTAATAATTCGTTTTTAATTTAAATTAACTAATTAATTGATCAGTAATTATGGTAATTGTGTGAATTATTTTAGGTGTGGGTTGTGGGATTTATGGGGTAAAGGGTGGGAAGCAAACTTATGTTTAATTAATTAATAATTAGTTTTTAATTAATATTAATTAATTAATTGAAAATTCAATATGGAATTTGTGTAATTAATTGTAGGTATGGGTTGTGGGGTTTATAGGGGTAAAGGGGGAAGTAATTTTTGTTTAATTAATAAAAACATAGTTGATCATTAATATTAATTCATTATTTATATTTAATTAGGTTACTTGTTTATATTTTTTTGTGTGTGGGTTTTATTGTTGTAGGGGTACAGTGTGGGGAGTAAATAAATTTTACTTACTTTATAATTAGTTGTTAAATACTATTAGTTTTTTAATTGAAAATAAGTTTTAATTGTGTAATTAATTTTTTATAGTTTACTTTTAACTGTGGGTTGTGGGGATTAAAGGGTAAAATGTGGGAAGTTAAATAATGTTTATGAGTTTTTATAAAAATTAATAATATTTCTTAAATTGTTAATTAATTATGTTAGTTTTATTTAGATGTGTCTTGTGAATTGTGTGGTGATATAGGGTAGGAAATAAAAAGTAAATTTATGTAATAATTAAAGTTTTTGTTTCTAAATAATTTTTAATTAAAAATATTTCTTTGTTTGGAAATTGTTTTTTATTTAATTTAATATATTTGTAGGTACTTGTTATATGTATTTAAGATTATAATATATATATATATATATATATATATATAAAATATTAAATATATTTGTATTTGAATTTTTAACATATTTATATATTTTTTTAATTATTTTGTTTTTATAAGATTTTTATTATTGTTAAAATTTAGTTTGTTTTTAGTTTTGAACTGACTGGAGTGAGAATATTAATTGTTACTCCTCTGAAATCCAACACTTTCCCTACTGTTGCACTCACTGGAGTGGGAATAGTAATTTTTACCCCTCCGCTATCCAACACTTTCCCTACTGTTGCACTCGCTGGATTGGGAATAGTAATTTTTACCCCTCCGCTATCCAACACTTTCCCTACTTTTACAATTATCGGAGTGGGAATAGTAAATTTTATCCTGCCACTATCCAACACGTTCCCTACTGTTGCACTCACTGGAGTGGGAATAGCAATTTTTACCCCTCTGCAATCCAACACTTTCCCTACTGTTGCACTCACTGGAGTGGGCATAGTAATTTTCACCCCCCGCTATCCAACACTTTCCCTTCTGTTGCACTCACTGGAGTGGGAATAGTAATTTTTACCCCTCTGCTATCCAACACTTTCCCTACTGTTACACTCACTGGAGTGGGAATAGTAATTGTTACCCCTCCGCTATCCAACACTTTCCCTACTGCTGCACTCACTGGAGTGGAAATTGTCATTTCTACCCCTCGGCTATCCAACACTTTCCCTACTGTTGCACTCACTGGAGTGGGGATAGTAATTTTTATCCCTCCGCTATCCAACACTTTCCCTACTGTTGCACTCACTGGAGCTGGAATAGTAATTTTTATCCCTCCGCTGTCCAACACTTTCCCTACTGTTGCACTCACTGGAGCTGGAATAGTAATTTTTACCCCTCCGCTATCCAACACTTTCCCTACTGTTGCACTTACTGGAGCAGGAATAGTAATTTTTACCCCTCCGCTATCCAACACTTTCCCTACTGCTGTACTCACTGGAGCGGGAATAATAATTTTTACCCCTCCACTATCCAACACTTTCCCTACTGTTGCACTCACTGGAATGGGAAATTTTACTTTGAAGATTGTTAAATAGTTTAATGTTTTAATTTATAATACAATGTTTTTTTAATTAGATTTTATGTTATTGGTACATATATATATATACAGATATATATATATGTGTAAATTGTTATATAATTTTAAAATTATAAAATAAATAAAAATTAATAGTTTATTAATTGTTTTAAAGGAAATATATATGAATTATTTTGTATGTGTGTTTAACTTTTTTAAAAATTAAGTTTATTTATTATATATTTTTAATTTATATTAAATCTACTTCATTTTTTATATTAATTTTATTATTTAACATATTTAGTATTTTATTATATATATATATATATACAAAAAACACTCGATATTTTGTACAACTATATTTTTTACATCGATATTTTTTTTCTCTATAGTTTTGAGACTCGATATTTTTGCATTCTATATTTTTACATCGATATTTTTTACTTTTATATTTTTAACTTCGATATTTTTTGTCAGTGAACCGTTCTTTTTCTAGCTCACTGTCTTGCTCAGCTATCCATGTTTTGTATTTTCTAACATCCCGTCTGAAAAAGGAATGAAAGTAGACAGTAATGGTTTGTACCGTGGATCAAGAATTGTGGCACAGATGTAATGTTTGGAGGACACAATGTCTCTTTGCACCCTTTTATTAGCAGACAGGTGAAGGATCAAGCTCTCCACTAAGTCATACGCATCTTTTTTTCCTCCACACCTGCGTACATTGCCGACACCTCCTTTAGCTGTTCCTGGTGCATGTGCAACAATGGGATAGCTTGGTCCATGGTACTGTCCTCTTTGCTGACTTCCCGTGTGAACACCTCAAAAGGAAGCAGCATCTTTGTCAGGCATTTGACTAGGCCCCATTGGTCCATCTCAATGATCATGGCTTTTACACTTGCATCTCCTCTTTGCATGACATATTAATTGATAGGTCTGTAGTGCTCAAACAGGCGTTCAAGCATGTAATAAGTGGAGTTCCAGCCTGTTGGCACCTCCTGTATGAGTGCTTTAACAGGCATTCTATTATCACACTGAATGATCCTCAACTGTTTCCGGGCTTTAAATGAATGGCTGAAATGAGTGCAGATTCTTCTGCAGGTGGACAGTAAGTTGCTTACTTGGTCTTCTTGTCTGAGAAAGTCCTTACAATGATGTTGATGCAGTGCGCCAAACACAGGACCCTGAAATAACCACCATCGGCCATGGCCTTAACTATATTACTGCCATTGTCCGTGGCAGCAAATCCAATGTTAAGCCCTCTTTGTCGCAGCCATTCAAAGACCTTGTTGTTAAAGTCTTCCAAAATGTTTGCAGCTGTATGGGATTTCTCCATTGCGAACATCGCTACTGTCGCATGTTTCCGAGCAGCATTAAAAATCTCAGCAGTGTCAACACCTACAGATATTTTTTCTCCAACCCCCACAAAAGAGATCCAGTGTGCAGTGATGCACATGTAATAAGTCACTTGGCCACTGGTCCACATGTTTGTTGTCAGGTGGATACTGTGGACAGCTCTCTGCTGCAAAGCTTGTCCAAGCAATTCAAGCACATCGTGATGTAGCGCTGGAACAGCAACTCTGGCAAAATAGGACCGGCTGGGAACCTTCCATTTTGGGCAGTTGGCTGCCACAAATTCAAGAAAACCCACCCGTCAACAAAAGAAAAAGGAAGGAGGTCCAGTGCTAACATTTTAGCCAGCCTCACGTTGTACAAACGTGCCATTGAGTGCTTGCGTTCATACTGCCCCTCTGGCCTAAACTTGGCAGGAATGGCAGCCTGAATTTTTTTCTTTCCTGATGCCACTGATGCATGTGACTTCTTGAGAGCAGGCGGTTGTAGGCTCAATGTGCTTTTCAGCGGGGCAGTCACTGTCCTCTTTTGCCTTGGTGTCTCGACCAGTGTCTTGTGCCATTGCGATGTTGCTGATGAGGGCGATGCTACTGCACAGCTGGGGAGAGGGCTGCTTTGCGTAATGAAGATGTCTTCCTCTTCTTCACCTTCCACCGTGATTGGATCGGATTCAGATTCCCTGCTCAGCCGGCTTTTACCCCCTTCACCAACAACACTTGCAGTTTCTTGTCCACTAAGGTGTGCCTCCCAACGGATCGTATGGTGCTTTCTCAAATGGGTTGTTTGGCCCCCAATACCATCGTTTGTACCAAGCTTACTCCGACTAACACTTGCTCCACAAAGGGAGCATATGGCAATGTTCGCCTACTTCTGGCTTACCGAAAAGAAATCCCAAACTGGGGAGCTCAGCTTTCTGACACTGGTGCCACTGCCAATGTCGGATGAACTCTCTGCAGTACCTACCTCTACTGAGGTGGTTGTGGGTTTAGGTCGCTGCAAATATGGCAGCTGGCGGTGGTTGGATCTGTGGTGCCACTGCCACATCCCCCCTGGGAAGTTGGGATGAGGTAACATCGGTCTCCACTGGGGCTGGGCTAACATCCATGATGACTTGCTCGTCGTCATCCTCCTCTTCTACATCTGAGGCTTTCTGGAACCATCCTTTTCCCTAGCCTTATCTGAGTCATCTCGTGGCGTGTTTCACACTCAGACTGAGGCGGCATCCAAGTGGTGTCTAGATCATCAGAAGGGGGGCTTGAAGAAGAAGAAGATGATGCATCACTAACCCTCCTTTTTCTAGCTGGAGATCTGGAAGACAATGGATCTTCTGGAGCAGATTACTATACTTCCTCAGCATGAAGCTCAATCTCTTGAACTGCTCCTACCTCGGGAGGAACTCTTATTAGCAGTTGTGGCTGTTGTTCTTGTTGTTGTCCACTACTCTGAGTTTCCTGCAATGATTGGGTACTACTTTGTGCTAGAGATAAGTCAATGTCAACATCACTGCTCGTCGGCGTTGCCGTGATTAGACAGGCTGCCTCGGTGACAGACATGGGCTTGGGCCTAGATTGGGGTGGGTTCACTGATTTGGGGGTGCTGCTCCCAGCTTGCTCCCCAGAGACCGGTGCAGCAGGCACAGTTTTTTGTTTTCCCAAAAACATCTGGGGCGACATACCAGTGGTGATGGTGGTGGTAAGCTCCTCCTTCTTCTTCTCACTGGTAGCAGTTTTAGCATCTTTCTTTGGGGCCATCTTGAAGCTGTCAGTTAGCAGTGGCTAACAGTAGCAGAGATGTTTGATGTGAGGGTCACTCATGCATCACGTTCACACTGTGCACAGGCCTTCTTTCTGGCAGTACTGTGGGTGATGTGTTGTTGTCTTGTCTCTTGTTGTCTTCTTGTCGTGCACCTCAAAGAAAAGAAGCAAGAAGGACATCTTCTTGTCATGCACCTAAAAGAAAAGAAGCAAGAAGGGCACAGCATGGAGGGAAGTGAACCTGACAAATGACAATAGAAGGAATAAACCCTAGACAATGAATGCTGTTGTGCACCTTTAGCAGACATAATCAAAAAAAGTAGCAGTATAATCAAAAAAAGTAGTTTTTTTAAATGATGCAATTTTTTCTTTTTTTAAATTGAAAAAATTATTCACCAATTAGTAATTACTTGAAACAAAAGCAAAGGTGCACCACTAAAGTACAAGACAGGAAAAAAGATTAGATCCGTGTCCACAAGTGTATTCTTCAAAGTTCTTCCTTTATTTGGCACAGGATTAAAACACGATCAAGATGTTCTAAACAGCCGACGCGTTTCGTCCTTACAAAAGGACTTCTTCAGGGCTGTTGGGTTAGCAAATATGTACATATAAATATATTGTAAGGACATTGACAGGAACACAACACCATAAATAACATTTAAAACACAACTACTATATACATTAATTTACATCCTTGCACAGATCATATTCTACCCGGATGCCAAGCACCAGTAACATCCGTGATAGTACTGCTGCAATCATATCAACAAGAACAACATTACAAAAATATGATAATAAAAAGACAACAAACAAGAAAATAAAGAATATACATACTTATAGATTTTTTTTTTTACAGATTTACAGTATAGGCGAAGACGTGCCTGTTGTGTGCAGACAAAAGAAGAAAAAGTTTGAGAATGAAAAGCGCAAACGAGAAAAGGGGGAACCCCTGTGTTATAAATGCTTCATACATAGGGGAACAAAAGATAGAACCCCTTGAGGAAGAATACGCCAGTGAGGCATCTGTGAAAAGTCCAAAAACATTCCCAGAGTGCTAAATAATGGTCCGTAAGGTGTACCCACCATAATTAGTCTGGTTGTTGTATAGAAAACAGCAGATGGTCCAAAAGGTAAGAGTAACAGGGGATATAATATGAAACCGTCCGCTTGTCTCTCTGAATAGAGGGGAAACAAAATTCCATTACTCCTCAATTGTTAAGGAGAAAGAGTACATAGGGCGGCAAACAAGGGAATGTGAACTCAATACTCACTTTATAGAGCAAGCAGGAAAACCCTTCACATAGAGTAAGTGAAAAGGTAAGAGGTCAGACTAATCAGAAGGTCTGTGCCACTCCAGATATTAATTTAATCGTCCACTTTGCTATCTGAAAGTGAAAAAGAGGTAAGAATCAATAACCCCCTAAGTTATAGTAGGATCAGCCAGGAGGGAGAAAGGCAAAAATAAGACCCAAGTACTCACTTTGTTTGGCATACATGAAAGACCTTACATATGAGTAAGAGAAGCAGGTATGTAGTCAAGTTGAAACGAAGTGGACCTTGGCCCAAACAAGAATAAGGTGGGCTCAGTGTGATTGGCAATGTGCCATAACCAACCTGGATCAAAGGAAAAAGGAAAAAGAAAAAAGGAGTCACAGCAAGGATTCGCTGTACTAACCTGCCGAAAGCTAGACGAGATAAACCATATCCAATAACCACGTCCTATATTCTATTACACTAGTAAGCCAATAGACTATCAGCATTCATTTAGAGATAAAGATATTAAGCTTGATTAAATCTAGAAATATGCCAAACTTTAAGGATAGAAGACAGGAACTAGCTCAGGACTTGTTCGCATCTAACCCTAAGGCGGGAGGACTGATAATCGGTGCCCCCAAGACAGAGGGCCTTAAAAATAAGTTTAAAAAATTAGAGAAATTGAAGAAACAAGAAATGTCCAGGTGGTGGGACGGCACCACTCTGGAAAAATATATTGAGAATGAAAAAATCCCAAGGGGCCTCAGAATTTTAATCTTCCCCACTTTTGAGGACCTTGATCAAGAATCCCTTAAGGATTGGGAGGGTAATCTCCGAGGCGCCTCATTCAACAATATGATGCGTATATTGATCAAGAATGCAGAGAAGAAAGGTCTCAAGCTACAACAAGAGATAGAGGAATTAGAGAGGGAGATTGCACTATCGGAACTTAAGGAGATAGTGAAAAAACTATGACATCCTGGACAAAATCCTAGAAGACTATCAAATATACTTAAGAGACAAAAAGTCAAAAAAATCAAACGTGATGACAAACACTAGAGAGATGGGAGAGTTTACATGTTTGCTCACAAGTACGATAACGTTAACATTTCTGGAGAATGCAAAAGAGAACGGGAAGACACATTAGAACTCACATCTGCTAGCAGTATAACCTCCTTATCATCTGTAGCCAGCTCGGTCCCCACAGAAGACACCACAGGCTTAGTAGAGGTAGAAAATCGGTCTACTTTTTAAGTTGAGATGGAGAGGCTCAGATTGGGAGCGAAGTTAACAACAAAAGATCAAAAACAAGAAGGGGGGGAGGAGATGGCAGGAATATAGGCAAAAACAAAAGAGTGAGAAACAAGACCTTTTCCAGGACCACCAGGTCCAAAAAGATGGAGGGCACGAAAGAATAGAAGGGGAGGTGGGAAATGTTGTACAAGAACAGATGATTGTTAATCTTTCCAGGAGAAGGTTGTCCGAAATTGATTTCTCTGTTCTAAGTAAAGGTTTGGGCTTTTGTCCAACTCAGGCAGGAAATGATGTTGACATTTTTGTTGATTTGTTCAAATTTGTAAGATTATTAAAACTTAAAGACCACTTTTCTCGTAATCCGTCTGTATGTACCACAAACATAGAGGAATATACACCGCCAATACAGACTGTATCGGATTTGAATGTATTACAACTGATGATGTCTCTACAAAATGAAACACCGGTTGATGTTAACATGATAAGAATTGAGCTAGATATTTCTGAAAATATGGAGACGGATAGTGGTCTGAAATATCGATCCAAATACATCCCAGTAGGAACACACCCTAACATTGATCACTTCAGGGAAAAGGTCACACAGGGATTTTATAAGCTTTTGGAGCATCCAACCCCCGTACATAATACCATCCATAACCTCACAGTGGCAAAAAATAAGGCCTTGAAGGACTTGAGATCTGAGCCTTCGATTGTTTTTCGGGAAGCAGATAAGGGGGGAATGTGGTGGTCATGGACAGGGTGAGCTGCTTGCAGGAAATTGACCGCCAACTGGCGTATACAGCCTGTTATACTAAGCTTCCAGGCAATCCAACCCAGGCTCTCAGTACACATATCAACATGAGACTAGTGGAGTGGCGGGAAAGCGGATTAATAAGTGAGGATGAATGCAATTACTTAACAGTCAGGGAACCTACTTTTCCTTGCATATACGTGTTATCAAAAATACACAAGGGGGGTCCCTTTCCACCTGGATGGCCCATTATCTCGGTGGTGAATTCCCCGATGGAAATACTATCTGAATATGTGGACCAATTTTTACAGCCTCTGGTCCAGAACTTGCCTGCCTACATCAAGGATAGCAAGGACATCCTTGTCAAATTTGAAGGTCTAGCCTGGTCTGAGAGCCTTCTCTTTGTCACCATGGATGTGGCCAGCTTGTACACCAGTATCAAAAAGGAGTTTGATGAGAGAGCATTAGAATCCTTTTTGGGCCAGACAACCGCAGATCACTATATGCACAATGAAGTACTCATGGAAATGACTGATATCATTCTGTCAAAAAACTTTTTCCTGCACGACTCCCAATGGTACCATTAAATACAGGTTACAGCGATGGGCTCTAGGTTTGCTCCCGCCTTTGCCGGGCTCTTCATGGGCTGGTTCGAGCGGGAGCATGCCTGGGGCTGTCATGCTGCTAGTTGGATGGAACATATCATTTTCTGGGGCAGGTACATCGATGATGTAATCGTGCTTTGGGATGGGCCTGCCTCAGAACTCTTGGAATACCATGCATTCCTGAATGAGAATCCCTATAATATAAAGTTTACCATCAATTTCAGTGGGGAACAGATCGACTTTCTGGACATTAATTTCTTTGTCCAAAATAACAGCATACAGAGCTCAACCTACCGTAAGAGCACTGCCTGCAATAGTACCCTACATTTCAGTAGCACACATCCTCGCCATGTTATTAACAATATTCCCTATGGCGAGATGGTACGCATGAGGAGGAATTGCAGTACAGATGAAACCTTTGTGAAAAATATTAGTGAGACCAAACAGCGCTTTCTCGCAAGTGGATACCCTCGAGGTAGCGTGGAGAAAGCAGATAGGAGGATTGCCAGGACGCCCAGGGAAACTACCCTGAAGTCTAGACCTGCAAAAAAGACCAGAAAGGCCCTGGTCTCGTTCAATACACAATACAATGACCGTAGCAGTAGGGTATTTAATGTCCTGAGAAAACACTGGCATCTCCTCACAGACATATCAAGTCTTAAGAGGATTTTAGCACCTAGGCCAAGAGTGACATACAGAAGGGGGCAGAATTTGAGGAACATCCTATGTCCCAGCTATGTGACCACACCCAAGATGGTCACTTGGTTGCCTCACACCATCAAGGGCTTTTACACATGTGGGGACTGCAATATTTGCAGACTGGGGAAAAATAAGACTAATATATTTAGTTTTAATACAGGCCGCAGATATAATATCAACCACATGATTAACTGCAAAACCAAGTATGTCACATACGTTCTGGGCTGCCCATGTAATAAGATCTATGTGGGCAGCACCAAAAGACCACTTAAAACAAGAATCCAGGAACACTTACGGGCTATACGTAATGGTGACCTTAGATACCCTCTCACTTATCACATGCAGGAAAACCATACCAGTGGTGAAGAGTTCTGGTTCATTGGGATTGACCACATCTCAATCCACCCAAGAGGGGGGGATAGGGAGCTATCCCTGAGAAAGAACGAAGCAGGTTGGATTTGTAAACTTCGGTGTGTAGAACTGGGCCATAATAGTGACGAGGAACTGCACTATTTCCTGTAAACGAGGCACATAGTTAAGATACTTTTGAGCCTCGTCAATGGCCATGTGTTGGCCAGTCCTTTATATCACATATATTATATCACAGATCGAAAAGTAATGCTTCTTGGGTCAGTCCTGCTAGATACACACTGTCAGGCTAAGTTACTCTGTGTTTATATATGTTATTTAATTCTTGAGATGCTGAACGGTTGAATGTACATTCATTTATTTTCCTTTCTTGTTAATATCTCTCAGTTTCTCTCCATCTTCATTTGTCGTCTTTTTTACCTTTTCCATTAACACTTTCCCTTGATTTGTGGCATTCGGTTGCACCAAGCTTTGGTGTACCATGGGATTATGTTATATGTCTTTGAAATAACGTACCTAGATCCATCTACCGTTTAACTAACTTCTATTGAGTCATACTCTTAGTACTCAATCTAACTTCATGGTATATTTTATATTTTCTCTATGGGTAAACACCATGTTAAGATGGCGGCCGTTCTGGCTTAGACCCCCGCGCAGCCCTGTTTATTCACTTTATTTTGTGATAAATTCTGCAAAACATTTTATGACCTGTTTATCCGTTTTCTTTTGTGCTAACTCCAGTGAAAAATTGTTGACCTACGTTTATTACCGTGGGTCACATAAATGCTACCTAGGTAGCATCGCAAGGCAATGAACCTTGTTTTTACTGAATCACTTTATACTGTGGGTCCTTAGAGTACAATGAATTTTGACTCATCCACCATTTAGCTAATTTCTATCGAGTTAGCTCTCGGCACTCTACTTATTGTTATGGTATATTCTGTTTTTTGTTGTTTTTTTCTATTGGGTAAACACCATGACAAGATGGCGACCGCTATGGCCGTGAGTCCTGAGTAGTCACATCTATTTGTCTTCGCTCGTGAAACATTTTGCAAAATACTCATGACCTACGTTTACTTTTGTGGGTCTAGTGGTTATTCATTAATAAGGACTTAGGGGCCCATTACGATACCCGGCGTAAATAAATCCGCCAGGCATGGAAGCGGCAAAAATCCGCCCGCACACACCGCCTGAACACCGACCACGCCATTACGATTACACAAACCGAAACCGCCATCGGCGGAAAAAGCACACAAAATACCGCCCGCCAACGTCCGAGTCGGAGTCAAACCGCCCGCCACGGACGGAAACACGCACGACAACACAAAACCGCCCGCCCTCACGGCCGACACACCGCACGTGAAATTACGATCGCACCGACATGAGCGCGGAAAAACCACAAATATACCGCCCGCCAGCGCAAACAACGCCGATGAGAATCGACACGGCAGAAGCCATGGCGCCAACGTACCTGCACAGAAACCATCCGCACACAAAACCAATAGCACACAACATGGCCAACAAGTCCACACAGCAAGGCACGCACAAATACACAAGCACAGTACACATCCCGAAAACACCCCCGGACAAACAAAAAATACAAAGGCCAGAACCCCAGACACAACACTCCTGAAAACAACAGACCATGAGGACACACCCACATAGGTGAGTACAAAAGCAGCACTCCCACAGACCACAACCCCTTGCTACATTGCAAACCAGAGAGGAGAGGAGAGGACACAGTGACACAGCAAGGACAGCAGCACACCACAGAAACGCACACATCACAACCACCACCACCACCACCACCAAACACCACCACCACCACCACCACCACCAAACACCGGCACCACAAACCCCCTGCACATTACACAACACACACCGCACCAGCACCACAAACACCATGGCACCACAAAGAATGCCCAAGTTCACGCCCATGGAGCTGACGGTCATGGTCGACGAGATCATCAAGGTGTACCCACAAATCTATGGGAACATGGTCCAGCACACACCACTAGCCACCAGAAACAGAATGTGGAACCGGATCGTAGACCAGGTCAATGCAGTCGGGACCCTGCCCAGGAACAGAGTAGAAATTAACAAACGTTGGAATGACGTAAAGAGCCTGGTCAAGAAGAAGGAGGGCAAAAACAGAGAGCTGGCTGCCGTCACTGGCGGAGGGAATCCCGCGCTCTTTAAGACCTTCAAAGCGTGGGAGGAGAAGGTGCGAGTCGTAATACATCCGGAGATCCTCGCCGGATTAGCAGGGGAGTGGAGGCTGGTAAGTACAAACTAATGTATACCAGCACACCGCTATGTACTCACATGCGCAACTACCATGCCACAGCTCCCAGGGACAAACACCCCCATGTCCAGCACACAATACACAACACATCACACACACATGCAACAGACACCACCACACACAGCCCAAACCGAACAACTGTAAGATGCGTGGGGACATGTGTACACTCAGCCAGCCACGTAACCACCAACAGGTCCCCAAATATGCCAGAAGCGCCACAACGAGCACCCACCACACCCATGTGTCCGCCACAGCTGCACTAACCGACAAGTAACAGGTAAGTGGCAGGAACACAAAGTGCAGTGGGTGGGAGGGTGGACAGCCCAAGTACAACACACACCAGGCCCCAGTCCCACAGCACAGCAAGGAGGAGCATCCCCCACACCCCACAGCCACGTGTCAGCCACCGCAGTGCACAACGACAGCCGAAAGGCAGACATCACGGTCCACAGCAATCGGTGTCAGTGGGTGTCCAGCCACCCCCACGACCCACAACACCCCCCACCCCCACAGACCTGCAACATGGAGCACCCCCGCTTAGAGCCATGTGGCATCCAGTACAGTGCACGCACGAACAACTTGCAGGTGGGAAACTGGACAGGGCTGGATTACTGGAGGCATGAGGACCATAACACGACCAACACATGGGACATGTCACGTAGCAGACGAACACGCAGCACCGCCCACCGTCACGAACAAGTGAACAATGTGCACACGGACATGAACAACAGACTCACACCCCACATGACCCATCACAGACATAGCAACACCCAAGGAGCCACGTCTGCATGCACAAGCCACACTGAATATAGTCCCACACGGCAGCCACTGTGCAACTCATCACACACAACCGAAACACCATTGAAGTCCTGTCCATGTAGCCCCTACTGCCTGTCAACCACACACCCCACAACTACGCCTATGTAAGACAAACAACACTAGACGCAACAGAGCGGAACAACATAAATGCACACGAACACCACTGAACCCATCAAACTCACAGACACACCAAGCACATACAACATACCATCCATCCCATCCATCAGCCCCAGTCTCATGAAAGGCATGTCATCCGCACAGCTGCCACACATACAGCAGTCACGCTAAGATACATGCCCATGACCAACCATGTGCCAGAAGTCAATGAAGCGCACGACACACTGTGAGCAACAACACACAACATGGGCCACACCCCCCGAGCACTGCAGTGATGCACATGGCACAGGGCAGCACGCACACCAAGGAGATGGGACAACTGCAATACGTTGGCTGGCACACAACTATCACTCACTCATAACGATGCGTCCAATGCCATGTCCAGTAATCACAACAGACAGCAAATATGCAGGCCATGTCAAGCATGCACACACCTCAAACCATGCACTGTCATGCTGCCACAACACATGTCACGTTCGGCACCCATGGCTCACAGCATGTACCCCAAAAGCATATTCCCTCCCAAATGCGAATCTGGGGCATGGCCCCCATGTTGCCATATGCGTTCCTAAGCGTTCCATTTGAACCCCAAAAGCATATCCCCTCCCAAATGCGAATCTGGGGCATGGCCCCCATGTTGCCATATGCGTTCCTAAGCGTTCCATTTGAACCCCAAAAGCATATTCCCTCCCAAATGCGAATCTGGGGCATGGCCCCCATGTTGCCATATGCGTTCCTAAGCGTTCCATTTGAACCCCAAAAGCATATTCCCTCCCAAATGCGAATCTGGGGCATGGCCCCCATGTTGCCATATGCGTTCCTAAGCGTTCCATTTGAACCCCAAAAGCATATTCCCTCCCAAATGCGAATCTGGGGCATGGCCCCCATGTTGCCATATGCGTTCCTAAGCGTTCCATTTGAACCCCAAAAGCATATCCCCTCCCAAATGCGAATCTGGGGCATGGCCCCCATGTTGCCATATGCGTTCCTAAGCGTTCCATTTGAACCCCAAAAGCATATACCCTCCCAAATGCGAATCTGGGGCATGGCCCCCATGTTGCCATATGCGTTCCTAAGCGTTCCATTTGAACCCCAAAAGCATATCCCTCCCAAATGCGAATCTGGGGCATGGCCCCCATGTTGCCATATGCGTTCCTAAGCGTCCCATCTGAACACCAAAAGCAAAGCACAAACCAGACCCAGGATGGGCCAGGAGCCCGCATACACCAGAGTCACAATAAGTAGGGGCACAGCAACACACCCATCGGCATGGCCAATCCGTCCCATGCCACATGTGCACAGCACACAGTCCCATTGCCAAGCACACACAACTACAGATGCTACAGCCACACACACGACTCCGGGAAACCCATGTACGAGATTGCACGAACTGTCAATGTCAGACGACAAATACATACTTCGCCAGGTGCAACACAATAACAAATCTCATTCTCTCCACAGGTGACGAACTGCTGGATGCTGGAGATGGAGCCAGCAGCCAGCACAGCCAGCCTACAAGCCCCCAACGAGGACACACGGATCTGGAGGATCTGTCCTCCTCTTCGGACACGGACCACCAAGCAGGCCCATCTGGTGTGGCAGGGCCCAGCCGCTCCCCAGGACCCCTCCTACCCACCAACCCATCATCCAGGGCTGCTGAACATTCCCAGCCCCCTGCTGCCACTGTCGTTGCGGCCACACCCACGGTCATTGTGGCCACTACCACTGCCGCAACCGCCACCATCGCCGCACCGACCACCACCGCCGCCACCACCGCCACGTCTTCGCTGGCACCAGCCCCAGCGCAGGTGGTGGCCCGGCCGACTGGATCCACCCTGGGAGCCACAGCGAGGACCGTGGTGAGCAATGTGGCTAGTGGGCAGGCCGGTGGCAGCAGGACTGGTAGGAGGAGCAGGGTCAGGGAAACGCCAGCCTCCCCTGGGAGCCATGCCCTGCCTCAAATGGCCAGAGTCCTTGGGGCCTATGAAGAGGCCCAAGGACAATGGGTCCGGTCTGCTTCAGACACGCGTGAGGTGCTGGGGGTGCTGAGGTCCATGGACGCCCGTATGGGCCAAATCGTGGACCTCATGGGACAGCTGGTGGTGGCGGTGAGGTCACAGCCAGGGACAGCAGCTCCCCTCCGCCACCACCTGCCGGGGCGCAGGGTGGAGCAGCAGTGTCCAGTTCCCCTGCGTCCACAGCCAGTGAGCACACCTCAACCACCAGCATGTCGCAAGCAGGCACCCCCTCGCAAACGTGGAAGGGGCCGTCCGAAGTGGAAACAGATCTCCCGGGAGGACTTCGCACGCTCCAAACGCAAGTGAGGCAGCCAGCCAGCCTTCCGCCAGCCTTCCTTGACCAGCCACTGCATTGACTTGGACTACGATCCCACTCCACACAGCCATCTGGATGGCATGTGTGTGTTGGACTATGGACATAGAACCAGTGGGTACACCCTGATCATCACGCAGCCATGACCGACAGCTCATTGTCACTGCACGCACCACTTTTGTCATCACCTTACACACAATCACATGTCACAGTAAATGCACCTTTTTCACTAACTGCTGTTTGTGCCCTGTGTTTTATTTGTACGGAATACAACGGCCACCTTGGGCGGAAAGGCACCTGATGCGTGGCATGGCAATTGAATCCGGAGGGCCTGTAGGGACCTAGGGGTGGGAGACAGAACAGGAGCACATTCAATGAGTGTGTCACACACCCATCACACAGTACATGTCAACAACTACAAGCAATGTACACACATCGCACAGAGCAATAGGGCACAATGCCACAGCCACCAACAGTGGCATACTACCCCTGGCCATGGAGCGTTGACACACAGCACGCAGTGAACAAACGGCCACCCTGACACAGCACACACACACCTGCACAGATACAGCCACATCAGCCGTCGTACATGGACACTCACCGTCAAGTGAAGTAGCGGGCGATGAGCTGCTGCCGCACATTACCAGCTTCCTCCTCTCCGCTGTCCTCCTCACTCGAGCTGTCCTGGTCTGCGGGCTGGGGCCCTGGTTGATCTCCGTCATCCACGATGAGGGGGATCTGCTTCCGAATGGCCAGATTGTGCAGCATGCAGCACGCCACCACTATCTGGCACACCTTCTGTGGGAGTACGCCAGCGCACCCCCGGTGCGGTCCAGGCACCTGAACCTGGACTTGAGGAGGCCAAAGGTACGCTCGACCACACGTCTGGTCCTCCCATGAGCCTCATTGTAGCGATCGTCTGCTGGGGTGCGAGGATTCCTCAATGGACTGAGCAGCCATGCCCCATTCGGGTACGCAGAGTCACCTGGGTGTGAGGGACACAGAGAACCGTTGCTAATCCAACTGGACAGGGGACAGCATCGCACAGCCAGCACGCTACACCACTCCACATACTCACCGACAATACAGGCCCGATCCTGTTGCATATTGGACATCAGTCGTGGCAAGATGCTGTTGCGCATTATGTGTGCGTCATGGGCCGAGCCTGGGAACTTTGCACACACGTGGGTGATCACCATGTCCGCAAGGCACACCACTTGCACATTCAGGGAGTGCGTGTGCTTCCTGTTGCGGTACAGGTGCTCAGTGGCCTGTGGTGGAACAAGGCCGACATGTGTGCAGTCAATGGCTCCAACGACGTGTGGGATTCTGCCAAGGGCATAGAATGCACCCTTCACTGCCGCCAATTCACGAGCCCTGGGGTAGCGGATGTACCTGTTTCGGTACAGCATCATGGCTGCCAGTACATCCCTCAGCACCTTGCTGAACATGGGCTGGGACATCCCTCCTCCAATGCCCACTGTGTGCTGGAATGACCCAGTGGCGAAGAAATGCATGGCGGCCATCACCTTAGCCGTGGGGGTGACAGCAGTCGGATACACCCTGCGGGGACGGAGATGGGGTTCTAACATGGCACACAGTCGATGCAGGGTTGGCCTGTCCAGCCGAAACTTCCTAATAACCTCTGTATCGTCCATGTCCGCCAGCAATTGGTATGGGCGGTCAATGTTCGGTCTCCGCCTAGGGACAATGGCAGAGGACACATGTCAAAGCAACACGACACATAGCAATTTCGCATACACATCACTGACATGACTGAGCAAGCACATGAGCCACAGCCCAGCTGTCAAGCTGGGACGGCACGGCCACAATACACTTACACAGGTCTCCCAACAATGGCAATGGCTAGTGATACAAACCACTGCCATGTGCATGCACATGGGGATCTAGGCCCCAATGACTTGCGGGGCGTGCTGATGGGGACTGACTGCATATCCGTCAAGCGGCAACGCCACGGCAACATGAATGTCTGCTGAGCATGGAACTGCTTCCGCGGCTGGATGAGTATGGCACACGACGACGACGATGTGGGCACAGGCTGAGCGGCCAAAACAAGTGGGACCTGTGGCACGAGGGGATATGAGACAGTAGTAGGTGTCAGCACTGCACCCTATGTACAGCACTGTACGGATCACACCTCCCGAAACATTGACAGGTGTTCACATTGACAGCCCCATGCCAAGACGGCTGTGTGCTTGCAGTCACACGTCACAGGTGAGAGGTTACATTGCACGTGCCAGGTGGCAGACGTACATAGTGGGAGCTGGCATGTGTGTGCATGTGTCTCCTGTTCAGGATCCACCAGATGGGCGCTGACTCTGTACTGACCATTGGACACAGCATGTTCCGTGGAAGGCTTGTGTGTGTGGGATGGTGGCACTGGATGTGCCTCCGTTGGGTGGGGGCCATGCACAGGGCGGGTACGTCGATGATTGCGCATTGTTGGTCACGGTGGGTGCACCAACTGAAGATGTGTTGCCCTGTGTTCAATTCCTATGTCCGCATGATGATGGACTGTAGATGTGGGCAGACTACACATTGGTCGATGTGCTGTCTATATGCATGTGCCTTCACACCAGGCACAGCTGCCCCTGCACATGTGACCCCTGCTGGACTCGCTGCTGGGTCTGTGGAGCTGATGCACCTTCTGCGCGTGGGGCGGACAGCTCTCCTCACTTCCCTCATTGCGCATGTCATGACTTTGCCGCAGGTGACATGGATCATGGAGGGCCCACATGTACGCGTGGGTAGGCTACACATGATTGTACACTGGTCGCCACCCCCAGTCAGTGTTTCGAATGGGAAGGTTGTCGTGCTGGTGGTATGTTCGATGTGGCGGATGGGCGGGCCTAGGTGCGGGCTTACATTCCGGACATGGGGGTAGTTGGATTGGCGACTAGTTGCAGTACACACGGGACACGTCTCTTCCTTTCCACATCTGGGTCATCCCTTGTACTTACTGACAGTGATACAGTCATCTTCGCCCCAGCCCTCATGTCCTCCCCTCGCTCCCCCAATATGCATGCTCACCTGCGAGGCTAGCGCCTGCACAGGCAGCCCCAAGCTCGCACCAGAGAGGGCAAGGAGTGTATGTGTGGGTCCAGTTGCACGAGTGGGCTGTCTCAGGGTATGATGTGTGGCGGGACGCCGTCCACCTGCGTGGTGCCCCAAATGGAGACCCGGCCTGCATGGACTATGCATCACAGTCTTCGCCTTCCGGATCCGCCACCTGCGACACCCAGTGGCTGTGGCTGCCCTTGCGGCCAGGCCGCGTCCGTCTGCGGCTGATGGCCCACACATTCACTCTTTGGCCTCTCTGGGGAGGGCTCGGGGGTGGTGGCGCACGCGCTTGCACTTAGTCGCAATGGCATGTGGCGTGGTTGGTATGATGGGCAATGGATGGGATGGTGCGAGCCACCTCCCGTGACGTCAGTGCTGCTCGTGCTGTGGTGCGTCCCCCTACACTTCCATTTGACTTGTGCCATGCTAGACGTTGAGGTTCTATTGCCTGCGTGATATGACCAGGAGGAGCGCGAGGAGACCTCTCACACACCATGCTCCACTGCCATCCCGTGCCCTGTATCGCCTGTGCGGATTGACTATGTTGGGGTTACACCTGGTCGACTGGGGCTGTGTGTGCCTTGTCAAGGGGCATGGCGGGCGCACAACAGGATCCAGCTTGTCCACAGAGGGTGGGCTGAGGTGCGCCTGGTACCGCTTTGTACGTGTGCCCGGCTGCTGTGCACACACGTGTTCACTCCCCCCGACAGGTGTCCTCTCACAATGCCCAGGGAAGCGGTGGTGTACTGTTCATGACCCCTCCCAACACGGCGTGCTCCAACTTGGCATGTGCGCATCTACCCGTCGCACCCACCCACCTGAGCACTGCGTCCATACGACTTCACACGACACATGTGTGTCTTCCACAGTAGTGCTACTCATTTGCGTTGACATCCAATACCAGTGGACTACATGGTCATGTCACGACTGCCGTGTACTTCACATACTCTCATCCTCTCTCATTCGTACTTGTGAAATGAGTCAGCGGAGACAGTTTTGGTTTCAAACATTATATTGAGTCTTCTGTCCTCTGTGATGCAGTATAGTGGACACTACTGGCAGCGGAATACATGTTGAGGATATACTGAGCATGATTGCAAATGGGATAGGGTGTGGGGTTACATGTGATTGGCTGTTGCATGTGGGATGTGGGCTTCAGAGTGACATCTGCTTGGCCAAGGCTGTGCTAATGTACATTTACGTATAGCTGCGGAGCTGCGGACTTTGACACAGACGGTATACATGTAGCCTACCAGACCGCTTGGCATCATGGGCACAGTCCATCTCAGTTCCATGTGACAGGCTTGCTGCGGTTGTTCCTCATGCACGCGTGCATGTGAGATGACATCAGGGCATGTGCTTGCGTGCATGCAGCGGCGTGCCACTTGTTGTTGCACTGTGGTGGTTACTGGACATGTCACAGTCACTGGGGTCGTGTTGTTGTTGTATGCACTTGTCGTCCATGCAAAGGTCCTGGTATGGGATTCCCGGGCGGGGGTGGGAGGGGTGCAGCACCCACAGACTCCAGGCGACCTATTCATGTCCACTGAGCGGTGTGTGTGTCCATGGGCGCTGGATCCATGTCGTGTCCTGGTTGTTCGTGCAGTTCCGTCCATGTGGGTGCGATACACAGAGCCCATGCCACTGCCTCCCACGATGCATGCGGTGTTCCTGGATGTGATGGGGAACAGTGTGCATGTCCCGGTCATATCCGATGTCATGGCGATGTCGTTGATGGTGTGGTTACAGTTGCCGGTCGTTTGGTATGGCTGTTGTGGTGGTGACTGGCCAGTCCGTGCGGAAGCTAAGCATGGGTGCGGGGTTGGACATCATAGGTCACTCGGGGAACCTGCGTTGTGGTCCGACGAATTTACAGGTTGTCAGGTATGCGATGCCGTCCAGCAGGGCTTCCAAGTCATTGGTGGTGTACATGTTTGCCAGCCAATGTAGCGGATGGTGGCTGTCAAGGTGTTGTTCGTAAGTTGTCCCTTGGAGGACCATGATGGGGCATGCTGGGTGACATTCGATGTAGCTGTTCTCGATGATCCGTCGTGTGGAGGCACAGTGGTCCCATTTCAGTGCGGGTGCGATGTTGGCCACATACGCCATGCCCCCATAGGCAGAGCAGGCCCTGTCGTGTGCGTCCAGAGGGAGGAGTAGTGGTAGCAGGTCCGCCTTCAGACATGCCGGGTTGGAGAGGCATATCTCGACGGGATGCTGGTAGGGACACCTCCGACAGTAGAAGACGGGCATGACGCAGCTGAACAATGTGATGCGGTAAGTCAGTCGGTAACTTACGTTCAGCAGGGACAGGAGATCGCATCCCAATGTATGGAACAGGTTGGTTTTGTACAGCTTGAGCTGTTCGGCGTAGTTGGGTAGGTGTGTTGCGGTTGCCATTTCGCAGCGGTTCGTTGAGGTGGCGTGCTCCGGCTGTGTGTGCAGTCTGCAATGTGCACGCTCCGAGGTTGCTGTGAGCTCTGTGTAGTCGTAGGGAGACAGGACTTGTGTTCTGTTGGCTTGTTTGGAGGACACGGGCCCTCTTCCCACATGCTTCTCAGACAGTTCAAGGTCAGTGATGTGTGACTCCTTCCAATTAACTTGCATGTGGCCGACATGGGGAGTGTTTTCTTCTTTCTTCCCCGTCCGTTGTGTGCTTCTGTGATATGCGCTATCTGCCCTGTGGTCGGTCTCCTCGGCATGCCTGTGTTGGTCTATTCTTGGACAATGGCTGTATTCACCGGCTTCTGTCGTAGGGCTGTGGTTTCGGAGTTGGAATGGAAGGTCATTCAGTGCTGTCTGCTCTCCCTAGTGTGGGCGGCAGGCTGCCTTTCCGCTCTGCGTTGGGCCTTGTGTGTGAATATTATTCTTGGGCCACCTGTTGTCGGTCCCCGGGCTCTTTGGTGTTCCGTTTTATATGTCTTGTTCATATGTGCAGGGTGGTATGGGTGTTTCTGTGTGGTACTGGCGTTCCTCTTCCCGAAGGGGCCCTGCTTCTCCTAGTTGGTGTTGCCGCCGCTGTGTGCTACGCCATGTTTGTTACACTGGGGTGTGTCCTGCTGTTGCGTGTCTTCACTGACATGTGTGCGTCGGTTGTGTGGCGTTGGGTGTTGTCCGTGAATTGGGCGTTGGGGACATGTCTGTGGCAGGCCTGTCACGTGTCATGTGCGTTCGGGGTGGGGCTGATGTGTGTGCTGCTTGGTTGTGTCCCTGTGTCTGTGTGCGACGCATGCATGGCGCTGCGGTTGGCCTCTGCGTTGTGCGCATGTGTGGCGGCGTCATCGGCGCTTTGGGGCCGTGACGGGGTGGTTGGTTCCTAGTCCCAGGTGGTGTGTACACATGTGTTCCGCGATGTTACGATTTGGCCTGTGTGTCATATGTGGATGCAATGGTGGATGTGTAGTGTACACGCGCTGGTGGGGGTTGTCCGCTTTTTCCGCCCTTGCACTGTGTGCGCTGTTTGCGTGCACTTGTTGTGTGTGTGCCTACCTGCGTCTCCGCGGTACGTTGCGTCCTTGGTGGTGCATCAGCAGAAGCATGGGGAGGGCCTGCAGTGCTGGATTCATGCTCGGGGAGCCGCTTCTTCGTTGTCCGTGCTCGGCATCCGTGTTACCGCTTCGGTTTGTCGTACGGTATCTCTTGGCCATGGGAGCCGTTTGTTTGCGGCATCGTAATTTATGCGCCGGGCGGGACGTGTTTCGTCGGACGGTGTGTGTCAGTTAGGCTGCGCCGCTACGTGTACGGGCGCACTTTGATGGCGGACGGTGTTGCTGGCTTGCCGGCGGTGTTTGGCCTACTTTTCGCATCGTAATTGGACGGGCGTGTGGACTGCTGCGTGCCGGCGGTAACTGGTGCTTTTTGCATCCGCCAGCACGGCGGTGGTGCTTCCGCCCGCCATCGTAATGTGCCCCTTAGGCTTGATAATACTCTCCATGAGGGAAGTAGGTACTTTCTAATGAGTTATTTCTCAGCACTTAACCTAATTTCACGGTATATTCTATCGTTTTTCCATTTGGCAAACACCATGTTAAGGTGGCGGCTGTTCCGGCTCAGACTCCTGCGCAGCCCCATTTGGCCGTTTTCTTTCGTGAAACATCATGTAAAATATCTATGAACTACGGTTATTCTCGTGGGTCCAGTGGTTTATCAGTCACAAGGAATTAGGATTGATAACTCTCTCCCTGAGGGAAGTATTACACACTGTGCTATTATGGCAGCCACTTTTATTTGGTAGTGGGTACATTGTGCTACATCAGGCAAATTATAAATATAATTATATACAAATATTATGGTGGGTGTAATATTGGAGCAATCGTGACGGTCTGGAATCTTTTATAGATGCTTTTCAGTATCGTCTTCACCTGGCGACATCACTCCAAGATGGCGGGCAATAGTATATTACCTTGCGCGCCACTTGTGATATCAGCAACATCACGTCACCACTCGCAGCTGTTTCAGCTTTCACTTGGAGACGCGGGCTATTTAAATCGGATTCTTGCGATCATATCATTCCGTCCATATACTTCCTGAGAGGAGACGCTTCGTTGCGAACGGCAAGTTATTGAGGTAAGATACCAGACGCAGGTAGATTTTTTAGTTTTATTTCGTGCGATTGGTCATTTCTATTCTGCCCTTACACTTTGTTCACTTCAGCTTTCTTGTCATACCTTATATTAAGTGTCTCCAGGCCCCCTCCTATATTTTTTTAAATATCCCGGTCCCTAACCTGATCAAATGTGCTTGGCCATTATGTTTTTTTCTCTTCTCCTACTTTGGACCCACGACTTACTCGTGATTCGTGAAACCAGATGGAGAAAAGCTTAATATCTTTATCTCTAAATGAATGCTGATAGTCTATTGGCTTACTAGTGTAATAGAATATAGGACGAGGTTATTGGATATGGTTTATCTTGTCTAGCTTTCGGCAGGTTAGTACAGCGAATCCTTGCTGTGACTCCTTTTTTCTTTTTCCTTTTTCCTTTGATCCAGGTTGGTTATGGCACATTGCCAATCACACTGAGCCCACCTTATTCTTGTTTGGGCCAAGGTCCACTTCGTTTCAACTTGACTACATACCTGCTTCTCTTACTCATATGTAAGGTCTTTCATGTATGCCAAACAAAGTGAGTACTTGGGTCTTATTTTTGCCTTTCTCCCTCCTGGCTGATCCTACTATAACTTAGGGGGTTATTGATTCTTATCTCTTTTTCACTTTCAGATAGCAAAGTGGACGATAAAATTAATATCTGGAGTGGCACTGACATTCTGATTAGTCTGACCTCTTACCTTTTCACTTACTCTATGTGAAGGGTTTTCCTGCTTGCTCGATAAAGTGAGTATTGAGTTCTCATTCCCTTGTTTGCCGCCCTATGTACTCTTTCTCCTTAACAATTGAGGAGTAATGGAATTTTGTTTCCCCTCTATTCAGAGAGACAAGCGGACGGTTTCATATTATATCCCCTGTTACTCTTACCTTTTGGACCATCTGCTGTTTTCTATACAACAACCAGACTAATTATGGTGGGTACACCTTACGGACCATTATTTAGCACTCTGGGAATGTTTTTGGACTTTCCACAGATGCCTCACTGGCGTATCCTTCCTCCAGGGGTTCTATCTTTTGTTCCCCTATGCATGAAGCATTTATAACACAGGGTTTCCCCCTTTTCTCGTTTGCCCTTTTCTCTCTCTCTTGCCGCTTTTCACTCTCAAACGTTTTCTTCTTTTGTCTGCACACAACAGGCACGTCTTCACCTATACTGTAAAAAACATTTTTTGTATAAGTATGTATATTCTTTATTTGCTTGTTTGTTGTCTTTTTATTATCATATTTTTGTAATGTTGTTCTTGTTGATATGATTGCAGCAGTACTATCATGGATGTTACTGGTGCTTGGCATCCGGGTAGAATATGATCTGTGCAAGGATGTAAATTAATGTATATAGTAGTTGTGTTTTAAATGTTATTTATGGTGTTGTGTTCCTGTCAATGTCCTTACAATATATTTATATGTACATATTTGCTAACCCAACAGCCCTGAAGAAGTCCTTTTGTAAGGACGAAACGCGTTGGCTGTTTAGAACATCTTGATCGTGTTTTTATACTGTACCAAATAAAGGAAGAACTTTGAAGAATACACTTGTGGACACGGATCTAATCTTTTTTCCTGTCTTGTACTTTAGTGGTGCACCTTTGCTTTTGTTTCAAGTTGTGATATTCCTGTATTTGGAATGCATTGTGACAGTGGGTGCTTTACAGTGTGCACACGGATTTCTGGGTATTTCCAGAAGACACATATATGATATAGGGATAGAGGGTCAGGTGGTGTGGTCTGTAGGGTTCCACTGTCTAGTTTTATTTCTACCAATTAGTAATTACTTAACAAAATGGAAAATTTAAATAATTAAACATAAGTAAAGTTAACCTCAAAGATATAAGAATAAATTATTATTAAACTGCTATCTCATTGCTCAACCATCCATGCAGTCTATGGCAAAAAGGGCTGAATTTGGTTGGACATACAAAATGGCTGACATCCCGTGCCACATTGTCAACAACAACACTGAACAGGAAGGCATTCATTGGGGACAAGGAGACGACATACAGGCCTATAGGGAAAGCACACTGGCAGGATCCACAAAATGGCTGCCACACACATGGTCACAACAAGAAGCTGGAGGCCTAGAAGAAAGAACGCATGCAGGCCTATTGCAAAGCACACTCGCTGCCTACACAAAATGGCCAACAGCCACAACAAGAAGCTGGAGGCCTAGAACAAAGAACGCATGCAGGCCTATGGCAAAAGCACACTGGTTGCCTACACAAAATGGCCACGAGATACACGGTCACAGCAAGAAGCAGGAGGCCTAGAACAAAGAACGCATGCAGGGCAATGGCAAAAGCACACTGGCTGCCTAGTGCCTACACAAAATGGCCACCAGCCACATGGTCACAACAAGACGCTGGAGGACTAGAACAAAGAATACATGCAGGCCTATGGCAAAAGCACACAGGTTGCCTACACAAAATGGCCACCAGCCACATGGTCATGACAAGAAGCAGGAGGTCTAGAACAAAGAACGCATGCAGGCCTTTGGCAAAAGAACACTGGCTGCATACACACAATGGCCGCCAGCCATATGGTCACTCACAAGCCACAACAACAAGAGGCAGGAGGCCTGTAAAACAAACAGCACATCCGGGCCTAGAGACAGTCCACTGACTATACAAAATGTACCCTGGCCAGTGGCCACATGGCATCTGGAACAAAGGCAAATTTTGGCCTATGGCTAACACACAAACACACATACTGGCCAGACAAAGGAGGCATGATAAAACAGAGGAAACATAATTAATTCAGCAATGCCCAAAACAAAAATTATTGGGCTAAAAAAAATGTTTCAACAACACAACAAATATCATTCAAAGGCATTACTCCACCTATTCCTATACACTGTTTACATGAAAAAAAATGAAATACCACAAACAAGCACATTTTGTATTTCAATCCAAATCCATCCAGGGGCTAAATGCTGTAAACACCACAGAAACTGTTGTTTAATGCACCCATGACTAGCACTGGGCCTGCTGGCTAGAAGGCCAATTGGCAGACTAGGCCACATAGGGAATTCAATCAATATTTTATATGTAGAAAATGTAGTAAACTGTCAAACATTTTTCCTTTACAAAAGAAGAAAAATGAAATGTAAAGAAATCACTAGGCCCCTACTGAAACAACAGGCCACCCACCACAATAAATTTGAAAAATCCATTAACAGTACAAGTAAATCCAGGTGCATGGCCCCATTCGAACAAACAACACCAGTTTTTCAACTTACTTGTGAAATATGAAAGTCAAAGTCCTTAAATCCAATGGGATATGCAGCAGACACAAAGAGTGATCCTTCCAGCTCCAAATCCAAATGAAAAGTGACCAGAGATGGACAAAGCACTGGGAGGAGCCTGCTGGACAGGAATAGGAAGTTGGAGACTCTGGGGCACTTCAAGTTGTAAAAAAAGTAAAAAAAAAAAAAAAAGACTCCTCGCACAAAAAACAACACCACCAAATGTCAATTCAAGGACGATTTTAACTCCAAATTGTCAGTTCAGGAAGATTTTGATGCTGCTCAAGGAGAGAATCTTCCCCAGATTGCAGCCACGGTAGATCCTGCATGTTCAGGATCGCGTACCCCAGAAAACATCCTCTGGAAGTCCCTGCCGCGCCCAAATGACGTGTTGGCGACTGCAAAATCTCGCTGGAGCATGTGGCAGGCTAGCAAATGTCATGGCGCTCGTGAACTGCCCTAAAAATCTCGTGGGCGATTGCGAGCACATGGCAAGTCGCTCCCGCGAATGACGTTTTGAGCGCGCAGACCAAAAAAAAACTGCTCCGTTGCAGACTGCGGTGTTTAACGGTAACTCAGTGTGCTCCACGGAATGCGGAGTTGCCGAATTCCACAAACTCCACGAATGTAGCGGAGTTTTACACCCGGGCTTATGCAATTCCCACTTCCACTGGTTTGGGCATCATTTTGTTATCTGACTGATGTACAAATCAAGCGCATCGCAAATTGTTGATTTGCAGGAAGGTGCAAAACCTCCTGCCTAATGAATATTAAGTAGCCAGTAGACATTGGACAACCCGCTGCAAAATCCTGAAATCCTGACAACACACTTATGGATTCCTGTGAACAATAGACCTCACAGTGCATTGACCAATGTGCGGTGAGAAAAATAGCATCTGAAAGAACAATCAAATTTGATGTAACAGATATATATACATACATACATATACATTACCTAGTAGCGATTGCCAAGGTGCAGACATAGTGAGGTTGTCAATGTGCAGTCATAGTGAGGTCAGAGTTTCCATAAGAAGAGCATTTTTCTGTTTTGTTCATAACTTTAGCACAATTTGAAGACTTTTCACAAAATGTGTAAAAACAAAACTTGATCCACCTCAGCTCATTCCAGGAAAGCTTTATGAAGATTGTCAAGCGGGTGCTAAGAAAAAAGGGGTGATCCAAAACATTGATTTCCCATGTTAATTCTCATAGGAAACTTCTGTCGAGCTACAGAAAAAACACCAAATTTGGAAAAAGTTAACATTTTACTCAGAAAAAGTAAGTGAGTTTTGTGGCTCTAAAGCCGTTCAGCTGTTTTTGAAAGTTTAGCCTTTTCAAGAGGGGCTTGGTTGGGCATGAAGGGCTAAAAGGTTAGGTATATCTGGACTGTTGGAGTCCACTTTAAAAGGAACTAGTGCATCCTGATTATCTGGTCACAACCTGAACAATATGTTCTGGCAGCCGTTACTGGACATAGGGACATGGCCCATACGTTCTGTCAGTCTGTCAAAATCCTTTATTTCTAAGAAATACATTCTTATAGAAATATTACATAGGCTTTATTTAACATACAAAATTACATACATCATAAGAATCATACAACATTTAATTTAATTAATCCAACAACACTTGACAAAAGCCTGGAATATAACATACACTATAACATTGTAAACGTCTTCAAATTGGAAAAAACTCAATCACAGATCACAATATCTACTCATACCAGTTAAAATAATTTAAGGTATCATAGTAACCCAAGATGTATAATTCATTTGAGTAAGGAAAACATTGTAAAATGCACAGTACAGAGCCATTCTCAACTATACGTTCTGAAAATGAATAAAAAAAATATGAGGGGGGGGAAGCATGAGTATACCCTGACCCCAAGGGGCTAAGGGACCTCCACCCTTGATTGGCTAGCCACAACATGGACAACATGTTGTGGCAGCCATTACATGGCTCGTGGATATGGTCCTAATTGAAATACATTAGGTAAAAACATGTTTTTGAGGGTCACAAAAAGGAGCACGTATAGAGGGTGACAACAGATTTTAGTCACAATACAAGTCATTTGTTAAAGATGTTATACTCATTGTAGGAATTCAGGTGGGTTCTCCAGGTGATTTTGCAGAGTGAAAAACAATGACTCTCTGCTGGGATTTGTTGAACCTTGTCTGAGAGAAAACTTTTCTCTCATGATTTTCTCATAGAGGTTACAGAAGGTGCTCTAGAAGTATAAAATGAGAGTACATTTTCTATAAACTCACACTATCTTCCTGAGCCGTGTGAGAATAAAATCTAGGGGCACATTTACAAGAAATGGCGATAACTATCGCTAACGCTAGTTAGCGGCAGTTTTGTTATCGCCGCCTAACCCTGAAAACTCTTGCCACGTTAGCGGCGTATTACCAAGCCACTGCTACATGGCAATAGTATCAGGATTAGGCGGTGAAAACTGCCGCTAACATTAGCGCGATAGCGATAGGAATTCCGGCGTTAGCGTGCAAAATCCAGCGATAGGCCCAGAAAACTCACGTTAGTCAGCCCAACGTGAGCTTCCTTGTCTCTAATGCAAAAAAATAGCCTATCAGTCAACCCCCAATAGAAAATAGGCATAAAAAACAATAACATGCAGAATGGAGCAGCCAGGGCCAAGTGCAGCACACATCAACAACCCCTGCAAGCCAGCCAACATCCAGGATGACCAGGATGTGAGCCATGATGCCTTGCTGGACCTGCGTCTGGAGCCCTGATGCCTCGCTGGACCTGCTTCTGGAGCCTGGATGCCTCGCTGGACCTGCGGCTGGAGCCTGGATGCCATGCTGGACCTGCGTCTGGAGCCTGGATGCCTCGCTGGACCTGTGTCTGGAGCCTGGATACCTCGCTGGACTTGCGGCTGGAGCCTGGATGCCTCGCTGGACCAGCGTCTGGAGCCTGGAGTGGGATGTGGAGGAGCTGTGGAGTCGATGAGCCGTGGTGATAGACATTGAGGCGCGATGATCACCCGTACCTGCTGGTGAAGTCTGGCAGGTCGCATGGAGACACGTTGCTGAGCTGTGTGAGAAGACCGCCTTGCGACCCTTGGAGCTGTTAATGGTAGAGGCGCTCCTGCGCACCAATGTAGTGAGTTCTGCATCGCATACTACGATCCACCACTACACTGGGGTGCACGAAGGGGATTACCAATGCTGTGTGCCATCTCCCTGCATCATAGGCCCCATGATGTTGGACTGGCCGTATGCTGTGGAGTGTGAGGCCCCTGTGCTACGCCGAACTTGTATGGCGTGAGCGCTGCAACTTCATGCCTAAGGGGGCCCTGCTGCGTCAACTGCATCGGGAGGTCCACCAGCGGACTATGCGGTGACTGCTGTACCCAGCCTAGTGAAATCAGACCGGGCTGAGGCTCCTGCTGGCTGAGTCACAGATTTGGAGAGAGTGCAGTGGATTGCGCCACGGTGTCAATGTCCAGGTAAGGAGAAGGTGGGACGCGTAGCGCGGGAGGGCTGGGGGGCTAGTGGCTCAGGCCTATCACATGTAGATGACGCAACCCCAGTGGCGGCACTACCGCAATGGCGGAAGAGCATTGCCCCACTGCCTCAAGCAGTGCAGAAGAGGAACAATAGTCACATGAAGATAACTCACTCATTCAATCAATCAGGGGAATTGTAAGCATGCCACTCACCAGCGAGGGCCTCAAGGCGCGGAGGAGGGCACAGATCTGTTACCCGAAGAGCCATGTCTTGAGGGTCTACCTGAAGGTGTTCAGGGAGGGAGCGCGTCTGATGTCTGCCGGCAGCTCGTTCCAGGTCTTGGCTGCAATGTGGGAGAAGGACCTTCCGCCTGCTCTGGCTCTGTGGATGCCCGGGGTTTCTGTCAGTGCGAGGTTGGAAGATCGGAGGTTTCTTTTGGGTACGTGGAAGTTGATTCTGTCGTTGAGCGTTGAGGTATTTGGGTCCGTTGTTGTGTAGGCATTTGTAGGTGTGAGTGAGGACTTAGAAGGTGACTCCTTTCTCCACGAGGAGCCAGTGGAGTCTTCATAGGTGTTTGCTGATGTGTTCATGCCGGGGGATGCCGAGGACGAGTCTGGCGACGGTGTTCTGTAATGTCTGGAGTTTGCGGATTAGGGACTTGTTAATGCCGGAGTAGAGTGCGTTTCCATAGTCCAGTCTGCTGGTGATGAGTGCATGGGTGACTGTCTTCCTTGACTCCGGGGGGATCCACTTGAATGTCTTGCGGAGGATGCGGAGGGTGTTGAAGCAGCTGGAGGTGACGGCGTTGACCTGTCGGTTCATGGTGAGGGATGAGTCGAGTTCGAGGCCGAGGTTTTTGGCATGGTCCGAGGGGGTAGGTGGGCTTCCGAGGGCGGTCGGCCACCAGGTGTTGTCCCATGCTGAAGGGGTGGCTCCAAGGATGAGGACTTCGGTCTTCTCGGCGTTGAGCTTCAGGCAGCTGTCGGTCATCCAGACTGCGACGTCTTGCATACCCTTCTGGAAGTTGAGTCTGTCGGTGGTGGGGTCTTTGGTGAGGGAGAGGATGAGCTGGGTGTCATCAGCGTAGGATACGATGTTGAGGCCGTGTTGTCGGACGATGGCGGGGAGGGGGGCCATGTAGATGTTGAAGAGGGTCGGGCTCGGAGATGACCCCTGTGGGACTCCGCAGGTAATTTACGTGGGATCGGAGAGGAAGGGTGGCAGTCTGATCCTTTGGCTTCTCTTGGTGTGGACTGATCGAACCCAGTCTAGGGCTGTTCCTTGTATGCTGGCATCGTGTAGTCTGGCAACTAGTGTGCGGTGGGAGACGGTGTCAAAGGCCGCTGAAAGGTCGAGTAGGATGAAGCCTATAGAGTGGCCTTGGTCCAGGAGGGTGCGGATGTCGTCTGTGGCGGTGAGTAGGGCCACGGGGTGTTTGTGCACGGAGCGCACGTTGAGGAGGATGCATCTTAGGGTGTCGCCGGTGCTGGCGTCGGATGTGTTGGAGGCCGGGGTGGTGGTTAAGGTCTGGCGGCAGTGGAGGCAGGATAACTGGCCGTGGGTCGTGTTTGGCGAGGCCTGTTGGCAGTCTCTGAGTTTTCTGGGGATGAGTGCGTGGAGGGTGGCTGTGCTGTAGCAGTGGGTGGCTCGAGATCCAGGGTTCCTGGCACAGGTCGCGGTCGGGTCGCGGACGGGCGCAGATGGGCTTGCCTTAGGTGCACCTTTGGCGCGGCAGCGGCACGCCCGCTGCACGCGACCGCGCAGCGGCCGCCATTTAGAAGGGTATGGGGAGGAACGATAAGCTGGGAGGGGGGAACGGGCGAGGACAGGGGTGCGGCTGCAGGGGCAGCAACGGCGGAAAGTGGGAAGCGTGGGCTCAGAGAAGCCAAAAAAACAGAATCAAAAGGGAAAAACAAGGGATAACTGACTGATGTAATCATGCTATGTATCCTCAGGGGGTGGGAGGGTGGGTAGGACTGCTCCAAACAGGGAGCAGGGCATGGGCGGATTGGCATGCCCACTCAAGTGCGCAATGACTGTTTGGCCGGCCCACTCAGTCCGCCAAAGCAGTCATGCGCACTTCCCTGTTCGCAATGCAGGCTGTATTACAGCCTGCATGGAGAACATGCCCACACCTCCGGCCCCTGGCTGCATGACTTGTCCCGTTGCCAATTACCAATCCCACCGCCGCATCGCAGCATTGTGATTGACTCAGGGGAGGGAGCCTGACTGCCTACTTCCTTTTCCTGGAAGCAGACGCAGGAGAGCAGGAGCTACGGAGACACTGGACCCGGCTTCGAGGTAAGACTTCCCTCATTGAAATATTTACAACACCCGCTCACACACACATCCCCGCGTACACGTCCCATCCAGTATTCTTTCCGGCGTTTACCACCTCACAGCTGTCCCGCCCCCAGCACTTCTCAATGGCGGCCGTTGTGCGCACATGCACAGCGGGCTTACCACTCTTGTGCCAAAGGCACATACATATTTACGACGCATGACATAACATCGCATTCCATTCCAATGCATACTAATACTAGGAACATTGCAACAGTAGGGTAGGTGTTGCATAGCGAAGACATAAATATCACTAATCCCACTTCAGTGAGTGCAACCCAAAAGTAACCTTTGCACCCCAAACCCAACTGTGAACCCTGGAATTCCTTTTTGAGCCCCCAAAACACACCCCAATTTTTATGTTTTACCCCAAATGCACACCCCAATTTTCATGTTTACCCCAAAACACCCCCCAATTTTCATATTTTACCCCAAATGCACACCACAAATGCCATATTTTACCCCAAATGCACCCCCAATTTTCATGTTTTACACCAAAGCACACCCCAATTTTCATATTTTACCCCAAATGCACACCCCAAATGTCATATTTTACCCCAAATGCACACCCCAATTTTCATGTTTTACCCCAAAACACACCCCAATTTTCATATTTTACATCCGAAACCCATACCCTTCCGAAAAACTTTAAATTACCCCATTACTGACCTCACAATGCGTTGTAATCAAATGCGATGTAAAGGCACCTGCGTTGTCGGAGTTGCGTTGTTAACGATGTACTACCTGCGTTGTAATGGTCGTCTCCCTTGCCAAAGGCAACCCATAGGCTACGCCGTTTCCGTCCGTCTGCCCCTGGACCGCGCTCAGCACCAAGGAGCCTTCCTCTTGGACACTCCACCGCTACAATGCCAGCACCCTCCTCACCATCACCCCTGGATGCCACCTCGCCTGCCAGGACCAACCTCTGCTCCGGACTGGACATTGCCATCGCCATCACTGACGGCTGCAGTATCACCCGCAAGGAGCACCCCGACAATCAAGGAGGAGGCATTGCCATCACCTACAGAAGCAGGCTCCGACTGACCACGCACTCTAATGACCCAAGGGTGACCATGGACCACCTCAACTCCCAGATCCGGACCAAGCCCAAGCACATCCTCTGCGGCACCCTCATGTGCAGGCCCCTCGGGCCATGGCCCTCCATTCTCCATTACCATTGTAGACCTCATTGCACACAAGGGTCTCCCATCCACCGACGCCATCCTACTCGGTGAACTCAAGTTCCACCTGGACAACCCCAGTGACCAGGACACCACCCACTCCTGGGGAAGGTCCCCTACATCAGACGCAAGCAGCAAGTCATCTCAACATGCCACATGGCAGGACACACGGTCGAGCACGTCACCTCCGCCAGCGGGAACTTCAACTACAGCCACAACACCGGACTCTCCTGGACTGACCATCATTGGTAACATCACGTCTTCACCTTGCCCACCGGACGCCACCGCCATCATCGCACCCCCTCGCAGCTGGATCAAGGCCACCGAAGAACGTCTCGTCAACTCCCTCCGCACCAACACTCCACCAATGCTTCCAAACGATGACACCGGAGCGCGCAACCACCACCGATGGATCTCCATCAGCGCCAACATTCGGGCACCCCTCATGAACGGCACTGCGTCAGTACCTTCCGCCTGCCTGATGGCAGGGGTGAGGGTGACGCAGTGCCACAGGGATAGGCTGGCCCCAAGGATTGCTGGAGTTGCATCATGGTTGTAACACGACTGCAGCAATGCATGTCTTTAGCGCAGACAGATACGTCAGGATTCCTGACGTATCTGTCATTACTTGCGTCATGGAGCACTGTCCAGTGAATACAGCGCATCCATGCTGTCGCAAGAAGGGCATAGTGAGAAGTGTTGCAAAGCTGTCTTGTCGCAGCGCTGCAACACTTTTCATGACTGGGGCCCAGGAATGCGCACCATCAATAAGTGCGCACTGTAGTTTTGTCGCAGGGCAGCGCTGCAACATTGCTTGCAGCGCTGTCCAGCACCAAAACCTGCTGGGATGTGGCCCCAAGTGTTATCCCCATCTTTAAGACCAGCTATTTTCTGGTCTTAAGTCCCAGCAGCTAACGGGCCTTAGCGACTGTTTTTTTAACATTTCGCCGGTCCAGGCGGGCGTTGAGAATATCGCAAAGTGGGGTTAGCGTACGTTTTAACACGGGAACACCTACATTGCATATGATTATCGTTAGTTGTCGCTAACATCGTTGGCGATGTTATTAGCGGCCGCTGTAGCCAGGAAGCTGTCGCTAACGGCTGTTAGCGACAGCTTGTGAATACAGCGATAAAAATATCGCCGCTTTAGCAGCAGAAAACTGCCGCTAACGCGGCGATATCGCCTTCAGAATATGCCCCCTAGTGTTTTGAGCAAAACATGTACTTCCAGCAGCAGCAGCGTATCAGATCATTTCGCTTTAACGACACAGCATAGATTATGCATTAATCTTTTTATTACTACTCCATGCAGTTCTTTAAGCTAAACACAGCGCCAGACTTAAAACTCCAGAAATGAACATCAAAGCTCTTGAGAACCCAGACACAGTGGTGAACTTCCTCTTTGCATCGCTGCTCCGGGTCTGTTAAGAACCCTTCGCACTGACTTTTGTTTCTGAGGTGAGACTGCTTGTTTGAATATGTTTTTCAGATACTGTGATTTGTGAGTTGGTAATAGCATAAAAACCATGGGGTATATTCACAAGAACATGCGATAACTACCGCAAGAGTAGCGTAACGCAACTTTCAATATCGCAGCCTATCGCGGGAAAAAAACCCTGTGTCAACGTGGAATTCACAACAAGGCAGTAGCATGCAATAGTCACCAGATAACGCGTCAAATGTCAACGTGAAAATCAACGCCACGCCGAAAAAATGCGAAACGCGAGAAATCATGCGATGAGGCCAATCGCAGTACAAAAAGTAGCGAAAAGCAGCCACAGGCCTGCAAATCCCACGCGTCTGGCTGGAAATTGCACCATAAAAACCACAGAAACAACACACCAGAAATAAGCCAAAGCACGTAGCAACATGGATGCACCCTGACCCAGCGCAGAGGTCAACGCGAACCCCACAACCCCCACAGACCACCAGCAAGGAACAACGGGGTCGGGGAAGGCCAAGGAGAAAAGGGAGAGGAAGACGGGGTGCAGACCGCAGGAAAACAAGACCAGCGCCACGGAGTCACAGAACACAACCAGCAACTGACCCACAAGCAGACCACCTGGAATGCAGTCGGAGTGCCCGAGGAGGCCAATCCAGGAGGCAAAGAGGCGCCGCCAGGACGTGACAACCTAAACCAGGCACAAACCCGCTGCCAACAGGAAGGCAGCAACGGCGACAGGAGGTGGCAGTCCAGTGCCACAGGAGGAGCTGGAGGAAACCCAGGCCACAGTCATCAGTGTGGAGATGCTGCAAGGAGGCGGGAGTACGGACACAGCTCGACAGGACCAGACACAACAACAACAGGGTGAGGATCCAACAGGGACTGGGGGGACAGGGGGTGATGGGCACAATGGCACACATGCACAACGAGGTGTAGCACACTGCACACCCACAATTACCCAGGGACATGTCCCCCATCCCCGTGGCACACTGTAGCACACACACATAGCAATCACAGCACATACCATGACAATGTGGCACAAAGTGCAACACCCACACTGCAGAACAGGGGACACAACTGGGTCCGCCCAGGTGCAGAAACAACAATCACATTGGACAGAGCAGGAAACTGTGAGATGCATATCTACGGCTACAACCCCACATCAGCCATGTAGGCCAAATGTCCACTGTCCCAACTCAAATAGCCACCAGCGCCCAAACAGTCACAATGTACATTGTCACACAGTCTGCATGTCGACAAGAACAAGGCGCCAACACAATGCCAACATGCACCTCCCTTCACAATGCAGAGGGACAAACAACACCTCTATCAGGTCAGAACAGACAACCCATCAGTGATGCCGGAGACGAACACCACACCTTCGACACCGACGCCCTATAACAGCCCATGGACATCCCACACAACCCACCACCAGGACCAGGGCAGACAAGCTACTCAGAGGAGAACCCAGCCCCTGCAACAGACCACACAGCATGAAGCACCGGCAATCACGGCTGGCTCACAACACTTCACCGACCCACACATGGCACCCCAATGCCAGGTGTCAGAACGCATAAAGGAGGTGGCCCAACAGGTGCGGGTGTTGCCGAACCCACGGAATGCGAACTAGAACACATACGTGGGTGTCCAATACCCTTCAGGGACCACCTACACCCCACAAAGGAGACCCACACTGCCATAGAGACACATGCAGATGCACATACCCAGTACAGAACCACGCCCAGGGGCACGAACATATCAGTCACACACCCACGTTGGCTCTGCGCACGACGGCACAGTCCACTCCCCTTACGAATTGAGTGGGTGACGACAAAGCTACATGTCCAGGTACTAGCCCGCTGCCTGCGGTGACATGTCTGCGTCTGCTGTACACAGCACAATGTAATGTCGTAGGGCCCAGGGCCCCCATGCATACAACAAGACCACAGGGACACATGCACATATCATGTTCAACTGGCTACGGGCACGTTCGCCTGGCCCCTTTATTGGCAGGGCCACATGTACAGTGACGCCTGTGCTGGATGTGTGTGGGGTGAGTATAAGCCAGCCCACACGGAGTGCTTGGTGCTGGCAACAACTTGAACAGTGGACACCGGTGTAATGCAAACAGAAAACACCAGCATAACAGAGTCAACTGCAGAGCAACATGGAGGGATCCGGAGTAAGGACAGAGGTCACCCAATATTCAGTCAGGAGGTTCCTTGAGTTGCAGTGCACTGAGGTAGGGGCACTAGAGAAGAGCGCGCTCATGTGAAGAAATTGCTAGGATTGTGTCCCTTCGGGTTAGTCCTGATGCAGATGCAGTGGGGTGTGTTACACCTGCATCAACTTCCTCATCAACGTCCCAGGTCTCCCACACTGCCTGAGGTACAGTTGCGTCCGCAGTCCACAGCGCAATACCCAGTAATAGATCCGGGTGTGTAGCTTGACTACCACCACCAGTCTGCATTCCTGCCTTGGGGCTGTTGCCTCCTGCCCTCCCATTGTCTGTGCCTTCTCCCGTCCGCACACTTGACACATCTTCCTCATCATAGTCCCAGGTCTTCCCCACTGCATGAGGTGACATTGCTGCGCAACCTCACAACAGCACAAAACTCAATCAGTAACGGACAATGGCTTGCGGTGCACTGAGTCACTGGCACCTGGAGTGCTGAGCAGGGTATCAGGCCGATGATGGCATCCACGATAGGTCTGAGCAACTCCGTAGGTCTGTCAGGAGCACCGTTTCGACTCTGGCAGATGGCGGTTGGAGGTGGTCCTTGCGGTGGTGGCGTGTGCCTCCTGCGGTGATGCGATGTCCGGGCCGGTCAAGACTCGATGCTATGTGTGGGCCCTGGTGTCCCGCAGTTGAGGCCAGAGGATGCGGACAGCGCAGGGCCACAGACACATGGCGTTGATGACCTCAAGACCATCGCTACAGAGGCCATTCAATGTCTCAGAAGAAGAGGTCCCAGGCGTGAGCAGCACAGAGTTAGTGGCCCCGGATGCACTGCGGCCGGCACAGGCACCCAGCCACGGGATGGTGACTTGCGGTGCAGTCAGATGGGCCATGCGACCTGAGCGGGTCCCCATCAATGTCCGAGGTGTATGTTGCGGAGGGTTGCGGGGGACAGTGGACGGTGTCCTCCAGGGCATGATGCGGAAGGTCTGATGTTATCTGGAAGCAGCAAATGGAGGAGTGGAAAGCGCAACCCTTGTTTTCACCAATAATTCGGTATCAGCTACATGAGGATGAAAACTAGCCCCTATTCCATAGACTCAAACGCCACCAATGTACGACCAGTGAGTGTCCATGAATGTCGGGGAACACACTTAGTGGCACAGGTGCTGAGAGGGGATGCAGTCTGCGATGATGCCGGTACACAGATGTGAACTCCAACATTACCAAATCAAGACTCTGTGACCTACTGGACCGCAGTGTAGGCCGGAGGCAGCGGTCAGCAGTGGCCCACAGCCACGTGTCGTTGGCTCGCGAGGCACAGAGTTAGTGACACAGTGGCAGTTGTCGGTAGTGTTCAATCACCTCCGTAACGATGATCCTGTTCCCTCCGGACTGCAACGCGTCATCCCCTTACGCCTCTCCGTGCGCGCGACGAAATGTATTCTGCCTTTTGAATTACCGATGTTCAGTTCCAAATCTGTGATCCCACTCGTGCGCAGCGTAGGCCGAGGGCAGTAGTCCACGTAGGCCCACAGACACGTGTGGTTGTGATGCCAGGCACAGACTTGTTGCCACCACATCGAAGGGTGTATAGTGAATTGTTCTCTGCCTTAAATAATGTTCACTGCCATGGTGTAATCAAGACTCAGTTCCAAATGTGTGACCTACCTGACCGTGGTGTAGGCCTGAGGCAGCGGTCAGCACGGCCCATTCACCGAGTGTCGCCGAAATAGGTTGGATGGCCCCACCGGCCTGCGTATTTCAGGTTCAGTGGCACCACGTGTTCGGTCACCTCCGTGTATGTGACCCGGCATTCGTCCGGACTGAGCCGCATCTTCCTCTTACACCTCTCCGTGCGACCACTGGTGTGGACTCTGCCATTCGAGCTTTGCGACTAGGTGCTGGATGTGTGACCTACTGGTCTGCAGGGTAGTCCTGGTCCCTCATCCACGTGTCGCCAGCTGGCGTTGAACAGGGTTAGTGGCACCACGTGTCGCCGGCTGGCCTTGAACAGGGTTAGTGGCACCACGTGTCACCGGCTGGCGTTGAACAGGGTTAGTGGCACCACGTGTCGCCGGCTGGCGTTGAACAGGGTTAGTGGCACCACGTGTCGCAAGATGCCCATATGGAACAAAGCCTCACAGTTTGGGGGGGGTCTGGTGCTGTGGCCGCTGGCCCGGATTTGGAGTCACTGCCATTCATGACTCAGGACACAGTTTCACACATGGGACCTACTGGTCTGACGAGTGGGCCGAAGGCGGCAGTAGAGTGTGTCAACGAGAAAGGAGTAAGGCGGGCCTGTGTTGTGGAGGCCGTGATGGTCTGAGGAGGCTGCCAAGGTTGCGGGCCTCGGGCTTGGAGCTTGTGCCGGCACGTGGTGGGCCCTCCTTGACACACGCCGGTGTCTGCAGGTGATCAGTGTGGCCTGGCTGCGCAGGGGCAGGCCTGATGGGTTCGTGGTCCAGCGTGCCGGGGTCCGGCAGGCGCACAGCATCGCAGGCAACTCAGCTCACAAGGACGGCGTCGGCCTCATGGCGGGGTGGGAGGCGCGCCCTGGCAGAGACGTGGGTATATCTGGAAGAGGACCACGCCCAGGCCTACGTGCTTTTTATTCACACCCCTACGCTGGCGTGGCGTACGCTGGGCCATCCCACTCCGGTGACGCTTAGGGGGGGCGTAACAGGCAAGATTTCCGCGAGGTCCCCCACTGGCTGGGGTGACATGGTGGCGTCCACTGTCCACTACACTCCATACACCAGCGGTGTATGTCGCCATGGATATGGGTGTGTTCTGCAAACTGCGGTGTGTCCAGCACATCTCTGCCACTCTTGGCATTGTGTACTTTCCCAATCATGGTTCTACTGCATCCTTCACACATGCCTGGTTGCCACCTCTCCCCACATTCGGCTATTATGTGGCTGAGGTGCCATGCCGTTGCTGGCTCATGTTCAGGGCTTGCCCATGTGAACATTGTAAGTTGTTCTGTCGTGTCTGGTGGGTGGGCATGTTGTTGTGTCTGTTGTATGTGATTTTGTGATGTGTGCATTGCCAGAGTTGTGAGTTGCATGGTTGTGGAGTTGAGGTGTGTGGGGTGTTCATTTGGATATTGCCAAGGGGCTGTGCATTTCCCTTGTTGCCATCCTGGGAACGCTGGTTGATGATGGACTGTCGGAGGATGAAGGTATCATGCACACTGGCTGTGTATTTGAAGGCGACATTGTTGGGGGTTCCACGGTGTTCTGTTGTTGCCTGCACATTGATGTGAGACGTGTGCTTCCTGTTGCGGTGATTGTGTGCTGTGTCACCAGGGGCACAGGTAGTACATGTGTGCTGTGTATTGCCCCCAACACGTGCGTGCATCCTGCTTGGGCGTATGGTCTTTGCTTGGTCTCCAGCGGATCCTGCGCATTGTGTTGTACGTATGGGGACTGGGGTACCAGGGTGATGGTGATGTCCAGGACAGGTGTGGGGCACTTGGATGTGGCTGGCTGTGAGACTCCTCCGACTCTGGCGGGTGTTGGTTGGGGGGTACCAGGGGCCAACAGGTGCAGCCAAGCCAGCAGCTTTGTGTGGGGTGGGATGTTGGTTGTCCGCTGTGTTGGTGCCGTAGGCCTGTTTGGCGATGATGGTCAGGATGCGTAGGATGTTTGTCACTTTCAGCCTGTAGTGGATGGTGACATTGTCAGATGTTGGGTCTGTGCGGCTGGTACGCTTCCTGGGGGTCCGCTGTCTTTGACTGCGCTGCGTCTGTGGTGGTCCGGGGGGAGGGGGGGTGTTCCGGGTGTGGATTGGGGTCCTGGGGTGGTGGCGGTGGGTGTTGTGGCCCTCTTGGGTGTCCGGGCCGCATGATGAGTGGCTCCATGGCATCTGTTGCCCTTCGGATGTGGCCCTGGGCTGTGCTCCCTTTTGTGGTACTGGCTGCCGTCCGACTTTACACCAGGTCAGAGCAGGTGTAAATTTCCTGGTGCTAACGCGCCTTATCGCCTGTTTTGTGTTCTTATCGCCGATGTGGCTGGTCGTTGTGAATGTTGAGGTGTGATGTTGTCTCGACTTTTGGCACGGGAACGCCTACTCTGCATCTCATTAGCGATATTTGCGGGGGTCCTCTGTGGCGATGTTTTTTGAGCCTGTTATCGCGGGTAAACTGGTGCTGTGGGCTGTTAACACCGGCTTGTGAATGGGGAGGTAAATTTATCACGACTTTGGCTGCGATAAAGTGCCGTTAATTCGGCGATAGCTCTTTGTGAATATGCCCCCATATTGGTTATTTTATTGTTGTTTTTTTTTGCTCAATGTTTTAAAGTAATCCCAATTAATGGGATAATAGAGATTTGTGTTTTGTTCTGGAGTTCTTTATGGGAATAGATACCGATTTTCAAATTGTTTTTCTTTTAAATTAAAAATAATGCATAATTTGGAATTCAAAAGTTGTACATGTGACCAGTTTTATGGATGAATTGAGGCTCTATAACTTTCAATTTGAAAGTATATTTTGAGCGCGACCACGTCCTTCAAAGTTGATGTCAGTCATTTAATCTGACGCAAATCAACACTGGGAGGTAGCTGTGTAATGTGCACAACATGCGCGATAACGTAAAGCCTTATCGAGGCCATTTTGGATTGGGTCTGGCTTGATCGAGTCGGTTTGATGCTTTAATGCGAGTCTTCTACCAGTATTGATTCTTCAGAAATCCAAACATCAAGGGAGATCTCCTGGCAAACTTTTTTATAAATTTGTTATTTAAAAAGAAAGAAAATAAATATATTCACCAAAATTTAATTTAGTAACATAGGGCCTCATGTACAAAGAATGCATTAGGTAAAAGTGTTTGCAATTTTCCCACTGACTTTTATGAAATTATACTTATTTTGTGACAAATCAAAAATACAGAATCTCAGTGAGTCGCAATTCAACCTACCTCATAAATGTTAATAAGGTAGATAGCAATTTGCAACCCACTATGATTGGCTACAATCACAGGCATGGTGTCCTGTTGGGGTCAGTAGACCACCATGTCTGTGATTGCTTTTCAACAAAGCAATCTTTTTTTCAAATGCAGCCGTTTTCCTAAAAGGAAAACGGGATGCGTTTAAAAGAGAAAATGAAAATGTTTACCAACATTTTTTAAAGTGCCTACTTTATAGAAATGTTTTTTCACCATTCACAAAGAGGAAGGGGTTGCTTTGGGACAAATGTGATGGCTGGTTAAGGGCTAGGTAGAATATGTTTTGACATCTTGATAATTGTGAATCGAATCAGATTAGCGACTTTTCCGCAATGGAAAAACTATTTCCCAGCAATGGTAGGGTTCATGATGAAATGTGTCAGAACATAGGGGTGTGTTCGGGAGACCCAGAAGCATAGACAACTTGAGTATCACACCATGAAAAAAGCAGAAAAAAGGCATGATTCATGAGTCAAAACATGAGTGCACTGGCCACTATTTTAAACAGTGGATTTGTCCACCATTTTGTGAAAAAATCGGATTCAATTTGCAACTTTCATAAAAGGTAAATAAAAAGTCTTGTGGTGTGAGGCAAAGAGATGAAAAGAGAGAGACAGAGAATAATTGACAGATAGAGGCAAGACAAAGTTCATGCACAGTGGTGGGGGGTGTTGTCAGTCACAGTTGTGCGGTCACAGCAGGTTGGATACAGGGCTCGGACTTAGACCAGGCCCTTTGGCCATGCCCTGCTTCACACAGTTGCGCACAGCAGGGGATCCGTGCTCACAGTGCGTTGGGCAGCGCACAGCAGGATTGCCCCACCTCCCCTTGAAGGTTGGGCACAGGACCTGCCTGAAGGATGTGCACAGTTGGGGTTTGAAATATAGTGTACAAAACCCCTTGAAATCCACAAAAAACACAGTTAAAAAACTGAGTTATTGTGTTGCTCTTGATATGAATTTACCTTAAATAAATGAAAAGACAAGAGGCAATTGGAAAAACAGTAACTAGTTGGTTTTTATTTAATTATTTATTTTACGGAGTTTTATATAGCGCGAACTTGACCCGAAGGTATCGGATATCAGAGCGCTTTACATAGCACCAGTTGCCTTACATGAGGACACATTCATTTTTGTTAGGCACGGGGAGATTAAGTGATTTGCCCAGAATCACAGGATGTTCAGCGTCATTGCTGAGACTCGAACCCAGTTCCCCAAATTCGGGGGCTCTGCCCTAGCCGTTAGCCCAACTCCTCTCCCCTCGCCTCTCGTCTCCCTGGTTTAATTAAACGATGCGGCCGGGAGTGCCTGGACAAAATGTGTCTGCTCAAAATCTCTCGATGTACAAAGTTTTGGGCATCAATTTACACAGTTCAAGAGGTACAGTAAAAAAAAGTCTACGTTCCCAAAAAGCATCTCAGTAGCACATTAACAAACTCTGGCATCTGATAAGGACACAGATGGCTCTCGACCTTGGGGAGAGTTAGTGTGGGTCAGTGTGTATGTGTCCAGATGTCTGGCAATAAGGAGCGCGTGATCGCTACGTGTGGTGTGCCTGTCATGTCCTGACTCGTTGAGTGTGCCTATCTACATGTGGTAGTTAGCTTTGTGATATTTCTGGTGAACGTGAACCTTTGGCCAAACGGGTTTTACTGGGGCCAATTATTTTGGACTTGTTTGTGGTGCAACTATCTATCTGTGGAATTGAGTAGGGTTTTCCCTGGGTGCGTGTCATCTTTGGTTTGTGGGGGACCCCACCTCTGACCTGTTACTCACTAGTTGTGGGCATGGGTCATTGGACAATAGCAACAGGCAGAAAGACGGAGCAGGCAGCCACACTTCTATTCAAAACATTATCTTTATTGTTTGCTATATGAGGCAATGGGCACTTTCTAAAGTTTGTGTGGGCACACTTGCACCCGTGCTCGAACACGCGGCTTGGCTATAACACTGGTATCCAGTTTTAATCAAAAAAGTGAGGGAAGATGCCTCTGGTGCAAATAGAAAGCTACTGGGAAGTTAAGGATGGGAAGAAGGGATCCACTTATGATGTCCTTGGAAGTCAAAAGTTTTTTGATGTCACTGGTGTCCAGATCTAGTAATCCCTTGTATTGCCCAAGGCAACGCAAGGGCTCAAGTCAAATTTATGAAGTGGTGTAGTAGGCAGCTTGCATCGTTTTTGGTGACTTGCGTGGTGGAAGGGCTGCACTGGCCTGTGTGATGCAGTCATTAATGTATGCAAGGAGGGTGTTCCCATCCAAATTCCAATGTAACAGTAACGCAGTGGGATTTACAAAGATATTGCTGTGTGACGCATCTCTCGCCTTGTGTTATAGCACGCCATTTAGTAAATACAGCCTTAATGTGATATTGTCCAGGTTTTATGAGTTTTTACGTGAGTTGACGACAATCTCTTGTGCCAAACAAAGCCTCTTTTCTTGTTCAAATCAATCAAAACTTGCCACAGATTTCTGAAGTAGGAGTGGGAAATTCCTCTGCTGCCTTGGTCATGATTACTGTGATTTGTCACCTGTTAAACCTTAATATAGAAAGGAACGCACTGACTTTGTTTTATAGGTAGGGTGGGGCCTGAAACTCCGAGATACATAAATAACGGAGGCAGAAGATGGAGAGGCATCCACAGCTGGCAGAGGACGACAAACCACCAACAGCCAGCACTCCTGACCTGCACCTTCAGAGCAAGAGGGATACACCTCCCAGAAGCACCGGTTTCTAAGCTCAACATGACCACCGAGGCTGTGCAGGTGAAGACATTCTACAATGCCAATGGCTTCCTGATCGGACTACCCGTGCTGGGCACCAAGGAGCTGGAGGCTACCAGGATGGCCTTCGAAAAGCTGGAGAAGGAGTACGGTAAGTGCAAAGGGCAGGTCCCAGTTCACAATTAGTTTTGCAGACCTTTCTGCACAATTCAGTCACTTACAAGAGTAACACTCAGACTGCAATAATGTAATGTACACTTGTGAATGCAAAAGATCCATCAGTGTTACCGTATTCACAAGAGCAGCTGTAATGTGCATTCCAGGGGGGGGGATGGTGCTGCAGATTCCAATGGCGACTCAAAATTTGGAAGTTTGTATGTAGTTGTGATAAATTTGTGGATAAATTACCCCATGTCTACTGCAGAGCTATCAGTAAATTGAACTTCTGTCTGGTGCCACCACCTTTTAGGTTAGGCTTTAGAGAACATTTGCTTTGTCTGCCAGCATCATACATGTACATTAGACACAAAATGCTCATCACACTGCACCTAAGACTAGATCACTATACTGACTACTTCCAAGGAAATCTAATCCAACACACTGTGCTGCTTCCCCAAAGCACATAAGGTTATACCACCACACTGAACAACTCCAAGGAACACTAACCCACCACACTGTTCTGCATCCCTGAAGCACTAAAAACAAGACCCAACACACTGAACTGCTTCCAAGGAACACTAACCCAGCACACTTCGTGGCATCCCTGAAGAACTTAAGACTAGCCCATCACACAGAACTGCATCTTAGGAACACTAACCCAACACACTAAACTGCTCCCCTGAAGCACTAAAGACTAGACAACCACACTAAACTGCCTCTTAAGAACACTAACCCACCACACTGCGCTGCATCCCTGAAACTCTTAAGACTGGACCACGACACTAAACTGCATCCCAAGAACACTAACTGAACACACTGTGCTGCATCCCTGAAACACTTCAGACTGGACCACCACACTGAACAGCACCCCAAGAACACAAACGCAACACATTGCACCACATCCCTGAAGCACTAAAGACTAGACAACCACACTGAACTGCATCTTTGGAACACTAACCTACCACACTGCGCTGCATCCCTGAAGCACTTACAAATAGACCACCACACTGAACTGCATTTTAAGAACACTAACCCAACACACTGTGCTGCATTCATGAAGCACTTAAGACTAGACCACCACACTGAACTGTATCCTAGGAACACTAACCCACCACACTGTTCTGCATCCCTGAAGCACTAAAAACTAGATCTACACACTGAATTACATCTTAGGAACACTAACCAACACACTTCGCTGCATCCCTGAAGCACTAAAATCTAGACCACCACACAGAACTGCATCTTAGGAACACTAACCCAACACACGGTACTGCATTCATGTAGAACTTAAGACTGGACCACCACACTGAACTACATTGTAGGAACACTAACCCACCACACTGTTCTGCATCCCTGAAGCACTAAAAACTAGACCCAATACACTGAACTGCTTCCAAGGAACACTAACCCAACACACTTCCCTGTATCCCTGAAGCACTAAAAACTAGACCAACACACTGAGCTGTATCCTAGGAACACTAACCCAGCACACTTCGTGGCATCCCTGATTAAGACTAGACCACCACACAGAACTGCATCTTAGGAACACTAACCCGACAAACTGTGCTGAATCCCTGAAGCACTAAAGACTAGACCACCACACCACACTAAACCTTAAAAACACTAAATCAACACACTTCCCTGTGCCCCTGAAGCATTTAACACTAGACCACCACACTGAACTGCATCTTATAAACACTAACCCAGCATACTGTGCCGCATCCCTGAGGCACTAAAGACTAGACCACCACACTGAACTGCATCCTACGAACACTAACCTACCACCCTGTTCTGCACCATGAAGTACTAATGACTAGACCACCACACTGAACTACATCTTAACAAACACTAATCTCACAGGTTGCACTGCAACCATAACGCTGAAAGACTTGTCCACCAGAGTGAACTAGATCGTAGGTACAATAACTACAGGTTGCTCTTCAACCATTAAAAGACTAGACCACGACAAGGAACTGCATCCTAGGAACACTGACCCAAAACACTGGGCTGCATCCAGGGTTCGATTGGGATTAAAAATCGGCCCGGGCACACTAAAAAAAGTGGCCCACATTTGCATATTGTCTTTCCGACAAAAACACTGCTTCTGCAAAATGTTATGGAAAAAAAGGGGGGGTAAAAAAAAATGCCCGGATTAGTTCACACTGGTGAAACACACCTGAAAACAAGTGTGGCCACTTCTGCTCAGGCCCCCTGGCCCCTGCCTCCGCTCAATATGCATACATGAATGGGCCAGCGAGAGAAAGGTAGTGACACCTCTGCCAGGTTGATAAAAGGGAGGTAATGGATGCCCATCTGTCTCCAGAAAGGCTCCTCATGCACCCACTGGGCCGCTGGCGGTATCCGAACAATGGAGAAACCACCCAAATCGGCCCCCCCCAGACTGCTCAAAAAAGCAGCCCACAGCTGGAACTGGACACCGGCCCCTCCGGCATTGCCCGAGTGCCCGCATTACCAATCCGACGCTGGCTGCATCCTATGCACACTAGCCTACCACACTGCACTACATCTGAGGGACACCTAACAAGAAATTATTGACGACTTTAGTGATTGCAAATACATGAAATATATTATGACTGCAAAGAAATGAAGGGTAAATGTGAAAAAACGGGAACTGCATCTAAGAGTGAGCATGGGGGCGACACTAGTGAACAAAACCTGATAAATATTGTGCAAGGTGCCTTAATCTGGGCGAACTGGCTCACACTGAAATTATGTTTACAACCGAGGGAATGTATGTTTACATCGGATTAGAAGACCATTCTACCTCCAGCAAACACCACTGCAGGAGAAAATACTCACAACCAAACGCTCATAAAATGTGTTTCGGCCTTTCACTGTGTTTACTTTTGAGCTCTTCCGGCTTCAAATGTTTATTAGCATGTTCACAAAATACAACAGTCACTCTAACAAAAGGGCTTTTGTCCATCCTTAGTATAAATCCAAGCTTCCTCGACTTTACACAAAAGACAGACCTTTTGGCTTCGTAGGTGTGTTTGCATCTGTGTGCACGTGACATTATTGTGGTTGCAATGGTACACACAGTCAGAGCCGAGAAGCTTTCACAGGAACACCTGACCTCAACAGCAAATATTCACCTTTGAGGACAGGGGGAGGGAGTGACAAGCGTAACTCACAGGAGACACTCCCAAATCTTTCATAATAGTAATTATGTGTAAATATGCAAATTACACTATACAGAACGGTATTAATTCTTCCCCTCTCCCCTCCCCCATTTTAATCTGTTCTGAACCAGGCCCACCAGACCCCAGTGTTCAGTGTTTACAACCTTAGGCTCGAAATGCTGTTGCAGCATTAACAGTGTCTGTCAAAGGAGGTCTGAGCTACATCAAATATCCAGGGTCACTGGAATTATGCGGCAAAGGAGGGCCAAATTATGAAAGATGAGCAGATAACGTTTGCAAAGGACCTACCGCTGCTCAGCATTATGTGGGTCCGTGTTTTGGTAACTTTTGATCCATTTGAGGTAGAAAAAGAAATTCTATTAAAATCTTCAAATTATGCAGCAGATAATGGATTAGGTGGCAAATGCGACAAACTCATCATAATTATGCTGGGGCCACTGAATCACATATCTACAGTGGCACTAAAATACTTACAACAGGAATATTGATTATAGCGGTGAGGGTATTTCTGACATCAGCAGCTGGATTTGAATACATGCTGGCACAACATTCGCCTTTTTATGAATGTCAAACCTGCCCATGTCACCCAAAAAGCTTGCTGGGTGAAAAATGCAAAATTATTTTGTCTTAAAAAACTAGTCGGTTTCCTCAAACAATGAGGTGATTCTTTAAACACTTGGGGGCATATTATCAAGCCACTATCGCCACCACAACGTCACTTTTTGTGACATTGTGGTGGCGATAGGGTCAGCACCCTATTACCAAGGCAGCGCTAAACCACATAACGTGGCTAAAAGCCACGTTAAGTGGCTTATCGCTGCCTTGGTAATAGGGCCCCTTTCAATCAATCAATCAATCAATCAGAGCATTTATAAAGCGCACTACATACCCGTGAGGGTCTCAAGGCGCTGGGGGGGGGTAGGGTGCTGCTACTGCTCGAACAGCCAGGTCTTGAGTAGCCTCCTGAAGGTAAGTAGGTCCTGGGTCTGCCGCAGGTGGGTGGGGAGGGTGTTCCAGGTCTTCGCGGCGAGGTGGGAGAATGATCTGCCGCCGGTGGTTGCTCTTCGGATACGGGGGATGGTTGCGAGTGCGAGGTCAGCGGAGCGGAGTTGGCGGTTCGGGGTGTAGAAGGTGAGTCGTCTGTTGAGGTATGTTGGTCCGGTGTTGTGGAGTGCCTTGTGTGCGTGGGTGAGGAGTTTGAAGGTGATCCTCTTGTTGACGGGGAGCCAGTGCAGGTTTCTTAGGTGAGGTGTGATGTGGCTGTGGTGAGGGATGTCGAGGATCAGGCGTGCAGAGGCGTTCTATATGTGTTGTAGTCATTTCAGGAGTTTGGCTGAGGGTCCTGCGTAGAGGGCGTTTCCGTAGTCCAGTCTGCTGCTGACGAGGGCCTGGGTTACCGTTCTTCTTGTTTCGATGGGGATCCTCTTGTTTCGATGGGGAAAATTAGCGTGAAAGGGGCGTGCAGTGGGTGTTGCGGTGGTCGTTCCACCGCAATACCCATTCACTTGGAGGCTGCCACCTATTATCAAGAGAGGCGATAATAGGTGGCAGCACCGAAATTAAGACCAGGAAAATCCTGGGGGCATATTACCAAGGGCCGGCGATACAATTATCGCCGCTTTAGCGTCCGTTTTTCAGGCGCAAAGCGGCGATAATTATATCGCATTATTTACAAGGACACGCTAGCGCGTGTTTCCTTGACTTAGCTCCCGTTTTTCACACGCCTCGCCTCGATAATGAGATGCAAAGTAGGCGTGGCTGTGAAAACAACATGGGAAAATATCGCGAAGGCAGCTTCGCGATATTATCAACGAGGCGTAGCGATAATTGAAATCGCGCTAACTCTGCCTTAACTCAGGAATTTAACGTCTGTTAAATTCCTGACTAAGGCATACCTAACATGGGAGGTGGATTGTGGGGCTAAGGCCACAGGGCCTATCATCTAGCTTATTGCTGTTTTCCATGGAACATCGCTGGAAAACCAGCGATGTTCCATGGAAAACCCCGCTATCGCTGGAATATTTATCGCCATAGCGCTAAGCGTTGATAATACAGCGCTAGCTTGGCGATATATTCCAGCGATAGCCGGCGATAATTAAAAGCGCGCTAAGCGCGCTCAGCGATAATTATCGCTGGCGCTTGATAATATGCCCCTTGGTCTTAAGGTGGCGAAACGAGGAGAAATGCTTCATTTCCCCTCGTCTTTGCTTTTTCCATGTGTGCTGCCTTGTGCAGCACACATGGAAAAAGCAAAATGCCAAGCTTTATTCATGTACAGGAAGGTGTCCCTTCCTGTACATGAACAAACCTGTTTTTAAAAATGCCATTTTGTAACTTACATGTGTAACTTACATGTCTCTGCAACCTGTTTCAGTAAACTAAAAAATCTCCGGAAAGTCCTACACTTCCTACCGAAAGATTGCCGCAAAGCAGTAGTCCATGCCACAGTTACATCCAGGCTGGACTACGCAAATAGTCTATATTTGGGCCTTCCCAAGTACGCCATTTGCCGCCTTCAGATGATTCAGAATGCGGCTGTGAGGCTGGTTCGTCGTATACCATTTCGACACCATGTCTCTCCGCACCTACAAAAGCTCCACTGGCTTCCAGTTGAGAAACAAATTAAATTTAAGGCTATGACGTTGGCCCACCGGGCCCTTAATGGAAAGTTCCCTGGTTATCTGAAGGAAAGACTGTGTCTTTATAAGCAAAATCGTACTCTGCGATCCAATTCTCATAATTTGCTGCGCACCCCACGATTTGTGAAATCACGTTTGGGCGGCAGAGCTTTCACATTCAGAACGGCTTTGCTGTGGAATGCTTTACCAGGGCCCCTGCGACAGGCCAATTCTGAAGCCTGTTTTAGAAGGGCCCTGAAGACGTCGCTCTTTATGGCTGACTAAATAGGGCTCGTTGGTACCGGTGCTCTCTATGGGCGCAATTACCTGTTGCTTCAGCGCCGGGACACCCCTGTTTGGGGTAGCTGTTGCGCTTTATAAGCGTCGGTATTATTATTATTATTATTATGAAGCAGCACACATGTGAGTTACAAAATGGCATTTTAGGTTTGTTTATGTACAGGAAGGGACACCTTCCTGTACATAAACAAACCTCCCTGCTCGCAGACACCCTTGCACTCTGGTGCAAGGGTGCCTGCGTTGGCGTTAAGTCGTGAGACTTAGCGCCATCGCAGGGGGAAACGCCAGGCTGCACCATATCCTTGGTAATATGGTGCAGCCTAGCGTTTCCGAAGTGGCGATGAGAGGTGTTAAGCCAAGGAGGCTAACGCCTTTCATCGCCACTTCCTTGCTAATATGCCCCCAAATTTATATATTATTAAATAATTCCGTTTTTAAAAACAAGCTATTTATCAGAGAACACAGCTGAATTTTGAAAAACAAACAATTACAAAAAAAGTTTCTCTAAAATGAAAACTCTCAAATGTAAATGTATTATATATGCTCCCCATATTAGATGTTTAAAAATACATTTTTTCAGCTAAATTCACAATTTATGTAAATAAGAAAAAACTAACATTTGCCCATTCTAGCATGGATGACAACCCTACCAGACATGGCCACGCGCATCCGGTGACCCTATGGATTGGATCACTTGCCTGAACCTCCCCTTAGCACAGGAACCTGCGCTGGTTGTTTACTCAGTGTATGTTTGTTCCTTGTGTTACACAGGTAAGGCGCACACCCAGTACAGCCTGCATAATATCCACCAAGCCGACCCTTGGGTGATGGACCTGGCCGCCCACCCGGACATCCTGAAGGTTGTCACTGCTGTGCTGGGACCAGACATAATCCTGCTGGACTCCCGGTTCATCTGTAAATACCCCTCCTCCGACATTCCACGCAAAGATGACGCGGTGCCCTACGTGGCCTGGCACCAGGATATCAAGTAAGCCAACGCGCAGGCGCATCGGATCATCATAACTTTGGGGCAAAATGGGGGCTTGAACTAGAGGTCAGTAAAATAGCAACAGTGCAGGTCTCATATGTCCCCATTCATCATTTTGTTATTGCATGAAATGTGGACATTTTGAATTTTATTTTTTTCTGTAAAATATAGGCCACTAACTCCTAAAAATTATTACATCGAAGGAAATTTTCCAAAAAGTCCAGTGACAACTTCTTTCTCTCGCAAAACTGATATTTTGCTGACATTATGTCTCACAGTTAATAACTTACTCATAGTGAGTTGAGTGCCAGAAATCATTATTACACGCATTATGTGAGGGGCATTAATAGCTAAACTGCTTTGACAATATCAAACCTGACCAAGGATGCATTGGCGTTCAGTTAATGTATTACAGCTGGTCTTTCTGTTTACCCTTCACAGGTACTGGAGCTTCGAGGGCGGGCCAGTGGCCTCAGTGTGGCTCGCCCTGGATGACGTAGACACAGAAAATGGCATCCTTCAGGTTATTCCAGGTATGGATTTATGTCTATGTGCATGGCATCAGTCTGAGAGCCTGGGGCAAACTGAGAAGGAGAGACCTCCCTTGCTTTCAGCAAAGAACTATTGTGTCATAAGGAGCAACTTGGCGAAGGTTATGAAGTTGGGGGACTGTCCATATAATGATCGTGTTCCCTCAGTGCAGAGAGAGGGTTAAGGTTGGACACCTGAAGGACAGTGGCATCAGTTAGATGTTGATGAGGGTCTCAGACAGAAGATATGGGACCAGATTCACTTTCTCATGTTCTGCAATGCATCTATCAACTGTGATGCCACTTGGACTCAAATAACTTACCAAAATTGGGAATGTGGTAGCCAACACAAAAAGGGGCAGAAGAATCCTGTCACATGAGCAGACGTTCCTCTGAGACAACTTTCCTCCTAGCTCTCATCACACGCAATGCTTTCTCTATTTCCAGTAACACCCCATAAAACACTTCCTACAAACCTTCTGTTGGTCATCTTCTTGAGTGCCACTAATCCATTCAACCATTCATTCTCGGCCATGACCGCTCCTCAACCAGCCTTATCATCCTCCTCATCCATGTTCTGAAGGGCTCCTGATTCTATGTGGCTACTTCATAAGTCCATACAAGGAGATGATGGACGGAGCGCTGAAACTTTTCAGACACTCACCCCAGTCACAGATCTGGGTTGAATCCATCATCGTTCTTTAGCTCACTTCGCCACCCCAGTTCAGACACAGCTATATGCAAATCAGTCTTGACCCTGTGCTTCATGGGTACAGTCCAGCCCGAACTGCCAAGCCATGTCTTCCCTGGACCGGAAACAAGCATCCTGGGACCGGTTTCGGGCTAACAGCCCTCATCAGCCAGGCTAGCTTGAATCCAGTGGTAAAGTGAGCAAGGGACCCACTTCTGGGCATACCCTGCCAACTGCGAAGTGTCTGAAAAGTTTCAGCGCTCCGTCCATCATCTCCTTGTGTTTGCTTTGTTTGCCCTAAGTTGGCAGGGTATGCCCAGACGTGATAAAGGAGATGGCATGGGCACATTAACATGTTAATGTGCCCATGCCATCTCCTTTATATAGGGATGACCACGAGACCCATAAAGACTCGGATCACGGAACATCGCAGCAATTTTAGATGCCATAAGACCAACACCAAAATGACAACACATTTTGACCTCTTGCACCATCCACCAGATTCCATCAGATGGGTTGTCCTAGAAACTCACCCTGGCATAACCAAGGGCGCCCTCTTCAGAATCGAACAAAGATGGGTGCTGCGATTAGCCTCGGATACAGAGGGTCTCAACGAGGATATACCTTGGGCATCTCTGACGAGATGAGAATCCAACCACTACTTGGGCCCTATACATCTTTGGTATGTTTGTCACCACAGGAGGTTATGAATAAGAATGCCATCCACAAATACACAACCCTCCTGTGTTAAGATCCAACTTGGGATCCCCTTAGGATTCCTTAATACTACCCATCCGTATATTAGACTACCAGCGATTCTACCTCTTAGTCATACACTACATAGTTGACATCATGACGACTTCACCCAGATCGTTCTACTTGTATTACTACATACACGAGTAGCGAGATCCCGTCCGCTACATCACCATTGGTTGGCGAAATACCCTTAGCCACTTTGATATTACACCCAGCCAGCCACGCACTTCTAACGCCATTCCCAAGATGGCGCAGAGTAACAACTGGGTGAGCGTTCTAGCGTGGCTCACGTATAGGCGGAGGTGCCCGCCCCCTGCATCGGCCACCTGGAGGATATACGGGACAGTGCTCGCATTTCCCATTCTCCTACCGGGACCGGCAGAGCAGGGGTAGGTCTTCCCGCGATCCGCGTGGATGCCCAAGTAAGTACCAGCGCCTGGGTAACTTCATCATGTGGGACGTTTTTGGCGGGACTACCCACACTAGGGACTACGTAAGAATTGGTTCTGAGCCCATAGTGAGCACGCCTTATACTTTTGTATTGTTTAGCCTAACCCACATCCCGGTGCCTAAACCCGACCCGATATCGAGAGAAGGTGTTTAGTTGCATTGAGGACCTTGGGGGCTGACCTACAGGCCTGAGGTGGGCTCATTGTGACTAGCATTGTGTTTATTACTTAGACACGATGCTACTGTAAACGCGGAGGCTATCCCCTGACACAGGTGGCGGGTGGAGGCCTCACGGTGGACCCCTCAGCGTCGCCGGTTCGGTTACGCCAGGGGGCGCTTGACTGGGGGTACTACACCGGTCATCACAGCCTCGGGATAGCATGGCATATGCGCTACTACAGCATCGACCCTTAACTTTGGGTTAGTTCAGCCTTTTATGTACCTTATCGCCCTTGATTTTCGCTGACTCCGCAGAGTATGACATTAATTTCTTTTATTTCCCACATCCTTAAGGACACTGCATTACTCAGTGTTGGAACTCGCCGGCCACCGATGATACATTATTCCGACCCTACTGGGTGAGTTCTCTGGACGCAAGGAGCATAGATATTCCTCACATACAGCTCCTTATTATTGCGTCACTTTATGCTACTCCATATCGCCATGTGCATGGTCACTACCACCTTGAGTGATGCATGCTGTTTTTATCACATTATTGTATTATTAGAACACGAGAAAAGTATAGTAGGTTGATGCAATGTTCCGATATACCTTCATACTTATATATATTTTCTTCACAGGTTGATGTCCTAGAAATTCAGGTACCACTTTTTAGGGTGCTGTATAGGTGGTCACTTACTTAGTAGAGTGTGCACCACTACCAAAAAGTGTGGATAGATCCTGTATTGGTCCTGAAGAATTGCCCTCAAATTGAACTAACGGCAAGAAACATGTTGACCCCGAATACGCACATCCCCGTGACCTTATAACAGGGTAACCTTCACGTTTTTTAGTCAGGAGAGTGGCCACTACCATTAAAATAGTTCTGGGTGGACCTCTACCTCCTGTTTTAATCTCACTTTTTTACTTATTACATCTACACTCACTAGGGCCCTCACACGCACTGCACCTTACGGCAAAAAGGAAAAAAAGATCTCCGCCAAAAGGCCCCGTTAAGGGTGCCGATCGGATATTGCAGCGCCAACCCGATAAGGAGCAGACCCGATGATGAAGCAAGACACCCCACTGATGGGTGTGTGTGAGGGTTCCTTTTCCGAAAGGAGGAAATTTCCTCCTGCTTCTAGTGTGTACTCCATTACACACTAACCACACATCAACTTACCGTGTTCACTAGGAACCGCATACCTTTCTGCTTTGTAGTACTTTAGGGCATGTATGCTGGACCTGGATAAATATAGCCCGTAGTCCCCCCTCTATTTGTTAATAAAGACATCACAAACTAGACACTGTCAAGAAACTAAAGAAGACAGGACAAAAACTACCTATTCCATAGAGAAAGTTATTTTCTGACTGATAGAGAGTTTTGGGATTTTTTTGTAATATTTTGTTACTGTTCAAATGGTACTCTCACTAATGTATTTTTTCCCTTACCTGTTATTTCAAAATCTTCTAAAAACAGGAAAGTTTGTGAGGCACTCTTCATATCAAATTCGGGAGTTCATACTAATTCAAATTGACTGGCCAATCAATTTAATATACGCTATAAAACTCAAACAGCCATCCAACAAATTCTTTGCATGATAACTCACTTCCCCATGGCAAAGATCATATTCAGTGAATAATAACACAAGTGATATGTAAATTTCACAGTGTTTTTGGATTTGTGTCAAATGTCTTGATCGACAAATCTACTGCGAGAGAATCTACTGTGGCATTTCTTGCGGTACCAAGACACTATTTATAAATTTGCTTTCAAGAGTACATTCAAAATTATTTTTTGGGCAATCGCAAATTTATCAAATTCAAGAAACACTGGAAAATCGGACCTTTCTTAGTTTGTAATGTCCTGTTGCTCTGTTTACATGCACTTTGGATGCTCATTGGTTTAAACAATACACTAATTTCATGAACACATGTTCACATGATCCCTTGATAGAGAGCAGCCTTTCCATTTTGCCAGTATCAGTCGTCTTAGTCTGCCATTTTCCCAAGGATGCGTTTATAGATTAATTGCCTTGCTATTATCTTAGCCTTGATGTGCTAATGGTCTCTCATGATAGAAAGCTATAACTATGAAGAAGTACATATTGACGGCAAGTATGACCCGCAAGCCCCAGTGGTCTTTCTATTTGCTTCCTGCTGAAATATGGCGGGCTCTTTTTCGTCCTCAGCTCCATCTTCTTATAAACCTACAATGTGCCTGTCCTCTCCTAAATATTTAATATCATCATCTTGTCCTCCCAGATTCACGATGGTCTGACAGTCCATGCGAGTGACCCGAACATGTCCCACAGGAGAAGATGTGGATTTGTGATCCGTTATATCCCCACTAGAGCCTATCCCGTGACTGTGAGTAGAGTCAAGGATATCAGAATTGGACAGACCATCAATCAGTTCAGGTGCAAGTCCCGCCAACCAGATATCAAATATAGAACAGCTGCTAAAATTTCCCTGCTCACTTTGAAATTTAAGATCTTTTACCATTTCTAGAAGTTGGAGGTTTTTTCTGAAAGTGAGTATCTGTTGCCCTGGTACTTTTTAGGACACTTTTTGGACACATCAGTATGAAATCCTAATAGTTTCTGAAGCCTGTACATGCAGCCCCAGAGAAGGCTTTAATTGTCTGTGAACTGTTAAATGCTTTTACAATATTAAAAAAGCACAAAAAGAAGGTAGTTTTGTATTCAATATACTTAAAATGAAGAACAAATGCTTACATCATTGGGAATACCAGTAGGTATCCACATATAAGCAGCAGAACAGTCTAATAAACTGCATAGCTTCCTACAGAATGGGCGCTGTACCATTTGCACAGCGCTGCACCAGGCATCAAGCGCTAAAGGGAACAAAACACAGCTTCAAATGAGGACAAACACATCATTTTGTAAGTAATTGCCTAGCATTCCTGATTTGTATCTGGCAGCTTCTGGATTTCTGTAAATTTGACATTGAGCATGTTTTGGAGACCAATCAGTGTTAGATGCTTGTAGAGATTAGTAAGCTTTGGATTGCAATAGTTTATTGTGGTCATGTATTTTTAATGTATACTATCTTTTCGTGGGTAATCAGTTTTGGAGATTAACTATTGTGGAGATTAGTACATTGTACAGGTTAGTTGGAAGTTGCGTGATTTAAAGGTATTAGAATATTTTAAAGGTTTGTTAGATTTTGATGCTAGTTAACACAGGAGAATAATTAACTTTGAGGGTCAAGTAGGTGGGGAAATGGAGATTAGACAGTTTCGGAAGTTAGTTGGTTTTAGGGTTTAGTAAATTTAGGCCCATACATAGTTTTTGAAAGTAGCAAATTTGTGGGTTAAGTAGGTTTGCAGACTAGAAAGGGTTGTTTGTTAGATTGTTTGTGAGAGAAGGTGGTTAGGTTTGTAAGACACTCATGGTCAGATACATTTATGTCTTCTTTCCTTAAACTTAACAAAGTGCATTATTTGAAGTTAAGCTGGTGGGCCGGCAAGTGCCTGTGGTGGTTGCGGCCACACTAAAATACACAGTGACAACCAGCCTGCCATGCCATGGTTTCATGAAAAACTGGTCAGAATGTTTTTCAAAGACAAACCATGAGAGAGAGGTTTGTTTTTGAAATTAATAAAAACCCAATGCCCCTGACAGGTAGGAGTTTTCACCCAGCATGGCACAGACATTGATCTTGTCATCTTGTCAGAGGCCACTAAATCTCGCAGAATGATCCAGGGCTGGAAGCTCATTGGGAGGCCTGTCCTAAATAGGGTGAGTCCGTGGTGATGCTCAGTTAACAGTCCTGCATCAGGCGGACTCCTGGGAAGGTATTTATGTTGGTTGATCCTAGTGGATCTTAGTGGACTACTGGGAAGGTGTTTATGATGGTGGATCCTAGTGGATCTTAGTGGACTCCTGGGAAGGTGTTTATGATGGTGGATCTTAGTGGACTCCTGGGAAGGCGTTTATGATGGTGGATCTTAGTGGAATCCTGGGAAGGTGTTTATGATGGTGGATCTTAGTGGACTCCTGGGAAGGTGTTTATGATGGTGGATCCTAGTGGACTCCTGGGAAGGTGTTTATGATGGTGGATCCTAGTGGACTCCTGGGAAGGCGTTTATGATGGTGGATCCTAGTGGATCATAGTGGACTCCTGGGAAGGTGTTTATGATGGTGGATCCTAGTGGATCATCTTGGACTCCTGGGAAGGTGTTTATGATGGTGGATCTTAGTGGACTCCTGGGAAGGCGTTTATGATGGTGGATCTTAGTGGAATCGTGGGAAGGTGTTTATGATGGTGGATCTTAGTGGACTCCTGGGAAGGTGTTTATGATGGTGGATCCTAGTGGACTCCTGGGAAGGTGTTTATGATGGTGGATCCTAGTGGACTCCTGGGAAGGCGTTTATGATGGTGGATCCTAGTGGATCATAGTGGACTCCTGGGAAGGTGTTTATGATGGTGGATTCTAGTGGATCTTAGTGGACTCCTGGGAAGGTGTTTATGATGGTGGATCTTAGTGGACTCCTGGGAAGGAGTTTATGATGGTGGATCCTAGTGGATCATAGTGGACTCCTGGGAAGGTATTTATGATGGTGGATACTAGTGGACTCCTGGGAAGGTATTTATGATGGTGGATCCTAGTGGATCATAGTGGACTCCTGGGAAGGTGTTTATGATGGTGGATCCTAGTGGATCATAGTGGACTCCTGGGAAGGTGTTTATAATGGTGGATCCTAGTGGATCTTAGTGGACTCCTGGGAAGGTGTTTATGATGGTGGATCTTACTGGACTCCTGGGAAGGCGTTTATGATGGTGGATCCTAGTGGATCATAGTGGACTCCTGGGAAGGTGTTTATGATGGTGGATCCTAGTGGATCATAGTGGACTCCTGGGAAGGTGTTTATGATGGTGGATCCTAGTGGACTCCTGGGAAGGTGTTTATGATGGTGGATCTTAGTGGACTCCTGGGAAGGCGTTTATGATGGTGGATCTTAGTGGACTCCTGGGAAGGTGTTTATGATGGTGGATCCTAGTGGATCATAGTGGACTCCTGGGTAGGTGTTTATGATGGTGGATCCTAGTGGACTCTTGGGAAGGTATTTATGATGGTGGATCCTAGTGGATCTTAGTGGACTCCTGGGCAGGCGTTTATGATGGTGGATCCTAGTGGATCATAGTGGACTCCTGGGTAGGTGTTTATGATGGTGGATCCTAGTGGACTCCTGGGAAGGTATTTGTTTATGATGGTGGATCTTAGTGGACTCCTGGGAAGGTGTTTATGATGGTGGATCTTAGTGGACTCCTGGGAAGGTGTTTATGATGGTGGATCTTAGTGGACTCCTGGGAAGGTGTTTATGATTGCGGATCTTAGTGGACTCCTGGGAAGGCGTTTATGATGGGGGATCTTAGTGGACTCCTGGGAAGGTGTTTATGATAGTGGATCTTAGTGGACTCCTGGGAAGGCGTTTATGATGGTGGATCTTAGTGGACTCCTGGGAAGGTGTTTATGATGGTGGATCTTAGTGGAGCTTAGTGGACTCCTGGGAAGGTGTTTATGATGGTGGAGCTGGAGCTTAGTGGAGTCCTGGGAAGGTGTTTGTGATGGCGGAGCTTAGTGGACTCCTGGGAAGGTGTTTATGATGGTGGATCCTAGTGGATCATAGTGGACTCCTGGGAAGGTGTTTATGATGGTGGATCCTAGTGGACTCCTGGGAAGGTGTTTATGATGGTGGATCTTAGTGGACTCCTGGGAAGGTGTTTATGATGGTGGATCTTAGTGGACTCTTGGGAAGGTGTTTATGATGGTGGATCCTAGTGGACTCCTGCGAAGGTGTTTATGATGGTGGATACTAGTGGATCATAGTGGACTCCTGGGAAGGTGTTTATGATGGTTGATCCTAATGGACTCCTGGGAAGGTATTTATGATGGTGGATCCTAGTGGATCAGAGTGGACTCCTGGGTAGGTGTTTATGATGGTGGATCCTAGTGGACTCCTGGGTAGGTGTTTATGATGGTGGATCCTAGTGGACTCCTGGGAAGGTGTTTATGATGGTGGATCTTAGTGGACTCCTGGGAAGGCGTTTATGATGGTGGATCTTAGTGGACTCCTGGGAAGGTGTTTATGATGGTGGATCTTAGTGGACTCCTGGGAAGGTGTTTATGATGGTGGATCCTAGTGGACTCCTGGGAAGGTGTTTATGATGGTGGATCCTAGTGGATCTTAGTGGACTCCTGGGAAGGTGTTTATGATGGTGGATCCTAGTGGATCATAGTGGACTCCTGGGAAGGTGTTTATGATGGTGGATCTTAGTGGACTCCTGGGAAGGTGTTTATGATGGTGGATCTTAGTGGACTCCTGGGAAGGTGTTTATGATGGTGGATCCTAGTGCACTCCTGGGAAGGTGTTTATGATGGTGGATACTAGTGGATCATAGTGGACTCCTGGGAGGGCATTTATGATGGTGGATCTTAGTGGACTCCTGGGAAGGCGTTTATGATGGTGGATCCTAGTGGATCATAGTGGACTCCTTGGAAGGTGTTTATGATGGTGGATCTTAGTGGACTCTTGGGAAGGTGTTTATGATGTTGGATCCTAGTGGATCTTAGTGGACTCCTGGGAAGGTGTTTATGATGGTGGATCTTAGTGGATCATAGTGGACTCCAGGGAAGGTGTTTATGATGGTGGATCTTAGTGGACTCCTGGGAAGGCGTTTATGATGGTGGATCCTAGTGGATCATAGTGGACTCCTGGGAAGGTGTTTATGATGGTGGATCTTAGTGGACTCCTGGGAAGGTGTTTATGATGGTGGATCCTAGTGGATCATAGTGGACTCCTGGGAAGGTGTTTATGATGGTGGATCCTAGTGGATCATAGTGGACTCCTGGGAAGGTGTTTATGATGGTGGATCCTAGTGGATCATAGTTGACTCCTGGGAAGGTGTTTATGATGGTGGATCTTAGTGGACTCCTGGGAAGGTGTTTATGATGGTGGATCTTAGTGGACTCCAGGGAAGGCGTTTATGATGGAGGATCCTAGTGTATCATAGTGGACTCCTGGGAAGGTGTTTATGATGGTGGATCTTAATGGACTCCTGGGAAGGTGTTTATGATGGTGGATCTTAGTGGACTCCTGGGAAGGCGTTTATGATGGTGGATCCTAGTGGATCAAAGTGGACTCCTGGGAAGGTGTTTATGATGGTGGATCCTAGTGGATCTTAGTGGACTCCTGGGAAGGTGTTTATGATGGTGGATCCTTGTGGATCATAGTGGACTCCTGGGAAGGTGTTTATGATGGTGGATCTTAGTGGACTCCTGGGAAGGTGTTTATGATAGTGGATCTTAGTGGACTCCTGGGAAGGCGTTTATGATGGTGGATCTTAGTGGACTCCTGGGAAGGTGTTTATGATGGTGGATCTTAGTGGAGCTTAGTGGACTCCTGGGAAGGTGTTTATGATGGTGGAGCTGGAGCTTAGTGGATTCCTGGGAAGGTGTTTGTGATGGCGGAGCTTAGTGGACTCCTGGGAAGGTGTTTATGATGGTGGATCCTAGTGGATCATAGTGGACTCCTGGGAAGGTGTTTATGATGGTGGATCCTAGTGGACTCCTGGGAAGGTGTTTATGATGGTGGATCTTAGTGGACTCCTGGGAAGGCGTTTATGATGGTGGATCCTAGTGGATCATAGTGGACTCCTGGGAAGGTGTTTATGATGGGGGATCCTAGTGGATCATAGTGGACTCCTGGGAAGGCGATTATGATGGTGGATCTTAGTGGAATCCTGGGAAGGTGTTTATGATGGTGGATCTTAGTAGACTCCTGGGAAGGTGTTTATGATGGTGGATCCTAGTGGACTCCTGGGAAGGTGTTTATGATGGTGGATCCTAGTGGACTCCTGGGAAGGCGTTTATGATGGTGGAGCCTAGTGGATCATAGTGGACTCCTGGGAAGGTGTTTATGATGGTGGATCCTAGTGGATCTTAGTGGACTCCTGGGAAGGTGTTTATGATGGTGGATCTTAGTGGACTCCTGGGAAGGCGTTTATGATGGTGGATCCTAGTGGATCATAGTGGACTCCTGGGAAGGTGTTTATGATGGTGGATCCTAGTGGACTCCTGGGAAGGTATTTATGATGGTGGATCCTAGTGGATCATAGTGGACTCCTGGGAAGGTGTTTATAATGCTGGATCCTAGTGGATCTTAGTGGACTCCTGGGAAGGTGTTTATGATGGTGGATCCTAGTGGATCATAGTGGACTCCTGGGAAGGTGTTTATGATGGTGGATCTTACTGGACTCCTGGGAAGGCATTTATGATGGTGGATCCTAGTGGATCATAGTGGACTCCTGGGAAGGTGTTTATGATGGTGGATCCTAGTGGATCATAGTGGACTCCTGGGAAGGTGTTTATGATGGTGGATCCTAGTGGACTCCTGGGAAGGTGTTTATGATGGTGGATCTTAGTGGACTCCTGGGAAGGCGTTTATGATGGTGGATCTTAGTGGACTCCTGGGAAGGTGTTTATGATGGTGGATCTTAGTGGACACCTGGGAAGGTGTTTATGATGGTGGATCCTAGTGGACTCCTGGGAAGGTGTTTATGATGGTGGATCCTAGTGGATCTTAGTGGACTCCTGGGCAGGCGTTTATGATGGTGGATCCTAGTGGATCATAGTGGACTCCTGGGTAGGTGTTTATGATGGTGGATCCTAGTGGACTCCTGGGAAGGTATTTATGATGGTGGATCCTAGTGGATCATAGTGGACTCCTGGGAAGGTGTTTATGATGGTGGATCCTAGTGGATCTTAGTGGACTCCTGGGCAGGCGTTTATGATGGTGGATCCTAGTGGATCATAGTGGACTCCTGGGTAGGTGTTTATGATGGTGGATCCTAGTGGACTCCTGGGAAGGTATTTATGATGGTGGATCCTAGTGGATCTTAGTGGACTCCTGGGAAGGTGTTTATGATGGTGGATCTTAGTGGACTCCTGGGAAGGTGTTTATGATGGTGGATCTTAGTGGACTCCTGGGAAGGTGTTTATGATTGTGGATCTTAGTGGACTCCTGGGAAGGCGTTTATGATGGTGGATCTTAGTGGACTTCTGGGAAGGTGTTTATGATAGTGGATCTTAGTGGACTCCTGGGAAGGCGTTTATGATGGTGGATCTTAGTGGACTCCTGGGAAGGTGTTTATGATGGTGGATCTTAGTGGAGCTTAGTGGACTCCTGGGAAGGTGTTTATGATGGTGGAGCTGGAGCTTAGTGGAGTCCTGGGAAGGTGTTTGTGATGGCGGAGCTTAGTGGACTCCTGGGAAGGTGTTTATGATGGTGGATCCTAGTGGATCATAGTGGACTCCTGGGAAGGTGTTTATGATGGTGGATCCTAGTGGACTCCTGGGAAGGTGTTTATGATGGTGGATCTTAGTGGACTCCTGGGAAGGTGTTTATGATGGTGGATCTTAGTGGACTCCTGGGAAGGTGTTTATGATGGTGGATCCTAGTGGACTCCTGCGAAGGTGTTTATGATGGAGGATACTAGTGGATCATAGTGGACTCCTCGGAAGGTGTTTATGATGGTTGATCCTAATGGACTCCTGGGAAGGTATTTATGATGGTGGATCCTAGTGGATCAGAGTGGACTCCTGGGTAGGTGTTTAAGATGGTGGATCCTAGTGGACTCCTGGGTAGGTGTTTATGATGGTGGATCCTAGTGGACTCCTGGGAAGGTGTTTATGATGGTGGATCTTAGTGGACTCCTGGGAAGGCGTTTATGATGGTGGATCTTAGTGGACTCCTGGGAAGGTGTTTATGATGGTGGATCTTAGTGGACTCCTGGGAAGGTGTTTATGATGGTGGATCCTAGTGGACTCCTGGGAAGGTGTTTATGATGGTGGATCCTAGTGGATCTTAGTGGACTCCTGGGAATGTGTTTATGATGGTGGATCCTAGTGGATCATAGTGGACTCCTGGGAAGGTGTTTATGATGCTGGATCTTAGTGGACTCCTGGGAAGGTGTTTATGATAGTGGATCTTAGTGGACTCCTGGGAAGGCGTTTATGATGGTGGATCTTAGTGGACTCCTGGGAAGGTGTTTATGATGGTGGATCTTAGTGGAGCTTAGTGGACTCCTGGGAAGGTGTTTATGATGGTGGAGCTGGAGCTTAGTGGATTCCTGGGAAGGTGTTTGTGATGGCGGAGCTTAGTGGACTCCTGGGAAGGTGTTTATGATGGTGGATCCTAGTGGATCATAGTGGACTCCTGGGAAGGTGTTTATGATGGTGGATCCTAGTGGACTCCTGGGAAGGTGTTTATGATGGTGGATCTTAGTGGACTCCTGGGAAGGCGTTTATGATGGTGGATCCTAGTGGATCATAGTGGACTCCTGGGAAGGTGTTTATGATGGGGGATCCTAGTGGATCATAGTGGACTCCTGGGAAGGCGATTATGATGGTGGATCTTAGTGGAATCCTGGGAAGGTGTTTATGATGGTGGATCTTAGTGGACTCCTGGGAAGGTGTTTATGATGGTGGATCCTAGTGGACTCCTGGGAAGGTGTTTATGATGGTGGATCCTAGTGGACTCCTGGGAAGGCGTTTATGATGGTGGAGCCTAGTGGATCATAGTGGACTCCTGGGAAGGTGTTTATGATGGTGGATCCTAGTGGATCATCTTGGACTCCTGGGAAGGTGTTTATGATGGTGGATCCTAGTGGATCTTAGTGGACTCCTGGGAAGGTGTTTATGATGGTGGATCTTAGTGGACTCCTGGGAAGGCGTTTATGATGGTGGATCCTAGTGGATCATAGTGGACTCCTGGGAAGGTGTTTATGATGGTGGATCCTAGTGGACTCCTGGGAAGGTATTTATGATGGTGGATCCTAGTGGATCATAGTGGACTCCTGGGAAGGTGTTTATAATGCTGGATCCTAGTGGATCTTAGTGGACTCCTGGGAAGGTGTTTATGATGGTGGATCCTAGTGGATCATAGTGGACTCCTGGGAAGGTGTTTATGATGGTGGATCTTACTGGACTCCTGGGAAGGCATTTATGATGGTGGATCCTAGTGGATCATAGTGGACTCCTGGGAAGGTGTTTATGATGGTGGATCCTAGTGGATCATAGTGGACTCCTGGGAAGGTGTTTATGATGGTGGATCCTAGTGGACTCCTGGGAAGGTGTTTATGATGGTGGATCTTAGTGGACTCCTGGGAAGGCGTTTATGATGGTGGATCTTAGTGGACTCCTGGGAAGGTGTTTATGATGGTGGATCTTAGTGGACACCTGGGAAGGTGTTTATGATGGTGGATCCTAGTGGACTCCTGGGAAGGTGTTTATGATGGTGGATCCTAGTGGATCTTAGTGGACTCCTGGGCAGGCGTTTATGATGGTGGATCCTAGTGGATCATAGTGGACTCCTGGGTAGGTGTTTATGATGGTGGATCCTAGTGGACTCCTGGGAAGGTATTTATGATGGTGGATCCTAGTGGATCATAGTGGACTCCTGGGAAGGTGTTTATGATGGTGGATCCTAGTGGATCTTAGTGGACTCCTGGGCAGGCGTTTATGATGGTGGATCCTAGTGGATCATAGTGGACTCCTGGGTAGGTGTTTATGATGGTGGATCCTAGTGGAATCCTGGGAAGGTATTTATGATGGTGGATCCTAGTGGATCTTAGTGGACTCCTGGGAAGGTGTTTATGATGGTGGATCTTAGTGGACTCCTGGGAAGGTGTTTATGATGGTGGATCTTAGTGGACTCCTGGGAAGGTGTTTATGATTGTGGATCTTAGTGGACTCCTGGGAAGGCGTTTATGATGGTGGATCTTAGTGGACTTCTGGGAAGGTGTTTATGATAGTGGATCTTAGTGGACTCCTGGGAAGGCGTTTATGATGGTGGATCTTAGTGGACTCCTGGGAAGGTGTTTATGATGGTGGATCTTAGTGGAGCTTAGTGGACTCCTGGGAAGGTGTTTATGATGGTGGAGCTGGAGCTTAGTGGAGTCCTGGGAAGGTGTTTGTGATGGCGGAGCTTAGTGGACTCCTGGGAAGGTGTTTATGATGGTGGATCCTAGTGGATCATAGTGGACTCCTGGGAAGGTGTTTATGATGGTGGATCCTAGTGGACTCCTGGGAAGGTGTTTATGATGGTGGATCTTAGTGGACTCCTGGGAAGGTGTTTATGATGGTGGATCTTAGTGGACTCCTGGGAAGGTGTTTATGATGGTGGATCCTAGTGGACTCCTGCGAAGGTGTTTATGATGGTGGATACTAGTGGATCATAGTGGACTCCTCGGAAGGTGTTTATGATGGTTGATCCTAATGGACTCCTGGGAAGGTATTTATGATGGTGGATCCTAGTGGATCAGAGTGGACTCCTGGGTAGGTGTTTAAGATGGTGGATCCTAGTGGACTCCTGGGTAGGTGTTTATGATGGTGGATCCTAGTGGACTCCTGGGAAGGTGTTTATGATGGTGGATCTTAGTGGACTCCTGGGAAGGCGTTTATGATGGTGGATCTTAGTGGACTCCTGGGAAGGTGTTTATGATGGTGGATCTTAGTGGACTCCTGGGAAGGTGTTTATGATGGTGGATCCTAGTGGACTCCTGGGAAGGTGTTTATGATGGTGGATCCTAGTGGATCTTAGTGGACTCCTGGGAATGTGTTTATGATGGTGGATCCTAGTGGATCATAGTGGACTCCTGGGAAGGTGTTTATGATGGTGGATCTTAGTGGACTCCTGGGAAGTTGTTTATGATGGTGGATCCTAGTGCACTCCTGGGAAGGTGTTTATGATGGTGGATACTAGTGGATCATTGTGGACTCCTGGGAGGGCATTTATGATGGTGGATCTTAGTGGACTCCTGGGAAGGCGTTTATGATGGTGGATCCTAGTGGATCATAGTGGACTCCTTGGAAGGTGTTTATGATGGTGGATCTTAGTGGACTCTTGGGAAGGTGTTTATGATGTTGGATCCTAGTGGATCTTAGTGGACTCCTGGGAAGGTGTTTATGATGGTGGATCTTAGTGGATCATAGTGGACTCCTGGGAAGGTGTTTATGATGGTGGATCTTAGTGGACTCCTGGGAAGGCATTTATGATGGTGGATCCTAGTGGATCATAGTGGACTCCTGGGAAGGTGTTTATGATGGTGGATCTTATTGGACTCCTGGGAAGGTGTTTATGATGGTGGATCCTAGTGGATCGTAGTGGACTCCTGGGAAGGTGTTTATGATGGTGGATCTTAGTGGACTCCTGGGAAGGCGTTTATGATGGTGGATCCTAGTGGATCATAGTGGACTCCTGGGAAGGTGTTTATGATGGTGGATCTTAGTGGACTCCTGGGAAGGTGTTTATGATGGTGGATCTTAGTGGACTCCTGGGAAGGTGTTTATCATGGTGGATCTTAGTGGACTCCTGGGAAGGTGTTTATGATTGTGGATCTTAGTGGACTCCTGGGAAGGCGTTTATGATGGTGGATCTTAGTGGACTCCTGGGAAGGTGTTTATGATAGTGGATCTTAGTGGACTCCTGGGAAGGCGTTTATGATGGTGGATCTTAGTGGACTCCTGGGAAGGTGTTTATGATGGTGGATCTTAGTGGAGCTTAGTGGACTCCTGGGAAGGTGTTTATGATGGTGGAGCTGGAGCTTAGTGGATTCCTGGGAAGGTGTTTGTGATGGCGGAGCTTAGTGGACTCCTGGGAAGGTGTTTATGATGGTGGATCCTAGTGGATCATAGTGGACTCCTGGGAAGGTGTTTATGATGGTGGATCCTAGTGGACTCCTGGGAAGGTGTTTATGATGGTGGAGCTGGAGCTTAGTGGAGTCCTGGGAAGGTGTTTGTGATGGCGGAGCTTAGTGGACTCCTGGGAAGGTGTTTATGATGGTGGATCCTAGTGGATCATAGTGGACTCCTGGGAAGGTGTTTATGATGGTGGATCCTAGTGGACTCCTGGGAAGGTGTTTATGATGGTGGATCTTAGTGGACTCCTGGGAAGGTGTTTATGATGGTGGATCTTAGTGGACTCTTGGGAAGGTGTTTATGATGGTGGATCCTAGTGGACTCCTGCGAAGGTGTTTATGATGGTGGATACTAGTGGATCATAGTGGACTCCTGGGAAGGTGTTTATGATGGTTGATCCTAATGGACTCCTGGGAAGGTATTTATGATGGTGGATCCTAGTGGATCAGAGTGGACTCCTGGGTAGGTGTTTATGATGGTGGATCCTAGTGGACTCCTGGGTAGGTGTTTATGATGGTGGATCCTAGTGGACTCCTGGGAAGGTGTTTATGATGGTGGATCTTAGTGGACTCCTGGGAAGGCGTTTATGATGGTGGATCTTAGTGGACTCCTGGGAAGGTGTTTATGATGGTGGATCTTAGTGGACTCCTGGGAAGGTGTTTATGATGGTGGATCCTAGTGGACTCCTGGGAAGGTGTTTATGATGGTGGATCCTAGTGGATCTTAGTGGACTCCTGGGAAGGTGTTTATGATGGTGGATCCTAGTGGATCATAGTGGACTCCTGGGAAGGTGTTTATGATGGTGGATCTTAGTGGACTCCTGGGAAGGTGTTTATGATGGTGGATCTTAGTGGACTCCTGGGAAGGTGTTTATGATGGTGGATCCTAGTGCACTCCTGGGAAGGTGTTTATGATGGTGGATACTAGTGGATCATAGTGGACTCCTGGGAGGGCATTTATGATGGTGGATCTTAGTGGACTCCTGGGAAGGCGTTTATGATGGTGGATCCTAGTGGATCATAGTGGACTCCTTGGAAGGTGTTTATGATGGTGGATCTTAGTGGACTCTTGGGAAGGTGTTTATGATGTTGGATCCTAGTGGATCTTAGTGGACTCCTGGGAAGGTGTTTATGATGGTGGATCTTAGTGGATCATAGTGGACTCCAGGGAAGGTGTTTATGATGGTGGATCTTAGTGGACTCCTGGGAAGGCGTTTATGATGGTGGATCCTAGTGGATCATAGTGGACTCCTGGGAAGGTGTTTATGATGGTGGATCTTAGTGGACTCCTGGGAAGGTGTTTATGATGGTGGATCCTAGTGGATCATAGTGGACTCCTGGGAAGGTGTTTATGATGGTGGATCCTAGTGGATCATAGTGGACTCCTGGGAAGGTGTTTATGATGGTGGATCCTAGTGGATCATAGTTGACTCCTGGGAAGGTGTTTATGATGGTGGATCTTAGTGGACTCCTGGGAAGGTGTTTATGATGGTGGATCTTAGTGGACTCCAGGGAAGGCGTTTATGATGGAGGATCCTAGTGTATCATAGTGGACTCCTGGGAAGGTGTTTATGATGGTGGATCTTAATGGACTCCTGGGAAGGTGTTTATGATGGTGGATCTTAGTGGACTCCTGGGAAGGCGTTTATGATGGTGGATCCTAGTGGATCAAAGTGGACTCCTGGGAAGGTGTTTATGATGGTGGATCCTAGTGGATCTTAGTGGACTCCTGGGAAGGTGTTTATGATGGTGGATCCTTGTGGATCATAGTGGACTCCTGGGAAGGTGTTTATGATGGTGGATCTTAGTGGACTCCTGGGAAGGTGTTTATGATAGTGGATCTTAGTGGACTCCTGGGAAGGCGTTTATGATGGTGGATCTTAGTGGACTCCTGGGAAGGTGTTTATGATGGTGGATCTTAGTGGAGCTTAGTGGACTCCTGGGAAGGTGTTTATGATGGTGGAGCTGGAGCTTAGTGGATTCCTGGGAAGGTGTTTGTGATGGCGGAGCTTAGTGGACTCCTGGGAAGGTGTTTATGATGGTGGATCCTAGTGGATCATAGTGGACTCCTGGGAAGGTGTTTATGATGGTGGATCCTAGTGGACTCCTGGGAAGGTGTTTATGATGGTGGATCTTAGTGGACTCCTGGGAAGGCGTTTATGATGGTGGATCCTAGTGGATCATAGTGGACTCCTGGGAAGGTGTTTATGATGGGGGATCCTAGTGGATCATAGTGGACTCCTGGGAAGGCGATTATGATGGTGGATCTTAGTGGAATCCTGGGAAGGTGTTTATGATGGTGGATCTTAGTAGACTCCTGGGAAGGTGTTTATGATGGTGGATCCTAGTGGACTCCTGGGAAGGTGTTTATGATGGTGGATCCTAGTGGACTCCTGGGAAGGCGTTTATGATGGTGGAGCCTAGTGGATCATAGTGGACTCCTGGGAAGGTGTTTATGATGGTGGATCCTAGTGGATCATCTTGGACTCCTGGGAAGGTGTTTATGATGGTGGATCCTAGTGGATCTTAGTGGACTCCTGGGAAGGTGTTTATGATGGTGGATCTTAGTGGACTCCTGGGAAGGCGTTTATGATGGTGGATCCTAGTGGATCATAGTGGACTCCTGGGAAGGTGTTTATGATGGTGGATCCTAGTGGACTCCTGGGAAGGTATTTATGATGGTGGATCCTAGTGGATCATAGTGGACTCCTGGGAAGGTGTTTATAATGCTGGATCCTAGTGGATCTTAGTGGACTCCTGGGAAGGTGTTTATGATGGTGGATCCTAGTGGATCATAGTGGACTCCTGGGAAGGTGTTTATGATGGTGGATCTTACTGGACTCCTGGGAAGGCATTTATGATGGTGGATCCTAGTGGATCATAGTGGACTCCTGGGAAGGTGTTTATGATGGTGGATCCTAGTGGATCATAGTGGACTCCTGGGAAGGTGTTTATGATGGTGGATCCTAGTGGACTCCTGGGAAGGTGTTTATGATGGTGGATCTTAGTGGACTCCTGGGAAGGCGTTTATGATGGTGGATCTTAGTGGACTCCTGGGAAGGTGTTTATGATGGTGGATCTTAGTGGACACCTGGGAAGGTGTTTATGATGGTGGATCCTAGTGGACTCCTGGGAAGGTGTTTATGATGGTGGATCCTAGTGGATCTTAGTGGACTCCTGGGCAGGCGTTTATGATGGTGGATCCTAGTGGATCATAGTGGACTCCTGGGTAGGTGTTTATGATGGTGGATCCTAGTGGACTCCTGGGAAGGTATTTATGATGGTGGATCCTAGTGGATCATAGTGGACTCCTGGGAAGGTGTTTATGATGGTGGATCCTAGTGGATCTTAGTGGACTCCTGGGCAGGCGTTTATGATGGTGGATCCTAGTGGATCATAGTGGACTCCTGGGTAGGTGTTTATGATGGTGGATCCTAGTGGACTCCTGGGAAGGTATTTATGATGGTGGATCCTAGTGGATCTTAGTGGACTCCTGGGAAGGTGTTTATGATGGTGGATCTTAGTGGACTCCTGGGAAGGTGTTTATGATGGTGGATCTTAGTGGACTCCTGGGAAGGTGTTTATGATTGTGGATCTTAGTGGACTCCTGGGAAGGCGTTTATGATGGTGGATCTTAGTGGACTTCTGGGAAGGTGTTTATGATAGTGGATCTTAGTGGACTCCTGGGAAGGCGTTTATGATGGTGGATCTTAGTGGACTCCTGGGAAGGTGTTTATGATGGTGGATCTTAGTGGAGCTTAGTGGACTCCTGGGAAGGTGTTTATGATGGTGGAGCTGGAGCTTAGTGGAGTCCTGGGAAGGTGTTTGTGATGGCGGAGCTTAGTGGACTCCTGGGAAGGTGTTTATGATGGTGGATCCTAGTGGATCATAGTGGACTCCTGGGAAGGTGTTTATGATGGTGGATCCTAGTGGACTCCTGGGAAGGTGTTTATGATGGTGGATCTTAGTGGACTCCTGGGAAGGTGTTTATGATGGTGGATCTTAGTGGACTCCTGGGAAGGTGTTTATGATGGTGGATCCTAGTGGACTCCTGCGAAGGTGTTTATGATGGAGGATACTAGTGGATCATAGTGGACTCCTCGGAAGGTGTTTATGATGGTTGATCCTAATGGACTCCTGGGAAGGTATTTATGATGGTGGATCCTAGTGGATCAGAGTGGACTCCTGGGTAGGTGTTTAAGATGGTGGATCCTAGTGGACTCCTGGGTAGGTGTTTATGATGGTGGATCCTAGTGGACTCCTGGGAAGGTGTTTATGATGGTGGATCTTAGTGGACTCCTGGGAAGGCGTTTATGATGGTGGATCTTAGTGGACTCCTGGGAAGGTGTTTATGATGGTGGATCTTAGTGGACTCCTGGGAAGGTGTTTATGATGGTGGATCCTAGTGGACTCCTGGGAAGGTGTTTATGATGGTGGATCCTAGTGGATCTTAGTGGACTCCTGGGAATGTGTTTATGATGGTGGATCCTAGTGGATCATAGTGGACTCCTGGGAAGGTGTTTATGATGCTGGATCTTAGTGGACTCCTGGGAAGGTGTTTATGATAGTGGATCTTAGTGGACTCCTGGGAAGGCGTTTATGATGGTGGATCTTAGTGGACTCCTGGGAAGGTGTTTATGATGGTGGATCTTAGTGGAGCTTAGTGGACTCCTGGGAAGGTGTTTATGATGGTGGAGCTGGAGCTTAGTGGATTCCTGGGAAGGTGTTTGTGATGGCGGAGCTTAGTGGACTCCTGGGAAGGTGTTTATGATGGTGGATCCTAGTGGATCATAGTGGACTCCTGGGAAGGTGTTTATGATGGTGGATCCTAGTGGACTCCTGGGAAGGTGTTTATGATGGTGGATCTTAGTGGACTCCTGGGAAGGCGTTTATGATGGTGGATCCTAGTGGATCATAGTGGACTCCTGGGAAGGTGTTTATGATGGGGGATCCTAGTGGATCATAGTGGACTCCTGGGAAGGCGATTATGATGGTGGATCTTAGTGGAATCCTGGGAAGGTGTTTATGATGGTGGATCTTAGTGGACTCCTGGGAAGGTGTTTATGATGGTGGATCCTAGTGGACTCCTGGGAAGGTGTTTATGATGGTGGATCCTAGTGGACTCCTGGGAAGGCGTTTATGATGGTGGAGCCTAGTGGATCATAGTGGACTCCTGGGAAGGTGTTTATGATGGTGGATCCTAGTGGATCATCTTGGACTCCTGGGAAGGTGTTTATGATGGTGGATCCTAGTGGATCTTAGTGGACTCCTGGGAAGGTGTTTATGATGGTGGATCTTAGTGGACTCCTGGGAAGGCGTTTATGATGGTGGATCCTAGTGGATCATAGTGGACTCCTGGGAAGGTGTTTATGATGGTGGATCCTAGTGGACTCCTGGGAAGGTATTTATGATGGTGGATCCTAGTGGATCATAGTGGACTCCTGGGAAGGTGTTTATGATGGTGGATCTTACTGGACTCCTGGGAAGGCATTTATGATGGTGGATCCTAGTGGATCATAGTGGACTCCTGGGAAGGTGTTTATGATGGTGGATCCTAGTGGATCATAGTGGACTCCTGGGAAGGTGTTTATGATGGTGGATCCTAGTGGACTCCTGGGAAGGTGTTTATGATGGTGGATCTTAGTGGACTCCTGGGAAGGCGTTTATGATGGTGGATCTTAGTGGACTCCTGGGAAGGTGTTTATGATGGTGGATCTTAGTGGACACCTGGGAAGGTGTTTATGATGGTGGATCCTAGTGGACTCCTGGGAAGGTGTTTATGATGGTGGATCCTAGTGGATCTTAGTGGACTCCTGGGCAGGCGTTTATGATGGTGGATCCTAGTGGATCATAGTGGACTCCTGGGTAGGTGTTTATGATGGTGGATCCTAGTGGACTCCTGGGAAGGTATTTATGATGGTGGATCCTAGTGGATCATAGTGGACTCCTGGGAAGGTGTTTATGATGGTGGATCCTAGTGGATCTTAGTGGACTCCTGGGCAGGCGTTTATGATGGTGGATCCTAGTGGATCATAGTGGACTCCTGGGTAGGTGTTTATGATGGTGGATCCTAGTGGACTCCTGGGAAGGTATTTATGATGGTGGATCCTAGTGGATCTTAGTGGACTCCTGGGAAGGTGTTTATGATGGTGGATCTTAGTGGACTCCTGGGAAGGTGTTTATGATGGTGGATCTTAGTGGACTCCTGGGAAGGTGTTTATGATTGTGGATCTTAGTGGACTCCTGGGAAGGCGTTTATGATGGTGGATCTTAGTGGACTTCTGGGAAGGTGTTTATGATAGTGGATCTTAGTGGACTCCTGGGAAGGCGTTTATGATGGTGGATCTTAGTGGACTCCTGGGAAGGTGTTTATGATGGTGGATCTTAGTGGAGCTTAGTGGACTCCTGGGAAGGTGTTTATGATGGTGGAGCTGGAGCTTAGTGGAGTCCTGGGAAGGTGTTTGTGATGGCGGAGCTTAGTGGACTCCTGGGAAGGTGTTTATGATGGTGGATCCTAGTGGATCATAGTGGACTCCTGGGAAGGTGTTTATGATGGTGGATCCTAGTGGACTCCTGGGAAGGTGTTTATGATGGTGGATCTTAGTGGACTCCTGGGAAGGTGTTTATGATGGTGGATCCTAGTGGACTCCTGCGAAGGTGTTTATGATGGTGGATACTAGTGGATCATAGTGGACTCCTCGGAAGGTGTTTATGATGGTTGATCCTAATGGACTCCTGGGAAGGTATTTATGATGGTGGATCCTAGTGGATCAGAGTGGACTCCTGGGTAGGTGTTTAAGATGGTGGATCCTAGTGGACTCCTGGGTAGGTGTTTATGATGGTGGATCCTAGTGGACTCCTGGGAAGGTGTTTATGATGGTGGATCTTAGTGGACTCCTGGGAAGGCGTTTATGATGGTGGATCTTAGTGGACTCCTGGGAAGGTGTTTATGATGGTGGATCTTAGTGGACTCCTGGGAAGGTGTTTATGATGGTGGATCCTAGTGGACTCCTGGGAAGGTGTTTATGATGGTGGATCCTAGTGGATCTTAGTGGACTCCTGGGAATGTGTTTATGATGGTGGATCCTAGTGGATCATAGTGGACTCCTGGGAAGGTGTTTATGATGGTGGATCTTAGTGGACTCCTGGGAAGTTGTTTATGATGGTGGATCCTAGTGCACTCCTGGGAAGGTGTTTATGATGGTGGATACTAGTGGATCATTGTGGACTCCTGGGAGGGCATTTATGATGGTGGATCTTAGTGGACTCCTGGGAAGGCGTTTATGATGGTGGATCCTAGTGGATCATAGTGGACTCCTTGGAAGGTGTTTATGATGGTGGATCTTAGTGGACTCTTGGGAAGGTGTTTATGATGTTGGATCCTAGTGGATCTTAGTGGACTCCTGGGAAGGTGTTTATGATGGTGGATCTTAGTGGATCATAGTGGACTCCTGGGAAGGTGTTTATGATGGTGGATCTTAGTGGACTCCTGGGAAGGCATTTATGATGGTGGATCCTAGTGGATCATAGTGGACTCCTGGGAAGGTGTTTATGATGGTGGATCTTATTGGACTCCTGGGAAGGTGTTTATGATGGTGGATCCTAGTGGATCGTAGTGGACTCCTGGGAAGGTGTTTATGATGGTGGATCTTAGTGGACTCCTGGGAAGGCGTTTATGATGGTGGATCCTAGTGGATCATAGTGGACTCCTGGGAAGGTGTTTATGATGGTGGATCTTAGTGGACTCCTGGGAAGGTGTTTATGATGGTGGATCTTAGTGGACTCCTGGGAAGGTGTTTATCATGGTGGATCTTAGTGGACTCCTGGGAAGGTGTTTATGATTGTGGATCTTAGTGGACTCCTGGGAAGGCGTTTATGATGGTGGATCTTAGTGGACTCCTGGGAAGGTGTTTATGATAGTGGATCTTAGTGGACTCCTGGGAAGGCGTTTATGATGGTGGATCTTAGTGGACTCCTGGGAAGGTGTTTATGATGGTGGATCTTAGTGGAGCTTAGTGGACTCCTGGGAAGGTGTTTATGATGGTGGAGCTGGAGCTTAGTGGATTCCTGGGGAAGGTGTTTGTGATGGCGGAGCTTAGTGGACTCCTGGGAAGGTGTTTATGATGGTGGATCCTAGTGGATCATAGTGGACTCCTGGGAAGGTGTTTATGATGGTGGATCCTAGTGGACTCCTGGGAAGGTGTTTATGATGGTGGATCTTAGTGGACTCCTGGGAAGGTGTTTATGATGGTGGATCTTAGTGGACTCCTGGGAAGGTGTTTATGAAGGTGGATCCTAGTGGACTCCTGCGAAGGTGTTTATGATGGTGGATACTAGTGGATCATAGTGGACTCCTGGGAAGGTGTTTATGATGGTTGATCCTAATGGACTCCTGGGAAGGTATTTATGATGGTGGATCCTAGTGGATCAGAGTGGACTCCTGGGTAGGTGTTTATGATGGTGGATCCTAGTGGACTCCTGGGTAGGTGTTTATGATGGTGGATCCTAGTGGACTCCTGGGAAGGTGTTTATGATGGTGGATCTTAGTGGACTCCTGGGAAGGCGTTTATGATGGTGGATCTTAGTGGACTCCTGGGAAGGTGTTTATGATGGTGGATCTTAGTGGACTCCTGGGAAGGTGTTTATGATGGTGGATCCTAGTGGACTCCTGGGAAGGTGTTTATGATGGTGGATCCTAGTGGATCTTAGTGGACTCCTGGGAAGGTGTTTATGATGGTGGATCCTAGTGGATCATAGTGGACTCCTGGGAAGGTGTTTATGATGGTGGATCTTAGTGGACTCCTGGGAAGGTGTTTATGATGGTGGATCTTAGTGGACTCCTGGGAAGGTGTTTATCATGGTGGATCTTAGTGGACTCCTGGGAAGGTGTTTATGATTGTGGATCTTAGTGGACTCCTGGGAAGGCGTTTATGATGGTGGATCTTAGTGGACTCCTGGGAAGGTGTTTATGATAGTGGATCTTAGTGGACTCCTGGGAAGGCGTTTATGATGGTGGATCTTAGTGGACTCCTGGGAAGGTGTTTATGATGGTGGATCTTAGTGGAGCTTAGTGGACTCCTGGGAAGGTGTTTATGATGGTGGAGCTGGAGCTTAGTGGATTCCTGGGAAGGTGTTTGTGATGGCGGAGCTTAGTGGACTCCTGGGAAGGTGTTTATGATGGTGGATCCTAGTGGATCATAGTGGACTCCTGGGAAGGTGTTTATGATGGTGGATCCTAGTGGACTCCTGGGAAGGTGTTTATGATGGTGGATCTTAGTGGACTCCTGGGAAGGTGTTTATGATGGTGGATCTTAGTGGACTCCTGGGAAGGTGTTTATGAAGGTGGATCCTAGTGGACTCCTGCGAAGGTGTTTATGATGGTGGATACTAGTGGATCATAGTGGACTCCTGGGAAGGTGTTTATGATGGTTGATCCTAATGGACTCCTGGGAAGGTATTTATGATGGTGGATCCTAGTGGATCAGAGTGGACTCCTGGGTAGGTGTTTATGATGGTGGATCCTAGTGGACTCCTGGGTAGGTGTTTATGATGGTGGATCCTAGTGGACTCCTGGGAAGGTGTTTATGATGGTGGATCTTAGTGGACTCCTGGGAAGGCGTTTATGATGGTGGATCTTAGTGGACTCCTGGGAAGGTGTTTATGATGGTGGATCTTAGTGGACTCCTGGGAAGGTGTTTATGATGGTGGATCCTAGTGGACTCCTGGGAAGGTGTTTATGATGGTGGATCCTAGTGGATCTTAGTGGACTCCTGGGAAGGTGTTTATGATGGTGGATCCTAGTGGATCATAGTGGACTCCTGGGAAGGTGTTTATGATGGTGGATCTTAGTGGACTCCTGGGAAGGTGTTTATGATGGTGGATCTTAGTGGACTCCTGGGAAGGTGTTTATGATGGTGGATCCTAGTGCACTCCTGGGAAGGTGTTTATGATGGTGGATACTAGTGGATCATAGTGGACTCCTGGGAGGGCATTTATAATGGTGGATCTTAGTGGACTCCTGGGAAGGCGTTTATGATGGTGGATCCTAGTGGATCATAGTGGACTCCTTGGAAGGTGTTTATGATGGTGGATCTTAGTGGACTCTTGGGAAGGTGTTTATGATGTTGGATCCTAGTGGATCTTAGTGGACTCCTGGGACGGTGTTTATGATGGTGGATCTTAGTGGATCATAGTGGACTCCTGGGAAGGTGTTTATGATGGTGGATCTTAGTGGACTCCTGGGAAGGCGTTTATGATGGTGGATCCTAGTGGATCATAGTGGACTCCTGGGAAGGTGTTTATGATGGTGGATCTTAGTGGACTCCTGGGAAGGTGTTTATGATGGTGGATCCTAGTGGATCATAGTGGACTCCTGGGAAGGTGTTTATGATGGTGGATCTTAGTGGATCTTAGTGGACTCCTGGGAAGGTGTTTATGATGGTGGATCTTAGTGGACTCCGGGGAAGGCATTTATGATGGAGGATCCTAGTGGATCATAGTGGACTCCTGGGAAGGTGTTTATGATGGTGGATCTTAATGGACTCCTGGGAAGGTGTTTATGATGGTGGATCTTAGTGGACTCCTGGGAAGGCGTTTATGATGGTGGATCCTAGTGGATCATAGTGGACTCCTGGGAAGGTGTTTATGATGGTGGATCCTAGTGGATCTTAGTGGACTCCTGGGAAGGTGTTTATGATGGGGGATCCTAGTGAGTCATAGTGGACTCCTGGGAAGGTGTTTATGATGGTGGATCTTAGTGGACTCCTGGGAAGGTGTTTATGATGGTGGATCTTAGTGGACTCCTGGGAAGGTGTTTATGATGGTGGATCCTAGTGGACCATAGTGGACTCCTGGGAAGGTGTTTATGATGGTGGATCTTAGTGGACTCCTGAGAAGGTGTTTGTGATGGTGGATCATAGTGAACTCCTGGGAAGGTGTTTGTGATGGTGGATCCTAGTGGACTCCTGGGAAGGTGTTTATGATGGTGGATCCTAGTGGATCATAGTGGACTCCTGGGAAGGTGTTTATGATGGTGGATCCTAGTGGAGTTAAGTGGACTCTTGGGAAGGTGTTTATGATGGTGGATCCTAGTGGAGCTAAGTGGACTCTTGGGAAGGTGTTTATAATGATGGATCTTAGTTGAGCTTGCTGAAGTTCTGATGTTGGAAATATAATAATAAAACCTCGAAGTGGGTGAACAGGGGATCTATCACTCTTTAAAAGTACCATCCACTTCTAGATGAGCCCTCAAATCTTGAATTTAAATTGTATGGTGAGAGAGACTTTGAGTAAATTATTCAACAATGATTGGTGGTCCTGTGGGAATGCCTCAAATGTCTGCCAATGCTAAACCCTCTCATCCTGATGTTGTTCTCCACTCTATGGTTCAAGGACCCAGCGCGCCCGCGCTCCTTTCCTGCCACAATCCTGGTCGCTGTATATTTGCGAGTGCGGAGTGTCCGCACATAAAAAGATAGGACAGTCCTATCTTTTGTGATTACAAAGGGAGACTCCGCACTCGTAAAGTTACTGCTTGTAAATCCAATGATGAATAGCAAACAATCGTAAACTTATTTAAAAGTGTAAGTTTACTTTTGTGAATCAGACCCTCATTTTTTAAGTGTAGCCAGATTTGTGATTACATTAGTTTAAAGGGGTTGTTGTAATTTACATTTTGGGGGTGGCATTAGCATGGTGCTTGATGATGCTAAATTACATTTTGTATTTGATATGTCGATTTGTGAAATGATGTATAATCACCATATGCTGCCTTTGCGACTTATACTGTGTATGTTCTATAAAAGGGGCTGTTTTGAGCTGAGCCAGACTGGCTGGCCCTAACTCTTGAGAGCAGGCCTGCATAAGTCTGTCTCTTCATTTGGACTTACAATATTTTAGCTCTGAGACTTTACGGCAGTGTCTTTACTACATCTGAATAAGCCCTAATGCTATTTCCTTACATTGCTTCATCATACATTCATCATACATTTTGACTAACTATTCATATTGCCTACAGTAATGCACTTACATCATTTAATAAACCCTCATGGTTTTTGAGCTTAAAGAACTCTTCTAGTCTCTTTTTGCTTTGAGACATTTGATTGATCGTGCTGATTTACTTTTGTCTTTTGGTTGCGCTGGGACGCCCTGTCGCTGGGGCAGCCATGCGCATTACAAATCCGACAATAAATAAATAAATAAATAAATAACTTACTATTAACCTGCTATCTGCAGGGACACATTGCCTCATTCAACTTGAGGTTCACGCCACCCCGATCCTGCGTCATCACTTTATCTAAAGCAGATCGCGTCAACATACTTAAATGCCTTTCTCCAACAATATCCTCAAACAGAAGGATATGAAAATCACCTAAGTGGTAGGGCATTTACAGACTTGATACCGAATATCTGAAACAAACAAGAAACAATACTTAAAGCTGAGAGAATAAACACAATAAGTGAATTACCCAGGATCATATTACCAGAGAGTTCTTGATTTAGATGTCAGATGTACTTGAGTTGTGACAAATATAAAGAAAAAGAGTAAGACACTGCAAGCAGCAAAGATGAAGAGACCCGGGGGAGGTTAAATAGGTAGAGGGATAGAGAATCATCAGCAGATCGCGAATTTAATGATGTGTGAAAAGGAAAGAGAGAGCTTAGTTAGTTAAAATGAAATACCAGTAAGTGAACTTGGATAAACTCTGTCAATAAGACTCCCTGAGAAAGATCAATGTAGGAAGTGATCAAAGTGAAACTGTTGGAGATGTTTTAAGAGCATCAGTTGGGATGTACTAGTGTGGAGAGCGGGGAGAAGTAAATCCCAAAAAAGTAAATCGTTGGTATGATCCCCTCCCCCTGACACCGTGCTCGTGCCTACCACACACCGAGCGCGTACACGAAGAGAGGACGAGGAGGCATGGCTGCAATCTGAAGGGGCTAAACGGATGGAGCGCCCCCTGCGGCTGCATACTGAGGGGGTACGCTGGTGCAGGCTCAGTTTCTTCTCATTGGACCCTCTTCAACCTGTAAAATCCCTTTACAACTGCTGATGTCATTGCTGCTGTTCCCGCTGCCGTCATTGTACCTGGCCTGCTCGTGGAGGCAGGCAGGTACAGGTGTTCGACAGAGAGGGTCTTGGCAGTGAACAGCCCTGTACTCCTTGGGCCCACCGGAGCAGCTTGTTGGCGGGGAGGGAGGGCCTCGGTACACAGTATCAGCTGCTGATTAGAGCTGATGAGGCAGCCCCCAGGCCTAATCAAAGCAGCAGGCCGCTATAAACAGGCAGGCAGTGCTGGGGCCAGTGACTTTTGCAATTCAGCCGCCCCAGTCATTACTGACACTACTGCCACCTCCTGCTCTACAGCTTTCGGTCCAGGTGTGTGTGGTGGAGGAGGGGGCCTGCAAGTCCAGGGGGAGGAGGTAAGTGGATAACCATGCTTGCTGTTTGCTGTGCTACAATGCGCTACACTGTGGAAAACCAGGGTTGGTATTTGCTGTTTGCACTACACCAATGGCTCTATGATGCACCGCAGCCCAATTTCCCCACCGGCCCAGATACCATTGTTGCTGTTGTGTGATTTTACTCTTGCCCTAACACTTGAAGTACCAGCCCATCAGTACCTTTACACCCCAGCCTGCCACAGGACAGGAGTAGGAGACGACCCCCTTCATCTTTTCCTGCACCAGGGGGGGTATTGAGGGGCGCTACATTGGATTCATGGACTCGCTGACTTGTGGCATCCACTAATTGTCCTCTTCCCACTTTTTATGGAAACCAGAGAAATGGGTAAAAAGAAGCTTCATGCTGGTGATCCTACATCCCATATCTCTCATACCAACACCACTATGAACGCATTCCTGCAACATGCCCTGGGCGTTATTAATAAAACAATCAAACTGGCTGAATGGCACTTATCTCACTTTTCTTGCACCTCGCCACCTTTGGAGACTTTTGCCGCCCAGGTCTGGGGGTCCAGTGCTGTGCCTAGGGATGTGTCCGGTGATGTGTCACACCCCTCCCCCCCTAACTGTGGAGGACATGGAAAGACATTCATCTACTTCACATCTTGCCTCTACGGTTAAACCTTCCTCGTTACCCAGGCCCCAGAAGGAGCTCATCCTCCTAGAACTTAAAGTCATGGTGGGTACAATTAAGGGCCGTGGGGTATCAGGAAAATGGAAGAGACTCGAGATGGGTAGCAAATCTAATCTAAATGCACCGGGGCAAATACTACTCAACCCACAACATCCACAAAATCCAACTATATCATGCCTAGGAAAAAGGACAAATTGGAGAAATTTGATGGACTCACTGTTTGATAAATTTATTGGTGTTTTGGATGCTAAATTGGAAGCAGTTTGTGTTTGTTTAGCTGCAATAGAATTAGCACTGACAAGCTATAATAAGCTGGCGCTCACCACAGGAGTACAAGGATCGACTCAGACCCCACTACCTCCCCTAAACACTGTCACCTCACAGGTTGCTTGTTACCAGCTAAAAAGGAAGAGCCATTGAGATATTAAATAAAATGATGTCCAGAAACGGTTGTGCGGGTAGGACATAGATTTATTAGCCGTCAGGCAGCAACTGCCGCCCACAGAATCCCCTGTCCCCATTCGGTTCTAGACCCCACACATATTCCTTCTTACAATATAAAAGAAACACTGCCAAGACGAAAATGATGAAGTATAAACTACAAATGAGATGGAACACAAGAACTAAAAAACATAACAGGACGAGTATAAAAAAATAGCACAAAACATTACTATAGAGGAAACCCACAAAATTCACTGGATGCCCTGAAGTTAACATCTAAATTAGAACAAACAGGGTTCCAGTACAACATTGGTTACTACATGACATAATTGTTATATCGTGATGGAAGTTTCCTGTTCCTGACTGTACCTTCAGCCAAGGTATCGTTACAATTACATCTGGCAGCAATGGCACACTGTTCAGATTACCTTCCTGCTGAACATCTCCATCCTTGATTACTGCATCATCGCTACCACGCAAACTGTCACGCACCACAGAGATCTTATTTTCAGGAATTACAGAAACCTTACTCTTACTCCACACCTTTCCTCCCGCCACCACAATCACATGATCACGAACCTTCACCACCCTCTTGGGAATAGAAAATTTGGAGCAACCCTTCCTCACAAAACCAGGTCTCTTGATACGAACCCAATCAGCTACCTTGACCAACACGGTCCTCCCCATACCATTCACATCCTCCTTACCAGCCAAAGCCTTATCCACATCCAACACCTTTCCTAAAACATCACTGTTCACCATCTTCCGATTCATCCAATCTATATTCAAATTTGTTCCAGCTACTCTCCCTCTCGTAAGGGTGAAAGGGGACACCCCAGTCACACTATGCGGGGTTGTTCTATATGCCCACAACATGACTTTCATGACCTTCGAATTCAAGTTATTCACCAAGGCCAATTGCAACTGATCCTTTAACACACGATTAAACCTCTCTACCAAGCCATTACACCTAGGATGGTAAAGAGATGTCCTGATGTGGCAAATACCATTCTTTTGAAGAAATTCACTCATTTCCAAAGACACTAATTGAGTTCCCTTGTCGGTGACAAATTCCTCGGGATAACCTTCTCTGGCAAAACATCACTAAGGAAATCCAACACAACAGAAGTGGAAACACTTTCAACCATCTTTACTTCAGGTCACCTAGAGAAATAATCAATGAGTACCAAAGCAAATTTGGGTGTACTTCCCAACACTCCAAATGGCCCAGAAATATCCAAGGCTAATTTTTTCCAAGGCATGGATGGTGGCTCCACAGATATAACGGGAGACGGTACAGTGACCTGAGACTTATCACTGATGACACAGGCATTGCAATCCCTAACAAAATGTTCCGCCATTCTATCCACACACGGCCACCAGAAATCTTCCCGGATCCCACGTTTGAGTGCCCTAATATCTCAGTGACCGTTATGTGCAAGGTGTAAAACCTTCCTCCTCAGACCTTCTGGAACAACCAGTAGACCCCCTCTATGCAAAATACCATTGACCACGGACAATTCATTACTCACTTTCTCAAAAGCAATAAGACTTTCATGCACCTCCTTGATTTTGGGCCACCCTTGAACCATATACATTTTAACATTGGCCAAAACATCATCCTTTTCCAACATTTCCATCCACTCCTTTTCACACAACGCCCCCTCCAATGCCTTATCCACAGAACTCATCATACAAACCAAATCTTCATCCTCACCATTGTTCACCCCACTATGTACCGGTAATCATGACAAACAGTCCGCTGCAAAATTCTTTTCACCTGACACATGTTCCAACCTATACTGAAACTCTTGCATGTGATACTGCCATTTGGCAATGCGGGGAGTAGCTCTTCCTCCACCTCGAGTACAAAATAAATCCACGAAAGGCTTGTGGTCCGTTTGTAGAATGAATTCTCTTCCCCACAAGTAAGTCTTAAAATACTCAGCTCCCCAGCACATGGCCAGAGCCTCCCTCTCAATGGTTGAATAAGTGGCTTCAGCCCCATGTAGAGTCCGGGATGCAAAAGCTACAATTTCCCCACTCCCATTTGGCACTTCTGCAACAATACTGCCCCCAAACCAATACTGCTTGCATCCGTCATCAGAATACTCAAATCCTCTGTGTTGAAGGACTTCAAGGGACGTGCTGAAACTATGCTTCTTTTGATTTCCCCAAAAACACTTTCACATTCACTTGACCATTCATATCTCACACTCTTCTTAAGAAGGTTACGTAACACTGCAGTCTTACTAGCAAATTGCGATACAAATTTGGCATAAAACTCAACTAATCCTAAAAAGGACCTGAGTTGATCCTTGTCCTTAGGTGATGGTGCATCTTCAATGGCCCTCAAAATCTTCAATTTAGGTTTCACCCCATTGGCCGATACATGATGCCCTAAATAGTCAACATCAGACTCGGCAAATTTGCACTTGTCTTTTCTCAATGTCATACCACTTTTCATCAAAACGTCCAGAACCATTCTCACCCTCATCATGCTCTTCTTTATCTTTACCATATATCAAGATGTCGTCTTGGAAACATGTTACTCCCTTCATGCCCTTAAATAAAATGTCCATGACTCTTTGGAACACAGAGGATGCCAACGCCAAACCGAATGGCATGCGGATATAGCGGAAGGCACCCTCTGGTGTCACGAATGAGGTTAAATGTTTAGAATCTTGGTGTAGCTCCACTTGGTGATACGCTGCTGACATATCCAATGATGTAAATACAGCAGCATGATCTAAGGTGGCTAACATTTCATTAATATTTGGCAAAGGTTGGCGATCCACCCAAATGTTATGATTAAGATCACGGAGGTCCACACACAAACGCAAAGACTTGTCTGCCTTACGCGCCAAAATGATCGGGGACAACCATTCGGATCCTTTGATGGGTTCAATAATCGACATCGCACACTGTTTATCTAGTTCATCTTTCAATTCCTGTCTAAGACACAAGTGTACCTTCCTAGATCTGTGAATCACAGGAACAGCATTACTTTTTAATACTATGCGATGTTTGAAGCCTTGCAACTTACCCAACCGGTCACACAATACCTCCTTGAATTCACTGATCCACTTTGACCCATCAGCATCCTGCTCCCATGCAACAGCATTCAAACAGGGAGTTACTAATAGATCCTTAGTTATTACTAACACAGGGTGGTTGGGATCCAAAATTATGTTGAGTTCTCCTTGATCGTCCCAACCCAATATATTCGATCCATTTTTTACTGCAAATACATCAGTGTTAGTACAGTTGTCACTAAACCTTAAATTGGCCTTGAACTTGCCAACAACCTCCAATCTTTTCCCACAACAAGCAAACAACTTAATGTCAGCTGTTTCTAGCACCTCATTTTGGAACTTGGCAAATTCATTCTCACACAATAAAGTGACAGGAAAACCTGAATCTTCCATTATGTTAACACTTTGGCCATTGACTAAGATGTTACAAAACAGTGGTTTCCTCTTCCCAACTTGTTTGATGACCACACAATTATCATCTACATGTCCTGACTCCTCTTCACCAATCATTAAGATATAGCCTTCACCACTCACACTTCCAGCATCGTCTTCGCACACAGCACTTACAGCTTGCTTACTTAGCTTGCTCGCTTTACAAATACGAGAAAAGTGACCCCTTCTGCCACATTTGAAACAAGTCCGACTTAAGGCTGGACAATGTTTGAAATTTCCCAAATGTGATCTACTACCACATCTGAAGCAAACTAAATCCTTATCCAAATTCGATGAGGAACCCCTGTTTTTTTACTTGTTTGAAATTTTGATTTTTAGATTTATCACCCCGACTTCTCTGTACAACTTTCACTTCCTTACACTCCAAATTAGGACGACTAGTAGCCAATTCTTTCATGCAAATATCCAATTGTTCAATGCTTCTTGCAATTTTCAATGCTAGCTCCAAGCTAGGATCCTCACTAGCTAGTAACCGTTCTTGGATTTTCCTATTACTAGTTTTTTCAATTAGTTGTTCTCGAATTATTTCCTCCTTCAAGTCCCGATGGTTACAGTTTATCGATAAAGTACGTAAAGCTGAAACAAAATCATCAATCGACTACCATGGAAGTTGTGCCTGCTGCAAGAACCTATGTCTTTCCAATACCACATTCCTCTTAGGTGAAAATCTCTTGCTCAAAGTCTGAATTATCGATGCATATTAATCTACAATAGGTTCAGCATCAGAGGGTTAAATAGGTAGAGGAATAGAAAATCATCAGCAGGTCGTGAATATAATGATTTGTGAAAAGGAGAGAGAGAGAGAGCTTAGTTTGTTAAAATAAAATACCAGTTAGTGAACTTGGATAAACTCTGTCAATAAGACTCCCTGAGAAAGATCAATGTACGAAGTGATCAAAGGGAAACTGTTGGAGATGTTTTAAGCGCATCAGTTGGGAAGTACTAGTGTGGAGAGCGGGAGAAGTAAATCCCAAATTGTGTCATGATGCGGTGTTTATGGATAGATTAAGAGCTTCTGGGACACTGTAAGCTCTTATCTCGGTGTATGTTGGTGTACTGTGACTCCTCATGTGTATCGCTGTCTGTGTAATACAGGTCATTTCATACATAGACCTACCTTTAATGGGGAGCCATTGAAGTACCTCCAGAATCAGAGAGAAGTGCTTGAATCTTTTTCTCGGTGACTGAGCTTGTTGCCCTCAGGGTGGAGGGCTGCCCTCAGTGGTGGAGGAGTGCTCTATCTAGGCACCCCATGATTTTCTTTCCCTCTCAGATTACTAGAAACAAATGCGCCCCGTAAGGCTAAGCTGGGTACTCACAGACCTGGGCTACGTTTACAGCTTATGGACTTCCCCGGGGCCCTCCCTGATAGCACCAAGAGCATGTGCATGACACAAATATTGGACAATAAAGAGCTTTCACCCTTGCCAACAGAGCAGCACTCCCTTCCTTAGGTCCCTGATGTCACCAGCAGAACCCTGCTGTGCGCGGTCATTGGTGCACAGGTGTAACCAGCCCCAGATAGAACCAGAGGCCTGCACAGAACTCACAGTAACATACTGGGGGCCCCCGTCTGGCAGAGACAATGAAGCCGGCCCCTTTTTGTTAATAGCAAAAACAAAGACAAACACACAAAGAAGAAATGTTAGGGATATATTCACAAGAACGTGCGATAACTACCGCAAGAGTAGCGTAACGCAAGTTTCAATATCGCAGCCTATTGCGGGAAAATAACCCTGTGTCAACGTAGAATTCACAACAAGGCGGTAGCATGCGATAGTCACCAGATAACGCGTCAAATGTCAGCGTGAAAATCAACGCCACGCCCAAAAAATGCGAAACGCGAACGCGAAAAATCATGCAATGAGGCCAATCGTGGTACAAAAAGTAGCAAAAAGCAGCCACAGGCCTGCAAATCACACACGTCTGGCGGGAAATTGCACCATAAAAACCACAGAAACAACACACCAGAAACAAGCCAAAGCACGTAGCAACATGGATGCACCCTGACCCAGCGCAGAGGTCAACGCGAACCCCACAACCCCCACAGACCACCAGCAAGGAACAACGGGGTCGGGGAAGGCCAAGGAGAAAAGCGAGAGGAAGACGGGGTGCAGACCGCAGGGAAACAAGACCAGCGCCACGGAGTCACAGAACACTACCAGCAACTGACCCACAAGCAGACCACCTGAAATGCAGTCGGAGTGCCGAGGAGGCCAATCCAGGAGGCCAAGAGGCGCTGCCAGGACGTGACAACCTAAACCAGGCACAAACCCGCTGCCAACAGGAAGGCAGCAACGGCGACAGGAGGTGGCAGTCCAGCGCCACAGGAGGAGCTGGAGGAAACCCAGGCCACAGTCATCAGTGTGGAGACGGTGCAAGGAGGTGGGAGTACGGACACAGCTTGACAGGACCCGACACAACAACAACAGGGTGAGGATCCAACAGGGACTGGGGGGACGGGGGGTGATGGGCACAATGGCACACATGCACAACGAGGTGTAGCACACTGCACACCCACAATTACCCAGGGACATGTCCCCCATCCCCGTGGCACACTGCAGCACACACATAGCAATCACAGCACATACCATGACAATGTGGCACAAAGTGCAACACCCACACTGCAGAACAGGGGACACAACTGGGTCCGCCCAGGCGCAGAAACATAACAATCACATTGGACAGAGCAGGGAACTGTGAGATGCATATCTACGGCTACAACCCCACATCAGCCATGTAGGCCAAATGTACACTGTCCCAACTCAAATAGCCACCACCGCCCAAACAGTCACAATGTACATTGTCACACAGTCTGCATGTCGACAAGAACAAGGCGCCAACACAATGCCAACATGCACCTCCCCTTCACAATGCAGAGGGACAAACAACACCTCCAGCAGGTCAGAACAGACAACCCATCAGTGATGCCGGAGACGAACACCACACCTTCGACACCGACGCCCTACAACAGCCCATGGACATCCCACACAACCCACCACCAGGACCAGGGCAGACAAGCTACTCAGAGGAGAACCCAGCCCCTGCAACAGACCACACAGCATGAAGCACCTGCAATCACGGCTGGCTCACAACACTTCACCGACCCACACATGGCACCCCAATGCCAGGTGTCAGAACGCCAAAAGGAGGTGGCCTAACAGGTGCGGGTGTTGCCGAACCCATGGAATGCGAACTAGAACGTGGGTGTCCAATACCCTTCAGGGACCACCTACACCCCACAAAGGAGACCCACACTGCCATAGAGACACATGCAGATGCACATACCCAGTACAAAACCACGCCCAGGGGCACGCACATATCAGTCACACACCCACGTTGGCTCTGCGTACGACAGCACAGTCCACTCCCTTACAAATTGAGTGGGTGACGACAAAGCTACATGTCCAGATACTAGCCCGCTGCCTGCGGTGACATGTCTGCGTCCGCTGTACACAGCACAATGTAATGTCGTAGGGCCCAGGGCCCCCATGCATACAACAAGACCACAGGGACACATGCACATATCATGTTGAACTGGCTACGGGCACGTGCGCCCGGCCCCTTTTTGGCAGGGCCACATGTACAGTGATGCCTGTGCTGGATGTGTGTGGGGTGAGTATAAGCCAGCCCGCACGCAGTGCTTGGTGCTGGCAACAACCTGAACAGTGGACACCAGTGTAATGGAAACAGAAAACACCAGCATAACAGAGTCAATTGCAGAGTAACATGGAGGGATCCGGAGTAAGGACAGAGGTCACCCAATATTCAGTCAGGAGGTTCCGTGAGTTGCAGTGCACTGAGGTAGGGGCACTAGAGAAGAGCGCGCTCATGTGAAGAAATTGCTAGGATTGTGTCCCTTCGGGTTAGTCCTGATGCAGATGCAGTGGGGTGTGTTACACCTGCATCAACTTCCTCATCAACGTCCCAGGTCTCCTACACTGCCTGAGGTGACAGTTGCGTCCGCAGTCCACAGTCCACAGCGCAATACCCAGTAATAGATCCGGGTGTGTAGCTTGACTACCACCACCAGTCTGCATTCCTGCCTTGGTGCTGTTGCCTCCTGCCCTCCCATTGTCTGTGCCTTCTCCCGTCCGCACACTTGACACATCTTCCTCATCATAGTCCCAGGTCTTCCCCATGGCATGAGGTGACATTGATGCGCAACCTCACAACAGCACAAAACTCAATCAGTAACGGACAATGCTTGCGGTGCACTGAGTCACTGGCACCTGGAGTGCTGAGCAGGGTATCAGGCTGATGATGGCATCCACGACAGGTCTGAGCAACTCCGTAGGTCTGTCAGGACCACCGTTTCAACTCTGGCAGATGGCAGTTGGAGGTGGTCCTTGCGGTGGTGGCGTGTGCCTCCTGTGGTGATGCGACGTCCGGGCCGGTCAAGACTCGATGCTATGTGTGGGCGCTGGTGGCCCGCAGTTGAGGCCGGAGGATGCGGACAGCGCAGGGCCACAGACACATGGCGTTGATGACCCCAAGACCATCGCTACAGAGGCCATTTAATGTCTCAGAAGAAGGGGTCCCAAGCCTGAGCAGCACAGAGTTAGTGGCCCCGGATGCACTGCGGCCGGCACAGGCACCCAGCCACGGGACGGTGACTTGCGGTGCAGTCAGATGGGCCATGCGACCTGAGCGGGTCCCCATCAATGTCCGAGGTGTATGTTGCGGAGGGTTGCGGGGGACAGTGGAAGGTGTCCTCCAGGGCATGATGCGGAAGGTCTGATGTTATCTGGAAGCAGCAAATGGAGGAGTGGAAAGCGCAATCCTCGTTTTCACCAACAATTAGGTATCAGCTACACGAGGATGAAAACTAGCCCCTATTCCATAGACTCTAACGCCACCAATGTACGACCAGTGAGTGTCCATGAATGTCGGGGAACACACTTAGTGTCACAGGTGCTGTGAGGGGATGCAGTCTGCAATGATGCCGGTACACAGATGTGAACTCCAACATTGCCAAATCTAGACTCTGTGACCTACTGGACCGCAGTGTAGGCCGGAGGCAGCGGTCAGCATGGGCCCACCGACACGTGTCGTGTGCTTGTGATGCATTCGTTTGCTTCACTGATAGCAGGGAGTTTAGTGATATCACCCCTGCAGTAGACATCTGGTCACTGCCATTCATGACTCAGGACACAGTTTCACACATGAGACCTACTGGTCCAACGAGTGGGCCGAAGGCGGCAGTAGAGTGCGTCAACGAGAAAGGAGTAAGGCGGGCCTGTGTCGTGGAGGCCGTGATGGTCTGAGGAGGCTGCCAAGCTCGCGGGCCTCGGGCTTGGAGCTTGCGCCGGCACGTGGTGGGCCCTCCTTGACACACGCCGGTGTCGGCAGGTGATCATTGTGGCCTGGCTGCGCAGGGGCGGGCCTGGCGGGTTCGTGGTCCAGCGTGCCGGGGTCCGGCAGGCACACAGCATCGCAGGCAACTCCGCTCACGAGGACGGCCTCGTGGCGGGGTGGGAGGCGCCGCCCTGGCAGAGACGTGGGTCTTTCTGGAAGAGGACCACGCCCAGGCCTATGTGCTTTTTATTCACACCCCTACGCTGGTGTGGCGTACGCCGGGCCGTCCCACTCCGGTGACGCTTAGGGGGGCGTAACAGGCAACATTTCCGCAAGGTCCCCCACTGGCTGGGGTGACATGGTGGCATCCACTGTCCACTACACTCCATACACCAGCGGTGTATGTCGCCATGGATATGGGTGTGTTCTGCATACTGCGGTGTGTCCAGCACATCTCCGCCACTCTTGGCATTGTGTACTTTCCCAATCATGGTTCTACTGCATCCTTCACACATGCCTGGTTGCCACCTCTCCCCACATTCGGCTATTATGTTGCTGAGGTGCCATGCCGTTGCTGGCTCATGTTCAGGGCTTGCCCATGTGAACATTGTAAGTTGTTCTGTCATGTCTGGTGGGTGGGCATGTTGTTGTGCCTGTTGTATGTGATTTTGTGACGTGTGCATTGCCAGAGTTGTGAGTTGCATGTTTGTGGAGTTGAGGTGTGTGGGGTGTTCATTTGGATATTGCCAAGGGGCTGTGCATTTCCCTTGTTGCCATCCTGGGAACGCTGGAGGATGATGGACTGTCGGAGGATGAAGGTATCATGCACACTGGCTGTGTATTTGAAGGCGACATTGTTGGGGGTTCCACGGTGTTCTGTTGTTGCCTGCACATTGATGTGAGACGTGTGCTTCCTGTTGCGGTGATTGTGTGCTGTGTCACCAGGGGGCACAGGTAGTACATGTGTGCTGTGTATTGCCCCCAAAACGTGCGTGCATCCTGCTTGGGCGTATGGTCCTTGCTTGGTCTCCTGCGGATCCTGCGCATTGTGTTGTACGTATTGGGACTGGGGTACCAGGGTGATGGTGATGTCCAGGACAGGTGTGGGGGACTTGGATGTGGCTGGCTGTGAGACTCCTCCGACTCTGGCGGGTGTTGGTTGGGGGTCCCAGGGGCCAACAGGTGCAGCCAAGCCAGCAGCTTTGTGTGGGGTGGGATGTTGGTTGTCCGCTGTGTTGGTGCCGTAAGCCTGTTAGGCGATGATGGTCAGGATGCGCAGGATGTTTGTCACTTTCAGCCTGTAGTGGACGGTGACATTGTCAGATGTTGGGTCTGTGCGGCTGGTACGCTTCCTGGGGGTCCGCTGTCTTTGTCTGCGCTGCGTCTGTGGTGGTCCGAGGGGGGTCGTTCCGGGTGTGGGTTGGGGTCCTGGGGTGGTGGCCCTCTTGGGTGTCCGGGCTGCATGATGAGTGGCTCCATGGCATCTGTTGCCCTTCGGATGTGGCCGTGGGCTGTGCTCCCTTTTGTGGTGCTGGCTGCCGTCCGACTTTACACCAGGTCAGAGCAGGTGTAAATTTCCTGGTGCTAACGCGCCTTATCGCCTGTTTTGTGTTCTTATCGCCGATGTGGCTGGTCGTTGAGAATGTTGAGGTGTGATGTTGTCTCGACTTTTGGCACGGGAACGCCTACTCTGCATCTCATTAGCGATATTTGCGGGGGTCCTCTGTGGCGATGTTTTTGCGGCTGCTATCGCGGGTAAACTGGTGCTGTGTGTCATGATCGGAATGCCGGTTGCGCACTAACTGCCCTCCTCGCGCGACCCTGGCTCTGGAACACCCAGTTCAGAACTACTCTTCCCGGCGTACAACGCGAGTCACGTATCACGTGACTCGGGTGCAACGTCGGATACGATGATAAGGACGGCGGAAACCAGCCAACGCCGCCGATTATTCGACTCGATTTGCCTGAGTCGGACTTCTCCAAAGGTCCACATCCGTTTGGGCGGTAAGAGTGCTTTTGCACAAATCTTCCGAACCGCCATCTCTGCATTCAGAAAGGTGACGAGCTCTCCGTTACCCCGTGACTCCTCTGTTGGCTGAGACCCGCCTGTCAGCGGTCTTTTGCAGAGGAGCTTAGGCGCCTTCTAAGGTGTTTGGGTTTGCTATCTCCCTGTTGGAGAAACCAAAGAATTACCGGTTTCATGCAGGGAGATGTAGGGCACCCGCGATCATGGCACAATGATGTTGTGTTGCTCGTTGGCAAATATTGAGAATTTGCTAGGGTATTGTGATTTCTAACAAACCCTCGCCTTATAAACTTTAAGGATTAGGAAAAGACTGTCATTGTTTCCTGACCTAGAAGAACATTTTTTTTTATGTTTTGGTTGTTCTTCCTTTTGTTATATTCATATCCCAGGAGAGAGGTCACAGAGAGGGGTACTGAAGACACGGTCTGGCAAAACACAGTTTACGTTACAAATATCCTTGGTATGTGTTTCAAGATAACAAAAGAAGCGTAGAGGAAAGTGTCAGGGGTTGTAGGAAATCTTCCCTCATATGTTTTCCCTTGTTTTGTAGTTCTTGATAGTGTCGTGTCGTGAATGTGCCACAACCCTCTTCTCTCTTCTGATGCCTGCTATCCACCTTTATTATTTCAGGTAGGGGTTGACATACCGAAGGGATATTATATATATATATATGTGTTAAGCTTTGAGAGAGAATAGACAAATTAGTAATACCACACTCACGTTGTTTTTTTTTCTTATATCATTCACAGATCTCCCTCCCCGCAGTTCCTACCCTTTCCTTCCCCCGCTCAATTGCCCCAACAGTCTGTGGGTATTCATAATCCAGACTTGGGGTGGTTCAGAGGTGGGCCCCCTTGAGCATCAGCACGACCCCGAGGATTAGGAACAGAGGAGTCTGACACTGTGGACTGTTAACACCGGCTTGTGAATGGGGAGGTAAATTATTCACGACTTTGGCTGCGATAAAGTGCTGTTAATTCGGCGATAGCTCCTTGTGAATATGCCCCTTAGTGTCTTCTTAGTGGCCTCCAGATCCCTGAGAAAGGGTCTTCCATCTGAAACTCTGGTGCTCACCTTCAGCCCAAAGCAGAAACACGCAGCTCAAAATAAAAGTATAAATCTTGCTCTCAAGCCTCATGTTACCAACAGGAGAAGAATGAGAAAAAAACATACACCACCTACTACAGTCCAACCAAGATACCTGACCCTTGTACCAATAGCAGAAAAGTACTACAAATTAGGAAAACTGTAGCTGCTCCCTGCCACAGTCTGGAACACTGTTGCCCCTCCACTATTTCCCACATCCCCTCATTATACGCATTCAAGGCATACTCTAGGAGGTGAGGAAAGGACTGTAACTCAGATACTGCATCACTCAAGTATTAACACTCAATAAACTCAAGGGCAGATTTATCATAGTGTTGTGTTGCCCTTGCGCCACATATGTGGATGCAAGGGCGATGCAGCACTAATATCAGATTTATCAAGGCACACAAGGCCACCTTGCATGGCCCCTGTGACTTGATAAATCTGGAGTAATGCAAGGCTGCGCAAATTGCTGCGTTGCGTGACTCTGCCCTGGGAGGTGTTCCATGGGTGGTGCGTGGGTGTTCCCACGACTTTACCCATGGATTTTGATGGATTCCAGGATTTACCATTAGTGGTAGACTTGGGACTGCGTCAAAATGCTGCGCCTTCCCAGGTGAGGCGTAACGAGGGGAAATATCTTTATTTATCCTAATGTTTTGTCTTTCTATGTGTGCTGCATACTGCAGCACACATAGAAAGAGGAAATTGCCTCTCAGGATTGGTTTTGTGCAGGAAGGTGTTCCTTTCTGCTCAAAAACAATCCTGCATACAATGCAGGCACCCTTTCACCATGGTGCAAGGGTGCCTGTGTTGGCGCTAGGCAGCTGAAAGTACACCAGCACTAGGAAAGGGCAGGAATGTGCCAAATAATGGTAAATATGGTGCATTCCTGCCCTTTCCCTTTCACGCAGCACAGCAAGGTGGCTTGCTGCGTTGCGCTGTGTGAAAATATGGTAAATATGCCCCTCAATGAATGTCCACTTGGAATGCTAACAGGTCTTTATGTAGGAAAAATAGGGAAGTGAAATTAAGAAACAGCATAAAGTACCTGAGCCTGCATTACATGCTGTGTGCAGATGTTTGTGTGAGCTGGGGGTTGCAGCCTTTATCCGGGGCAGAATATCTTGGTTCTGCTTAGGATCCACAGAGTTTGTGCACATTGGTCATTGCTGATGTGCACTGATGTGCGCGGTCATTCAGGGTGTGATCCAGATCTCGAAGGTCCTTACAACTGCTGGGGCCAAGGAACATCCCCAGTTTTATTGAGATAGTGCAGGTCAGTTGTTATAATTCAAAATAACATCTGTCTATTGCCAATGTAAATCTATGTGTTAGAAATGGGATCTCTAGTTGGCAAGGGCTTGCACCTTTGTCCAAGTAGGTACCCTTCTTCCTAGTCAGGGTAAGGGTGTTACACTCGTGAAGTAACCCCTGCTCACCCTCGTGGTAGCTTAGCACGAGCAGTCAGGCTTAATTCAGAGGCAGTGTGTAAAGCATTTGCACATAACCAACAGTAATACAGTGTAAGCACTACAAACGGACACCACACCAGTTTAGAAAAATAACCAATATTTTATATACTCAAGACAAGACCAATTACGACAAAAATCCACAATACTATACTTTAAAAATGAATGCTTGATACGGTAACTTCTTCTTTGCAGGAATAGCACAAAAGCAAAGTTCGTACGAGTCGGTAGCTCCGTCCGAGCCTACCGCGATGCTGAAAACCACAGAGTCTAACAGTTCCAGCCGACCGCGTTGATACGGGCCAGCAGAGTCATGAACAGACTCGGTTACAGTACCTTTCTCGTTGTGGCTGGTACGGAGTGTACGAGCCGGTCGGCGTTCGTCGCGGTTGCGGTGCAAGACGGAGCGATGCAAGGTGCGGTGTCCCTCGATGCGGTGCAGGCAGCGGCTCGATGAGCGTCGTGCAGACGGAGTCGGTGAGTCCAAGGCGTGCGATGCAGGGTGAGACGATGCTCGATGCGGTGCTGACAGGTTGCGATGCAGGCGACCTAGCCGGAGTGCGGGAGCTGGCGTCGGACAGCGGTGCGAGTCGGAGCGGTGCGTCGCAGACGTGCGAGCGGTGCCCCAAATGCGGTGCGCTCTCGACTCTTGAGCCAGTTGCAGCGACCGCGTTGGTCGGGTCCGGCTGGTTCAGTGAAGCGATGCGAACTGCGGTGCCCACAGGTCACGGTGCAAGCAGCGGCTCGATGTTGGCGGCGTCGGACGTCGCCCACGGTGAGACCAGGGTTGCGATGCGAAGCGGGGCGATGCGGTCTGCGGTGCAAACAGGTCACCGGCCAGGGATGGATTCGGTTGACGGATTCGGTTGCGGTTCCCTTCCTCTGTGGCAACTGAAACAGCGTTCCAGAAGCGGTACCCAGAGGCTTGTGAAGTCTTTGCAGTCCCTGAGACTTCTTAACAGGAGGCCAGCTCGGTTTCAGGCCCTTGGAGATACTCAGCACAAGTTTGTAGAAAGTTCAGTCCAGTCCTTTCACTGCCCAAGGCAGAAGCAGCAGCTGCAGGCCAACCCAACAAAGCAACAACACAGCAAAGGGGCAGTACTCCTCCTGGCAGCTCTTCCAGCTCTTCGTCTTGGCAGGTTCCTTGATTCCAGCGAGATCTAAATTCATGGGGTCAGGGCCCCAATATTTATATCCCAAATTCCTTTGTTTTCTGAAGGCAGAGAGGCCTTTGCCTAGTCCAAACCAGTTCTGGAGCACTTTGTTGACAAGTCTCCGTCCCTTCTTTCAGTGAGCAGGCCAGGGACATCAGACGCACCACAGGAGGTGGAGCCAGCATTGTGGAGGGAAGGCACTGTCCTATTCAGGGCCCAGGTGCGACCCTCCCACCCATCTACATGTAGATCTTGCTATCCAGCCCTGTGCTGACTCACCCTGTCTCCTGGCATCCCCCAGCCCCTGTCACTCACACTCCAGACAAGGAATACACAACCTCGCAGAGGCAGGCTTGGATGGTTAGACAAGAAAATACCTACTTTCTAAAAGTGGTATTTTCAAACACAGAATGGTAAAACCGACTTCACTAAAAGCTGCATTTTATCATTCTGAGTCCAGGCATACTAAACTCGAATTTCTACCATGTTCCCGGGGTCAGTTAGGATTATAAGCTGTAATAATCAAAACTGCCCGTTCTGGCCTAGGGGAACAGGTAGCCTTGCAATAGTGAAAAACGAACTAGGCTGTAATTCACTATCAGGACATGCCGCACACACCCGGGCATGTCCTACCTTTTGCATACAACGCACCCTGCCCACAGGGGTACCTTGGGCCTACCTTAGGGGTGACTAACAGGTAGCAAAGGGAAGGTTTAGGGACTTGCAAGTGTGTGCACTTGCCAAGTCGACATGGCAGCCCCAGGCTGCGCACAGGCTCTGCGGTGGCAGGCCCGAGTTACACTTTACGGGCTGTTTGCGTGGGTGGCACAATCCAGTGCTGCAGCCCACCAACAGCATTTGGTCTATAGGCCCTGGCACTCGCAGTGCACTTTACAAGGGACTGACACATAAACCAAATAGGCCAATCATGGAAACACCAATCCATAACGCATTTTATACAGGAGCACTTGCACTTTCCCACTGGACCGCAGTGAGGAAAGTGCGCAGAATCATTACACCAGCAAAAACAGAGTCAAAACCGGGAGGTCAGAAAGCAAAAAGTCAGGGGAAACACGCCAAAAGATGCCAAGTCTAACACATGTCCCCTCCAGCTGAAAGTAGGGAGAACTACCCAACCCCATTGGAGTTCTCCTCACTAAGGCGGAAGAACCTGGACAGACCATCTGCGTTGGCGTGTTCTGTACCAGGACGGTGCTCCACCGTAAAGTCCATTCCCTGTAGGGAGATGGACCACCTCAGCAGTTTTGGATTCTCACCCCTCATTTGCATCAACCATCTGAGGGGCCTGTGGTCTGTCTGAACCCGGAAGTGAGTCCCAAACAGGTATGGTCTCAACTTCTTCAGCGCCCAGACCACAGCAAAAGCTTCCCTTTCTATGGCACTCCACCTCTGTTCCCTGGGAAGTAGTCTCCTGCTAAGGAAGACTACAGGCTGATCCAGGCCCTCTTCGTTCAGTTGTGAGAGCACCGCTCCCACACCATGCTCTGAAGCGTCAGTCTGCACGACAAATTCTTTGGAGAAGTCAGGTGCCTTGAGCACAGGCGCCGTGCACATGGCTGCCTTCAGGGCATCAAAAGCTTTCTGGCAGGACTCAGTCCAGATCACTTTCCTGGGCTGCCTCTTAGAGGTCAGCTCTGTTAAGGGGGCAACGATGGTGCCATAGCCCTTAACAAATCTCCTATAGTAGCCGGTGAGACCTAAGAAGGCTCTCACCTCCGTCTGGGTCTTGGGGGATTCCCAAGCCAGAATGGTGTCAATCTTGGGTTGTAGGGCGCCACCTGGCCGCTTCCTACCTGGTGTCCCAAGTACACCACAGAACCCTGCCCGATCTGGCACTTACTGGCCTTGATCGTGAGGCCTGCACCTTGCAGAGCCCTCAACACTTTCTCAAGGTGCTGTAAATGTTCTTCCCAGCTGGAACTGAACACAGCAATGTCATCCAGGTAGGCGGCACTGAAATCCTCCAGCCCGGCCAACACCTGATTGACCAACCTCTGAAAGGTGGCAGGGGCATTCTTCAACCCAAAGGGCATCACCCGGAATTGGTAATGACCTTCTGGGGTTGAGAATGCTGATCTCTCCTTGGCCCCATCGGTTAAGGCAATCTGCCAGTACCCAGACGTCAAATCAAACGTGCTGAGGAACCGGGCAGCTCCCAACCGATCAATGAGCTCATCAGCTCTGGGGATGGGGTGCGCGTCAGTCCTGGTGACGGCATTGAGCCCACGGTAGTCCACACAAAACCGGAGTTCTGGAGTGGCACCGGGCGCCGCAGCCTTTGGGACCAAGACCACTGGGCTGGCCCAAGGACTGTGGGAGGGCTCAATGACCCCAACGCCAACATCTTAGAGACCTCCTCCTTGATGCTGGCTCTGACCCGGTCAGTCAACCTGTAAATCTTGTGCTTCACAGGAGGGCTGTCACCGGTGTCCACGTCATGGGTACACCAGTGAGTAACACCGGGGGTCAGAGAGAACAGTGGGGCGAACTGCCCCAACAACTGGCGACAGTCCCCCTGCTGCTCTTGAGTCAGAGTAGGGGAGAGGATCACACCCTCTACTGACCCATCATGCTCCTTGGTAGACAGGAGGTCAGGGAGAGGCTCACTCTCCTCTTCCACCCCATCATCTGTCGCCAAGAGCATACTCACTTCGGACCTCTCGAAGTGGGGCTTGAGGCGGTTCACGTGAAGGACCCTCAAAGGGTTCCTTGGAGCCTGCAAATCCACCAGGTAGGTGACGTCACTTTTGCGCTCCTTTACCTCATATGGCCCAGTCCACTTGTCCTGCAAGGCACAAGGTGCCACTGGGGCCATGACCCACACTTTTGCCCAGGTTGAAATTCGACCAGAGTGGCATTCTGGTCATACCATCTCTTCATTTCTTCCTGGCTTGCTTCTAGGTTCGCCTGAGCGAGTTTCCTGAAGCGGGCAGTTTGGTTTCTAAAGGCCAGCATGTAGCTAAATACATCCTGGGGAGTTTTCCTGGGAGCTGCCTCCCAGCCTTCCTTTACCAAACTCAGAGGTCCTCTGACAGGGTGGCCATACAGGAGCTCAAAGGGGCTGTACCCAAGAGACTTCTGAGGCACCTCCCTGTATGCAAAGAGTAGGCATGGCAAGAGGACGTCCCACTTACGCCTCATGGGTTCTGTTAGACCCTTGATCATGCCTTTCAAGGTCTGGTTGAATCTCTCCACCAGACCGTTTCCTTGTGGGTGGTAAGGGGTGGTGAACTTGTAGGTTACACCACACTCCTTCCACAGGGATGTCATATACTTCGATATGAAATTGGTCCCCCTATCAGAAACCACCTCTCTGGGGAATCCCACACGGGAAAAGATCCCCATTAACGCCCGGCCCACCACTGGCGCCGTCGTTGTCCTGAGAGGGATTGCCTCCGGGTACCGGGTGGCATGGTCCACCAAGACCAGGATGTACCTGTTGCCCATGGCTGTCTTGGGATCCAGTGGCCCCACAATATCCATCCCTACCCTTTCAAAGGGTGTTCCAACAACAGGAAAAGGTTGGAGAGGAGCTTTGACCTTCCTCCCACTCTTACCACTTGCCTGGCAAGTTTGGCAAGACCTACAGTGTGCATCTGACTGCCTTCGCATTTGGGGCCAAAAGAAGTGGGTGACAAGCCTGTCAAAGGTCTTGTCCTGCCCCAAATGTCCTGCCAAAGGCACGTCATGAGCCAGACCCAGTAGGAAGGTCCTGAAGCGCTGGGGTACCACCAGCACACGGGCTGACCCAGGCTCAGCAACCTTAGGCTCACTGTATAGGAGACCACTCTCCCAGTAGATCAGATGTGACCCGGACTGATTGCCAGCTGCCTGGTCTGCAGCCTGCCGCCGCAGACCCTCCAGAGTAGGGCACTCGTTCTGCTCCCTGCAGAACTCCTCCCTGGTGGGACCCCCTTCTTGCTGCCAATGGGTCAGCTCAGAGATGTCTCCCAGTTCGGCTACCTGCTCCCCTGTAGGCACCGGGCGTCCCCCTCGAGGTCCGCCTCCTCCCGGTCCGTGGGAACTTCGGGGGCCGGTTTCCCGCGCCCCCTGCCCTTTCTCTTGGCAGGGACTTGGGCCACTGTTTCAGGCTCCAAGTCCTCTTGATCACCCTTTCTGGCTGCCATTGACCGAGTAGACACGCATGCCCACTCTGGCAACCCAAGCATCTCCAAGTGAGACCTGAGCTCAACCTCCTTCCATAAGGACTGCTCCAGGTCGTTTCCTAGCAGACAATCTACAGGCATGGTAGGGCTCACAACCACCCTCAAGGGACCTGAGACCCCCCATTCAAAGGGAACCTGCGCCACCATACATTGGCGCTCAGAGTTGTCGACAGCAACTACTTGGTGGAATGCTCCTGGGACTACTTGCTTCTCAGACACCAGGTGACACCGGACGGAGGTCACACTGGCTCCAGTATCTCTGAGAGCCTCTACCCTGTTCCCATTAATGGTCACCCAGGTGCTATATTTCTTTGTGTTAGGGGGCACCTGGTTTCCTGGGACCATCTCACTGTCCCCTAGTGAGACAAGGGTCATTTCTGCGGGATCCCCACCCTCCTGTGGGCACCCCTCCTCCCCAAGTGCTACACTAGCCAACACTTTGGACTGTCCACCGGTGGGTGGCTGTGTCCCCTTCGGGCACTTGGGGTCCCCCTTAAAGTGACCTACCTGGTCACATGCATAACACTTGTGGGGGCCGGTCTCAACAGGCTTCCCTGTAGAGACCCCTTTCATCTTATCACCGGGGGGCTGGGAACCTTTTCCCTGGGTACTAGTTTGGGGCCCTTTAGAGAACTCCTGTGCTTTACCCTTGTCCCCCCCACCTTTCTGCTGGGGACCCTGCCCACCTTTGGCTGAGCCTCCCCCAAACGCTTTCTTGTGGACCCTGGTACTCACCCAGCGGTCCGCTTCCATCGCAAGCTTCCTGGGGTCAGTTAGCTTACTATCAACTAGGTGCTGGCGCAGATCTGCAAAACATAGACTAGACAAGTGCTCCCATGCAATCAAGTTGTAGAGCCCCTGAAAATCTGTTACACTACTGCCCTTCACCCAACCATCCAGAGACCTGCAGAACACATCCACACATTCCAACCAAGTGTTGGCATCAGCCTTCTTACTGGACCTGAACTGATCCCTGTACTTTTCAGGAGTAAGACCATACTTCGTGAGAAGGGCATCCTTCATGTCAGCATAGGTGAGGTGATACCCCTTACCCAAAGCTATCAGAGCATCCCTTGCTTCTTCCGGGAAAAGTGGCCACAATCCTGCTCCCCAATTCTCCTCAGGGACCCCATTCATGTGTATGGCTGCCTCATAACCCTGAAACCACCTTTGTATGTCATCCCCCTTCTTGAACTCCTTGCCTACGTTCTTGGGAATGTGCACAATCCTGTCTGCTTTTCTGGACGAATTGCTGCCACCATCTGAGCCTGACTTACTCCTAAGTTCTAGCTCCTTCAGTTCTCTCTCATGCTCTAAGAGCATCTTCCTCTCCTCTATGGCCAATCTCTTCTCCTCCCGCTCACTCTCCAGTCTGAGCTTCTGCAGCTCAAACTGCCTTGCCTCCCGCCTGTCCTCCAGCTCCTCTGGGGACAGACTGCTGCTGCCTGACCTGGCGGGTTCCCCCTACCCAAAAGCACATCCACCCTGGAAATAGGCTCCTCCACCTCCTCACTGAGATTACCAGGCTGCCCATTGGCATGTCTGGCTGCTACCCAGGCCCTCAGCGCCTTCTGTAGCTCCTCCTTCCTTGTGAGGCCTTTAATTTGGACTTTCAGGTTTTTACAAATCGCTCGTAACTCCTTTACGGCGTAGGATTCCAACCTACCCTCCTCAAAGATAACTTCCAGAGATGCAACGGATGATGCAATTGATTCAGGCATGACAAAAGTAGTGAGTTGAAAACTGGCAAGATCAAAAATAGGCCAAAAGAGAAAGAACCAGTATGTGGTACGTAATGGTCTGCGATATGGTAGTAGTGCACACCAATCACTGTAAGTCAAGTGCAAACACAAGTCCTATCCTCACCGCTGACAACCAATGTTAGAAATGGGATCTCTAGTTGGCAAGGGCTTGCACCTTTGTCCAAGTAGGGACCCTTCTTCCTAGTCAGGGTAAGGGTGTTACACTCGTGAAGTAACCCCTGCTCACCCTCGTGGTAGCTTGGCACGAGCAGTCAGGCTTAATTCAGAGGCAGTGTGTAAAGCATTTGCACATAACCAACAGTAATACAGTGTAAGCACTACAAACGGACACCACACCAGTTTAGAAAAATAACCAATATTTTATATACTCAAGACAAGACCAATTACGACAAAAATCCACAATACTATACTTTAAAAATGAATGCTTGATACGGTAACTTCTTCTTTGCAGGAATAGCACAAAAGCAAAGTTCGATGCGAGTCGGTAGCTCCGTCCGAGCCTACCGCGATGCTGAAAACCACAGAGTCTAACAGTTCCAGCCGACCGCGTCGATACGGGCCAGCAGAGTCATGAACAGACTCGGTTACAGTACCTTTCTCATTGTGGCTGGTACGGAGTGTACGAGCCGGTCGGCGTTCGTCGCGGTTGCGGTGCAAGACGGAGCGATGCAAGGTGCGGTGTCCCTCGATGCGGTGCAGGCAGCGGCTCGATGAGCGTCGTGCAGACGGAGTCGGTGAGTCCAAGGCGTGCGATGCAGGGTGAGACGATGCTCGATGCGGTGCTGACAGGTTGCGATGCAGGCGACTTAGCCGGAGTGCGGGAGCTGGCGTCGGACAGCGGTGCGAGTCGGAGCGGTGCGTCGCAGGCGTGCGAGCGGTGCCCCAAATGCGGTGCGGTCTCGACTCTTGAGCCAGTTGCAGCGACCGCGTCGGTCGGGTCCGGCTGGTTCAGTGAAGCGATGCGATGCGAACTGCGGTGCCCACAGGTCACGGTGCAAGCAGCGGCTCGATGTTGACGGCGTCGCACGTCGCCCACGGTGAGACCAGGGTTGCGATGCGAAGCGGGGTGATGCGGTCTGCGGTGCAAACAGGTCACCGGCCAGGGATGGATTCGGTTGACGGAGTCGGTTGCGGTTCCCTTCCTCTGTGGCAACTGAAACAGCGTTCCAGAAGCGGTACCCAGAGGCTTGTGAAGTCTTTGCAGTCCCTGAGACTTCTTAACAGGAGGCCAGCTCGGTTTCAGGCCCTTGGAGATACTCAGCACAAGTTTGTAGAAAGTTCAGTCCAGTCCTTTCACTGCCCAAGGCAGAAGCAGCAGCTGCAGGCCAACCCAACAAAGCAACAACACAGCAAAGGGGCAATACTCCTCCTGGCAGCTCTTCCAGCTCTTCGTCTTGGCAGGTTCCTTGATTCCAGCGAGATCTAAATTCATGGGGTCAGGGCCCCAATATTTATATCCCAAATTCCTTTGTTCTCTGAAGGCAGAGAGGCCTTTGCCTAGTCCAAACCAGTTATGGAGCACTTTGTTGACAAGTCTCCGTCCCTTCTTTCAGTGAGCAGGCCAGGGACATCAGACGCACCACAGGAGGTGGAGCCAGCATTGTGGAGGGAAGGCACTGTCCTATTCAGGGCCCAGGTGCGACCCCTCCCACCCATCTACATGTAGATCTTGCTATCCAGCCCTGTGCTGACTCACCCTGTCTCCTGGCATCCCCCAGCCCCTGTCACTCACACTCCAGACAAGGAATACACAACCTCGCAGAGGCAGGCTTGGATGGTTAGACAAGAAAATACCTACTTTCTAAAAGTGGTATTTTCAAACACAGAATGGTAAAACCGACTTCACTAAAAGCTGCATTTTATCATTCTGAGTCCAGGCATACTAAACTCGAATTTCTACCATGTTCCCGGGGTCAGTTAGGATTATAAGCTGTAATAATCAAAACTGCCCGTTCTGGCCTAGGGGAACAGGTAGCCTTGCAATAGTGAAAAACGAACTAGGCTGTAATTCACTATCAGGACATGCCGCACACACCCGGGCATGTCCTACCTTTTGCATACAACGCACCCTGCCCACAGGGGTACCTTGGGCCTACCTTAGGGGTGACTAACAGGTAGCAAAGGGAAGGTTTAGGGACTTGCAAGTGTGTGCACTTGCCAAGTCGACATGGCAGCCCCAGGCTGCGCACAGGCTCTGCGGTGGCAGGCCCGAGTTACACTTTACGGGCTGTTTGCGTGGGTGGCACAATCCAGTGCTGCAGCCCACCAACAGCGTTTGGTCTATAGGCCCTGGCACTCGCAGTGCACTTTACAAGGGACTGACACATAAACCAAATAGGTCAATCATGGAAACACCAATCCATAACGCATTTTATACAGGAGCACTTGCACTTTCCCACTGGACCGCAGTGAGGAAAGTGCGCAGAATCATTACACCAGCAAAAACAGAGCCAAACCGGGAGGTCAGAAAGCAAAAGTCAGGGGAAACACGCCAAAAGATGCCAAGTCTAACACTATGGATCAGAGGTCAGAAGTCCTTGACAATCTCTGGCAACCTCAGGGTCTCATATTGTGGCCAATATTTCTAAATAAGTCCAAGTGACAGAAAGGTTGTCACTGAGTAGCCACTGTGCTATGAGACATCTGCCCTTTGCCCTAGTTTTCTCGGAAGCCCTGACTTTCTGGCCAGACAATTTAGTGGATTTGAGCCCACTTGGTTAGGATCTCCCAACAAGCTAAAAAAAACACCACCAAAAGCCAGCTGGAATTTCCAAACTAGGAAGGTGAATTCAATGCCCAGTTAGCAGGGTCACCATTGTTGTGGCTTCCATTCGCAACATAGGTGACTGCTTTCTAAGGTTAGTCTCTCACCACATCTTTAAACTGCATTATGGGGCTCAGATTAAGGAGTGCGCCACTCGCGGGTGAGGCCTACTTGGACTGCGGCTACTACGCTGCATGTGCTTCTTTGTTTATAAGGAAGAAGTGCAGATTGTGGGGGTTATAGGAAGTGTGGATAGGCCTTTGGCCTGAACCCCGGATGAAAGAGCGCCAAGGTTGGCGCGGTCATGGGTCTAGTGAGCTGCGCCATATTGGCACTGGTTTTGACTGATAATGTGACTGACCCTATCCCACCTCTACTGACATTTAAGGACAGCCTAGCCTGAAGTGCTACTGAGTCAAACCCAGTGCTAGTGGCTTTTTTGATGTACCTCTGGTGTAGTGCTTTCAGAAGTATCATTGGTTTTGATGACTGCTAGACTATGGTGCCTCAGATTGCACACAACCTCAAAAAGCCTCCTCCTCTTACTATGTTCCTCAAAGTATGCATAAAAAATGACCTTCACTTAAAGCCTTCAATTATTCCTTCTCCTTTCTCCTTTCCTTAACTTCCATCCTCTGCATGCCTCCTCTCTCGGAGTATAGCCTACCCTAAATCGCATGCCTGTCTGCCTTAATCTCTATTGTTGCACTTCTGTTAATTGCCTACACGTCATTTCATAGATCACAGTTGCTGCTTCTTTGTAATCATATCCTCAGTGGAGGCTGGCAAGTATAGTAAGTGGCGGGGCGGGCACATGGGTGGAGGGTGGGTGCAGTAAAAAAACTTTAAAAAAGTAAAATAAAAGTTACTTACTGTGTTTCCGCAGACATGTCTTCCCCGCTCCGGTTCTCTTCTTCTCCTCCTCACATCATGTCCATGGCCCTGACTAACTCACTTACCCAAACCTGGGGCTTCTCTCATGCTATTAATCGGCATGAGAGAAGCTCCAGGATTGGAGGGAGCAGCCTCTCTCGACACTTCCGAGGGCACTAGACAGCTGGGTTCAGCTGTTAAAAGTGCGCATGTAAGGCTGGCCGTGCGACGGCCGGCCAAAGTGACGTGCACACTTTTAAATTAGTGTACAGGCAGCCCACCGCTGCTTTGTCCTGACACTCATTTCGGGACGGCTTGACAAAAATAAAAGGTAATGAATTAACTTCATTACCATTTTATTTTTCATCTTTGGGGCATTTCTGGGGCCGGGGCATTTTAGCGGGTCGACGCTCCTCCGCTCGAATGGAGGAGCCGCCCGGCATATCCTGCAACCTAAGCATACCCAGTCTCCTCTAGTCTACTTGTTAATCCCACCAACCATTTGCATGAACTCCCATCGCTCCCACCAATCATCACACCTAACTCCTATCAGTGTATTCTACCACAAAGGAACTGGAGCAACTTCTTATAATTATTTCCTTTAGAGCAAAGACTAATCCAATGACCAACAATAACAAGTAACCACTGGAGTTTCCACTAGCTTTGGGTTCCAGAGCAGCAAGCGACTCACTTTAAAGCACTTCAGCACCTCATCAGAGATAGTGAGCGCTATAAAAATGGAATTACAATGCAATATAATTAAATATTGCTGCAAAACATGAACAACATAAGGCTAGGCCAAGCACTAACAATTAAAGGGTACACAGAATGGCCCCCAGCACTGCTGCAGAACTGTCATGGTTGCAACTCAGGACATCTTCCTGTCCTCTCCCATCCTCAACAGTAGAAATAGTTACCTGCAATTTAAAAATGCTTTGCAGCTACGCCACACCTCCCCTGCTAGAAGCTCCAAAACTCATGTCACACAATGTTAAAAATAACCTCCCCGAAAAATACGATATATATATTTATATATTTAATGCCTCCCAGCCTGCCTCTGCTCCCATCCTCACTAGACTCATCTTAACAATATCAGAACCATAATACAAAATTGACGAAAAAGTATTGGGTGTGACCGCTCCATACCAGCTACCTAAGGCCAAAACTGTACCTCTGAATAAACTAAAAGCTGTGCATGGCAAACACAACAAAAGCAACACATAACTTATTCATGCACCTCAACATATGAAAGCAGCTGGGGAACTGAGAGCCATGCTCCATGACCCCCAATGACAGCAGAGAAAGTAGGTATTTAGACAAAATATCGAGTTGGAAATGTCGACCTACACAAATATTGTGGTGTAAATATCGTGACACAGAAATATCGACAGCAAGAATATCGTGGTCAAGAATATCGAGTTTAAGGTAAGAAATATCGTTTTCAAAAATATAGAAGTCATTAATAATGTTTGCAAAAATATAGGGGCACATTACGATGGCGGGCGGAAGCACCACCGCCGTGCTGGCGGATGCAAAAACCACCAGTTACCGCCGGCACGCAGCAGTCCACACGCCCGTCCAATTACGATGCGAAAAGTAGGCCAAACACCGCCGGCAAGCCAGCAACACCGTCCGCCATCAAAGTGCGCCCGTACATGTAGCGGCGCAGCTCAACTGACACACACCGTCCGACGAAACACGTCCCGCCCGGCGCATAAATTACGATGCCGCAAACAAACGGCTCCCACGGCCAAGAGATACCGTACGACAAACCGAAGCGGTAACACGGATGCCGAGCACGGACAACGAAGAAGCGGCTCCCGAGCATGAATCCAGCACTGCAGGCACTCCCCATGCTTCTGCTGATGCACCACCAAGGACGCAACGTACCGCGGAGACGCAGGTAGGCACACACACAACAAGTGCACGCAAACAGCGCACACAGTGCAAGGGCGGAAAAAGCGGACAACCCCCCACCAGCGCGTGTACACTACACATCCACCATCGCATCCACATATGACACACAGGCCAAATCGTAACATCGCAGAACACATGTGTACACACCACCTGGGACTAGGAACCAACCACCCCGTCACGGCCCCAAAGCGCCGATGGCGCCGCCACACATGCGCACAACGCAGAGGCCAACCGCAGCGCCATGCATGCGTCGCACACAGACACAGGGACACAACCAAGCAGCACACACATCAGCCCCACCCCGAACGCACATGACACGTGACAGGCCGGCCACAGACATGTCCCCAACGCCCAATTCACGGACAACACCCAACGCCACACAACCGACGCACACATGTCAGTGAAGACACGCAACAGCAGGACACACCCCAGTGTAACAAACATGGCGTAGCACACAGCGGCGGCAACACCAACTAGGAGAAGCAGGGCCCCTTCGGGAAGAGGAACGCCAGTACCACACAGAAACACCCATACCACCCTGCACATATGAACAAGACATATAAAACGGAACACCAAAGAGCCCGGGGACCGACAATAGGTGGCCCAAGAATAATATTCACACACAAGGCCCAACGCAGAGCGGAAAGGCAGCCTGCCGCCCACACTAGGGAGAGCAGACAGCACTGAATGACCTTCCATTCCAACTCCGAAACCACAGCCCTACGACAGAAGCCGGTGAATACAGCCATTGTCCAAGAATAGACCAACACAGGCATGCCGAGGAGACCGACCACAGGGCAGATGGCGCATATCACAGAAGCACACAACGGACGGGGAAGAAAGAAGAAAACACTCCCCATGTCGGCCACATGCAAGTTAATTGGAAGGAGTCACACATCACTGACCTTGAACTGTCTGAGAAGCATGTGGGAAGAGGGCCCGTGTCCTCCAAACAAGCCAACAGAACACAAGTCCTGTCTCCCTACGACTACACAGAGCTCACAGCAACCTCAGAGCGTGCACATTGCAGACTGCACACACAGCCGGAGCACGCCACCTCAACGAACCGCTGCGAAATGGCAACCGCAACACACCTACCCAACTACGCCGAACAGCTCAAGCTGTACAAAACCAACCTGTTCCATACATTGGGATGCGATCTCCTGTCCCTGCTGAACGTAAGTTACCGACTGACTTACCGCATCACATTGTTCAGCTGCGTCATGCCCGTCTTCTACTGTCGGAGGTGTCCCTACCAGCATCCCGTCGAGATATGCCTCTCCAACCCGGCATGTCTGAAGGCGGACCTGCTACCACTACTCCTCCCTCTGGACGCACACGACAGGGCCTGCTCTGCCTATGGGGGCATGGCGTATGTGGCCAACATCGCACCCGCACTGAAATGGGACCACTGTGCCTCCACACGACGGATCATCGAGAACAGCTACATCGAATGTCACCCAGCATGCCCCATCATGGTCCTCCAAGGGACAACTTACGAACAACACCTTGACAGCCACCATCCGCTACATTGGCTGGCAAACATGTACACCACCAATGACATGGAAGCCCTGCTGGACGGCATCGCATACCTGACAACCTGTAAATTCGTCGGACCACAACGCAGGTTCCCGAGTGACCTATGATGTCCAACCCCGCACCCATGCTTAGCTTCCGCACGGACTGGCCAGTCACCACCACAACAGCCATACCAAACGACCGGCAACTGTAACCACACCATCAACGACATCGCCATGACATCGGATATGACCGGGACATGCACACTGTTCCCCATCACATCCAGGAACACCGCATGCATCGTGGGAGGCAGTGGCATGGGCTCTGTGTATCGCACCCACATGGACGGAACTGCACGAACAACCAGGACACGACATGGATCCAGCGCCCATGGACACACACACCGCTCAGTGGACATGAATAGGTCGCCTGGAGTCTGTGGGTGCTGCACCCCTCCCACCCCCGCCCCGGGAATCCCATACCAGGACCTTTGCATGGACGACAAGTGCATACAACAACAACACGACCCCAGTGACTGTGACATGTCCAGTAACCACCACAGTGCAACAACAAGTGGCACGCCGCTGCATGCACGCAAGCACATGCCCTGATGTCATCTCACATGCACGCGTGCATGAGGAACAACCGCAGCAAGCCTGTCACATGGAACTGAGATGGACTGTGCCCATGATGCCAAGCGGTCTGGTAGGCTACATGTATACCGTCTGTGTCAAAGTCCGCAGCTCCGCAGCTATACGTAAATGTACATTAGCACAGCCTTGGCCAAGCAGATGTCACTCTGAAGCCCACATCCCACATGCAACAGCCAATCACATGTAACCCCACACCCTATCCCATTTGCAATCATGCTCAGTATATCCTCAACATGTATTCCGCTGCCAGTAGTGTCCACTATACTGCATCACAGAGGACAGAAGACTCAATATAATGTTTGAAACCAAAACTGTCTCCGCTGACTCATTTCACAAGTACGAATGAGAGAGGATGAGAGTATGTGAAGTACACGGCAGTCGTGACATGACCATGTAGTCCACTGGTATTGGATGTCAACGCAAATGAGTAGCACTACTGTGGAAGACACACATGTGTCGTGTGAAGTCGTATGGACGCAGTGCTCAGGTGGGTGGGTGCGACGGGTAGATGCGCACATGCCAAGTTGGAGCACGCCGTGTTGGGAGGGGTCATGAACAGTACACCACCGCTTCCCTGGGCATTGTGAGAGGACACCTGTCGGGGGGAGTGAACACGTGTGTGCACAGCAGCCGGGCACACGTACAAAGCGGTACCAGGCGCACCTCAGCCCACCCTCTGTGGACAAGCTGGATCCTGTTGTGCGCCCGCCATGCCCCTTGACAAGGCACACACAGCCCCAGTCGACCAGGTGTAACCCCAACATAGTCAATCCGCACAGGCGATACAGGGCACGGGATGGCAGTGGAGCATGGTGTGTGAGAGGTCTCCTCGCGCTCCTCCTGGTCATATCACGCAGGCAATAGAACCTCAACGTCTAGCATGGCACAAGTCAAATGGAAGTGTAGGGGGACGCACCACAGCACGAGCAGCACTGACGTCACGGGAGGTGGCTCGCACCATCCCATCCATTGCCCATCATACCAACCACGCCACATGCCATTGCGACTAAGTGCAAGCGCGTGCGCCACCACCCCCGAGCCCTCCCCAGAGAGGCCAAAGAGTGAATGTGTGGGCCATCAGCCGCAGACGGACGCGGCCTGGCCGCAAGGGCAGCCACAGCCACTGGGTGTCGCAGGTGGCGGATCCGGAAGGCGAAGACTGTGATGCATAGTCCATGCAGGCCGGGTCTCCATTTGGGGCACCACGCAGGTGGACGGCGTCCCGCCACACATCATACCCTGAGACAGCCCACTCGTGCAACTGGACCCACACATACACTCCTTGCCCTCTCTGGTGCGAGCTTGGGGCTGCCTGTGCAGGCGCTAGCCTCGCAGGTGAGCATGCATATTGGGGGAGCGAGGGGAGGACATGAGGGCTGGGGCGAAGATGACTGTATCACTGTCAGTAAGTACAAGGGATGACCCAGATGTGGAAAGGAAGAGACGTGTCCCGTGTGTACTGCAACTAGTCGCCAATCCAACTACCCCCATGTCCGGAATGTAAGCCCGCACCTAGGCCCGCCCATCCGCCACATCGAACATACCACCAGCACGACAACCTTCCCATTCGAAACACTGACTGGGGGTGGCGACCAGTGTACAATCATGTGTAGCCCACCCACGCGTACATGTGGGCCCTCCATGATCCATGTCACCTGCGGCAAAGTCATGACATGCGCAATGAGGGAAGTGAGGAGAGCTGCCCGCCCCACGCGCAGAAGGTGCATCAGCTCCACAGACCCAGCAGCGAGTCCAGCAGGGGTCACATGTGCAGGGGCAGCTGTGCCTGGTGTGAAGGCACATGCATATAGACAGCACATCGACCAATGTGTAGTCTGCCCACATCTACAGTCCATCATCATGCGGACATAGGAATTGAACACAGGGCAACACATCTTAGTGGGTGCACCCACCGTGACCAACAATGCGCAATCATCGACGTACCCGCCCTGTGCATGGCCCCCACCCAACGGAGGCACATCCAGTGCCACCATCCCACACACACAAGCCTTCCACGGAACATGCTGTGTCCAATGGTCAGTACAGAGTCAGCGCCCATCTGGTGGATCCTGAACAGGAGACACATGCACACACATGCCAGCTCCCACTATGTACGACTGCCACTTGGCACGTGCAATGTAACCTCTCACCTGTGACGTGTGACTGCAAGCACACAGCCGTCTTGGCATGGGGCTGTCAATGTGGACACCTGTCAATGTTTCGGGAGGTGTGATCCGTACAGTGCTGTACATAGGGTGCAGTGCTGACACCTACTACTGTCTCATATCCCCTCGTGCCACAGGTCCCACTTGTTTTGGCCGCTCAGCCTGTGCCCACATCGTCGTCGTCGTGTGCCATACTCATCCAGCCGCGGAAGCAGTTCCATGCTCAGCAGACATTCATGTTGCCGTGGCGTTGCCGCTTGACGGATATGCAGTCAGTCCCCATCAGCACGCCCGCAAGTCATTGGGGCCTAGATCCCCATGTGCATGCACATGGCAGTGGTTTGTATCACTAGCCATTGCCATTGTTGGGAGACCTGTGTAAGTGTATTGTGGCCGTGCCGTCCCAGCTTGACAGCTGGGCTGTGGCTCATGTGCTTGCTCAGTCATGTCAGTGATGTGTATGCGAAATTGCTATGTGTCGTGTTGCATTGATATGTGTCCTCTGCCATTGTCCCTAGGCGGAGACCGAACATTGACCGCCCATACCAATTGCTGGCGGACATGGACGATACAGAGGTTATTAGGAAGTTTCGGCTGGACAGGCCAACCCTGCATCGACTGTGTGCCATGTTAGAACCCCATCTCCGTCCCCGCAGGGTGTATCCGACTGCTGTCACCCCCACGGCTAAGGTGATGGCCGCCATGCATTTCTTCGCCACTGGGTCATTCCAGCACACAGTGGGCAGTGGAGGAGGGATGTCCCAGCCCATGTTCAGCAAGGTGCTGAGGGATGTACTGGCAGCCATGATGCTGTGCCGGAACAGGTACATCCGCTTCCCCAGGGCTCGTGAATTGGCGGCAGTGAAGGGTGCATTCTATGCCCTTGGCAGAATCCCACACGTTGTTGGAGCCATTGACTGCACACATGTCGGCCTTGTTCCACCACAGGCCACTGAGCACCTGTACCGCAACAGGAAGCACACGCACTCCCTGAATGTGCAAGTGGTGTGCCTTGCGGACATGGTGATCACCCACGTGTGTGCAAAGTTCCCAGGCTCGGCCCATGACGCACACATAATGCGCAACAGCATCTTGCCACGACTGATGTCCAATATGCAACAGGATCGTGCCTGTATTGTCGGTGAGTATGTGGAGTGGTGTAGCGTGCTGGCTGTGCGATGCTGTCCCCTGTCCAGTTGGATTAGCAACGGTTCTCTGTGTCCCTCACACCCAGGTGACTCTGCGTATCCGAATGGGGCATGGCTGCTCAGTCCATTGAGGAATCCTCGCACCCCAGCAGACGATCGCTACAATGAGGCACATGGGAGGACCAGACGTGTGGTCGAGCGTACCTTTGGCCTCCTCAAGTCCAGGTTCAGGTGCCTGGACCGCACCGAGGAGTGCGCTGGCGTACTCCCCACAGAAGGTGTGCCGGATAGTGGTGGCGTGCTGCATGCTGCACAATCTGGCCATTCGGAAGCAGATCCCCCTCATCGTGGATGACGGAGATCAACCAGGGCCCCAGCCCGCAGACCAGGACAGCTCGAGTGAGGAGGACAGCGGAGAGGAGGAAGCTGGTAATGTGCGGCAGCAGCTCATCGCCCGCTACTTCACTTGACGGTGAGTGTCCATGTACGACGGCTGATGTGGCTGTATCTGTGCAGGTGTGTGTGTGCTGTGTCAGGGTGGCCGTTTGTTCACTGCGTGCTGTGTGTCAACGCTCCATGGCCAGGGTAGTATGCCACTGTTGGTGGCTGTGGCATTGTGCCCTATTGCTCTGTGCGATGTGTGTACATTGCTTGTAGTTGTTGACATGTACTGTGTGATGGGTGTGTGACACACTCATTGAATGTGCTCCTGTTCTGTCTCCCACCCCTAGGTCCCTACAGGCCCTCCGGATTCAAATGCCATGCCACGCATCAGGTGCCTTTCCGCCCAAGGTGGCCGTTGTATTCCGTACAAATAAGACACAGGGCACAAACAGCAGTTAGTGAAAAAGGTGCATTTATTACAAACTGTGACATGTGATTGTGTGTAAGGTGATGACAAAAGTGGTGCGTGCAGTGACAATGAGCTGTCGGTCATGGCTGCGTGATGATCAGGGTGTACCCACTGGTTCTATGTCCATAGTCCAACACACACATGCCATCCAGATGGCTGTGTGGAGTGGGATCGTAGTCCAAGTCAATGCAGTGGCTGGTCAAGGAAGGCTGGCGGAAGGCTGGCTGGCTGCCTCACTTGCGTTTGGAGCGTGCGAAGTCCTCCCGGGAGATCTGTTTCCACTTCGGACGGCCCCTTCCACGTTTGCGAGGGGGTGCCTGCTTGCGACATGCTGGTGGTTGAGGTGTGATCACTGGCTGTGGACGCAGGGGAACTGGACACTGCTGCTCCACCCTGCGCCCCGGCAGGTGGTGGCGGAGGGGAGCTGCTGTCCCTGGCTGTGACCTCACCGCCACCACCAGCTGTCCCATGAGGTCCACGATTTGGCCCATACGGGCGTCCATGGACCTCAGCACCCCCAGCACCTCACGCGTGTCTGAAGCAGACCGGACCCATTGTCCTTGGGCCTCTTCATAGGCCCCAAGGACTCTGGCCATGTGAGGCAGGGCATGGCTCCCAGGGGAGGCTGGCGTTTCCCTGACCCTGCTCCTCCTACCAGTCCTGCTGCCACCGGCCTGCCCACTAGCCACATTGCTCACCACGGTCCTCGCTGTGGCTCCCAGGGTGGATCCAGTCGTCCGGGCCACCACCTGCGCTGGGGCTGGTGCCAGCGAAGACGTGGCGGTGGTGGCGGCGGTGGTGGTCGGTGCGGTGATGGTGGCGGTTGCGGCAGTGGTAGTGGCCACAATGACCGTGGGTGTGGCCGCAACGACAGTGGCAGCAGGGGGCTGGGAATGTTCAGCAGCCCTGGATGATGGGTTGGTGGGTAGGAGGGGTCCTGGGGAGCGGCTGGGCCCTGCCACACCAGATGGGCCTGCTTGGTTGTCCGTGTCCGAAGAGGAGGACAGATCCTCCAGATCCGTGTGTCCTCGTTGGGGGCTTGTAGGCTGGCTGTGCTGGCTGCTGGCTCCATCCCCAGCATCCAGCAGTTCGTCACCTGTGGAGAGAATGAGATTTGTTATTGTGTTGCACCTGGCGAAGTATGTATTTGTCGTCTGACATTGACAGTTCGTGCAATCTCGTACATGGGTTTCCCGGAGGCGTGTGTGTGGCTGTAGCATCTGTAGTTGTGTGTGCTTGGCAATGGGACTGTGTGCTGTGCACATGTGGCATGGGACGGATTGGCCATGCCGATGGGTGTGTTGCTGTGCCCCTACTTATTGTGACTCTGGTGTATGCGGGCTCCTGGCCCATCCTGGGTCTGGTTTGTACTTTGCTTTTGGTGTTCAGATGGAACGCTTAGGAACGCATATGGCAACATGGGGGCCATGCCCCAGATTCGCATTTGGGAGGGGATATGCTTTTGGGGTTCAAATGGAACGCTTAGGAACGCATATGGCAACATGGGGGCTATGCCCCAGATTCGCATTTGGGAGGGGATATGCTTTTGGGGTTCAAATGGAACGCTTAGGAACGCATATGGCAACATGGGGGCTATGCCCCAGATTCGCATTTGGGAGGGGATATGCTTTTGGGGTTCAAATGGAACGCTTAGGAACGCATATGGCAACATGGGGGCCATGCCCCAGATTCGCATTTGGGAGGGGATATGCTTTTGGGGTTCAAATGGAACGCTTAGGAACGCATATGGCAACATGGGGGCTATGCCCCAGATTCGCATTTGGGAGGGGATATGCTTTTGGGGTTCAAATGGAACGCTTAGGAACGCATATGGCAACATGGGGGCTATGCCCCAGATTCGCATTTGGGAGGGGATATGCTTTTGGGGTTCAAATGGAACGCTTAGGAACGCATATGGCAACATGGGGGCCATGCCCCAGATTCGCATTTGGGAGGATATGCTTTTGGGGTTCAAATGGAACGCTTAGGTACGCATATGGCAACATGGGGGCCATGCCCCAGATTCGCATTTGGGAGGGATATGCTTTTGGGGTTCAAATGGAACGCTTAGGAACGCATATGGCAACATGGGGGCCATGCCCCAGATTCGCATTTGGGAGGGGATATGCTTTTGGGGTACATGCTGTGAGCCATGGGTGCCGAACGTGACATGTGTTGTGGCAGCATGACAGTGCATGGTTTGAGGTGTGTGCATGCTTGACATGGCCTGCATATTTGCTGTCTGTTGTGATTACTGGACATGGCATTGGACGCATCGTTATGAGTGAGTGATAGTTGTGTGCCAGTCAACGTATTGCAGTTGTCCCATCTCCTTGGTGTGCGTGCTGCCCTGTGCCATGTGCATCACTGCAGTGCTCGGGGGTGTGTGGCCCATGTTGTGTGTTGTTGCTCACAGTGTGTCGTGCGCTTAATTGACTTCTGGCACATGGTTGGTCATGGGCATGTGTCTTAGCGTGACTGCTGTATGTGTGGCAGCTGTGCGGATGACATGCCTTTCATGAGACTGGGGCTGACGGATGGGATGGATGGTATGTTGTATGTGCATGGTGTGTCTGTGAGTTTGATGGGTTCAGTGGTGTTCGTGTGCATTTATGTTGTTCCGCTCTGTTGCGTCTAGTGTTGTTTGTCTTACATAGGCGTAGTTGTGGGGTGTGTTGTTGACAGGCAGTAGGGGCTACATGGACAGGACTTCAATGGTGTTTCGGTTGTGTGTGATGAGTTGCACAGTGGCTGCCGTGTGGGACTATATTCAGTGTGGCTTGTGCATGCAGACGTGGCTCCTTGGGTGTTGCTATGTCTGTGATGGGTCATGTGGGGTGTGAGTCTGTTGTTCATGTCCGTGTGCACATTGTTCACTTGTTCGTGACGGTGGGCGGTGCTGCGTGTTCGTCTGCTACGTGACATGTCCCATGTGTTGGTCGTGTTATGGTCCTCATGCCTCCAGTAATCCAGCCCTGTCCAGTTTCCCACCTGCAAGTTGTTCGTGCGTGCACTGTACTGGATGCCACATGGCTCTAAGCGGGGGTGCTCCATGTTGCAGGTCTGTGGGGGTGGGGGGGTGTTGTGGGTCGTGGGGGTGGCTGGACACCCACTGACACCGATTGCTGTGGACCGTGATGTCTGCCTTTCGGCTGTCGTTGTGCACTGCGGTGGCTGACACGTGGCTGTGGGGTGTGGGGGATGCTCCTCCTTGCTGTGCTGTGGGACTGGGGCCTGGTGTGTGTTGTACTTGGGCTGTCCACCGTCCCACCCACTGCACTTTGTGTTCCTGCCACTTACCTGTTACTTGTCGGTTAGTGCAGCTGTGGCGGACACATGGGTGTGGTGGGTGCTCGTTGTGGTGCTTCTGGCATATTTGGGGACCTGTTGGTGGTTACGTGGCTGGCTTAGTGTACACATGTCCCCACGCATCTTACAGTTGTTCGGTTTGGGCTGTGTGTGGTAGTGTCTGTTGCATGTGTGTGTGATGTGTTGTGTATTGTGTGCTGGACATGGGGGTGTTTGTCCCTGGGAGCTGTGGCATGGTGGTAGTGCATGTGAGTACATAGCGGTGTGCTGGTATACATTAGTTTGTACTTACCAGCCTCCACTCCCCTGCTAATCCGGCGAGGATCTCCGGATGTATTACGACTCGCACCTTCTCCTCCCACGCTTTGAAGGTCTTAAAGAGCGCGGGATTCCCTCCGCCAGTGACGGCAGCCAGCTCTCTGTTTTTGCCCTCCTTCTTCTTGACCAGGCTCTTTACGTCATTCCAACGTTTGTTAATCTCGACTCTGTTCCTGGGCAGGGTCCCGACTGCATTGACCTGGTCTACGATCCGGTTCCACATTCTGTTTCTGGTGGCTAGTGGTGTGTGCTGGACCATGTTCCCATAGATTTGTGGGTACACCTTGATGATCTCGTCGACCATGACCGTCAGCTCCATGGGCGTGAACTTGGGCATTCTTTGTGGTGCCATGGTGTTTGTGGTGCTGGTGCGGTGTGTGTTGTGTAATGTGCAGGGGGTTTGTGGTGCCGGTGTTTGGTGGTGGTGGTGGTGGTGGTGGTGGTGGTGTTTGGTGGTGGTGGTGGTGGTGGTGGTGGTTGTGATGTGTGCGTTTCTGTGGTGTGCTGCTGTCCTTGCTGTGTCACTGTGTCCTCTCCTCTCCTCTCTGGTTTGCAATGTAGCAAGGGGTTGTGGTCTGTGGGAGTGCTGCTTTTGTACTCACCTATGTGGGTGTGTCCTCATGGTCTGTTGTTTTCAGGTGTGTTGTGTCTGGGGTTCTGGCCTTTGTATTTTTTGTTTGTCCGGGGGGTGTTTTCGGGATGTGTACTGTGCTTGTGTATTTGTGCGTGCCTTGCTGTGTGGACTTGTTGGCCATGTTGTGTGCTATTGGTTTTGTGTGCGGATGGTTTCTGTGCAGGTACGTGGGCGCCATGGCTTCTGCCGTGTCGATTCTCATCGGCGTTGTTTGCGCTGGCGGGCGGTATATTTGTGGTTTTCCGCGCTCATGTCGGTGCGATCGTAATTTCACGTGCGGTGTGTCGGCCGTGAGGGCGGGCGGTTTTGTGTTGTCGTGCGTGTTTCCGTCCGTGGCGGGCGGTTTGACTCCGACTCGGACGTTGGCGGGCGGTATTTTGTGTGCTTTTTCCGCCGATGGCGGTTTTCGGTTTGTGTAATCGTAATGGCGTGGTCGGTGTTCAGGCGGTGTGTGCGGGCGGATTTTTGCCGCTTCCATGCCTGGCGGATTTATTTACGCCGGGTATCGTAATGGGCCCCATAGTTGTTTAAAATATCGATTTTTGAATTAGTGTTATGCATTTTAGTATATATTTTAAATGTATGTGATGTATTTTTTTATATAGGTATTGTTTATGTTTTTTAATATATGTGTTACATTTTTAGAAGTTATCAATTTTATTTTAATTAAATTTAGCATTTTTAAGTCTGTAGCAGTTTGTGGGTTTATAGGGAAATAGGGTGGGAAGTAATTTAATTATAATAAAGTAATGATTATTTTTTATTTATTATTATTTATTTAATTGACATTTTATAGTGTTAATTGTGTTATTTATCTTTTATTGTAAATTTTATGTGTGGCTTGTGGGGTTTATAGGGGTATAAGGTGGGAAGTAATTTATTTTTAATTAATTATTAATTGGGTGTTAATTAATATTAACTAATTAACTGGTAATTAATTATGGCAATTGTGTAATTGTTTTTCGGTGCGGGATGTGGGGTTTATAGGGGTAAAGGGTGGCAAGGAATTCATTTTTAATTAAGTAATAATTAGTTGATAATAAATAATGATAATTAATTTTGTTAATTGTTTAATTATATTTTTGGGGGTAAGTGTTTTGGGTTTATAAAGGTAAAAAGTGGGAAGTTATTTATTGTTAATGTACTAATAATTAGTTGTTAATTAATTGAAAATTAAATATACAAATTGTGTAATTAATTTCAGGTGCAGGTTGTGGCGTTTATGGGGTAAATTTGTAATTAATTAATTAATAATTAGTTGATAATTAATGTTAATTAATTGAAAATTAATTAGGGTAATGGTTTAATTTTTTTGTGTGTGGATTTTGGTTTTATAGGGGTAAAGGGTGGGGAGTAAATTAATTTTACTTACTTTATAATTAGTTGTTAAATACTATTCGTTTTTTAATTGAAGAACAATTTTAACTGTGCAATTTATTTTTTCCAGCTTAATTTTAGGTGTGGGTTGTGGGGATTATAGGGGTAAAGAGTGGGAAGTTCATTAATTTTTATGTGTTTTAATTTGATTTTTAATTAATATTTAATTGATAATTAATTATGTTAATTATGGAAGTACATTTTTAAATATATATTTAGTTGTTTGTTTATTGTGTGGTGTTATAGGGTAGGTAGTAAATAAACGAAATATGTATGTAATAATTACTGTTTTTATTCATAAATAAGGGGCTGATTACGATGGTGGTGATCCCGCCACCGTCACTCTGTCAGTTTCGGGTTCACCGCCATCGTGAGGCCATTTCCCGCCCGCCATATTAGAATGGCGGGTGGGTCTGTGCCGGTCGGAAACTCAGACCTCCATGCATCCAACGGGCTCCTTGAGCCCGTCGGTGCTCGGAGGCCTCCGAATCCCTGAAATGGCAGCAGTGCCTACCAGGCACCGCCGCAGGGATTACGATGGTCCATCCCCATCAGCCTTTCCATGGCGCTTAACCCGCCATGGAAAGGCTGGTGGGGATGGACATTGAGGCCCGTAGCGGGCCCCCTTGACCCCGGGCCCATTCGTTTGGTGGGTGGGGGCACCTATAATGCCCCCCAACATCTCCATGTACTATGTGGCAGGCACCGCATGGTACCTGCCACATAGTGTAGGAAAATGTGAAATGTGCCGTTTTACATTGCGGCGGGTGCAGTTGCCAGCCTCACCCATGGCAATGTAAAATATAGGAAGTGCGGCCGCCGTGGTGGTATTCGCATTGTAATCAGCCCTGTGGGACCGCCACCTTGTAGACGGGCGGTCCCACTTCCAGATACGATGGCGGACAGACTGAAGTCCGTCCGCCATCATAATCAGCTCCCTAATTTCTAAATAAAAATTTGTTTTTGTTTGAAAATAATTTTTTCATTTTATGTAATATAATATTTGTAGGCATTTGTGATATGTATTTAACATTATAATTTGTTTTTATATTTTAAATTTTTAATTTTAAATATATTTGTATTTGAATTTTTAACATATTTATTTATATATTTTTTTATTTTTTGTTGTTCTTGACATTTTGTTTTTAATTTTGAACTGACTGGAGTGGGAATAGTAAATGTTACCCCTCCGCAATCCAACACTTTCCCTACTGTTGCACTGACTGGAGTGCGAATTGTAAATTTTATCCCTTCACTATCCAACACTTTCCCTACTGTTGCACTAATTGGAGTGGGAATAGTACTTTTACCCCTCCGCTATCCAACACTTTCCCTACTGTTGTACTCATTGGAGTGGGAATAATAATTTTGACCCCTCTGCTATCCAACACTTTCCCTACTGTTGCACTGACTGGAGTGGGAATAGTAATTTTACACCTCCGCTATCCAACAGTTTCCCTACTGTTGCACTGACTGGAGTGGGAAATTTAAGTTTAAAGATTTTTAAATAGTTTAATGTTTTAATTTATAATAGAATGTTTTTTTAATAGATTTTATGTTATTGGTATATGTGTATATATATTTATTTGTTAAATTTGTATAGCATTTTAAAATTATAAAATAAATTAAAATTAATAGTTTATTAATTGTTTTAAAGTAAATATATAAATATTAATTATTATTTATGTTTAACTTTTTTAAATTAAGTTTATTTCTTATATTTGTTAAAATGTATATTAAATCTAATTTATGTTTTTTAATTAATATTATTATTTAATACATTTAAATTTCATTATTTTATTATATATATATATATATATATATATATATATATATATATATATATATATATATATATATATATATATATATATATATATATATATAAAAATGATGGGGCCCGATTCACAAAAGTAATCTGAGACAAAATCCTAACTTTACGACTTTCGCTATTCACAAAGCACACGTAGGAGTAGTAAAGTTAGGAGTTTGTCTCAGTTAAACTTAAGTTTTGGTCTTAGGTTTAACTGAGGTTTAACTGAGACAAAGTTTTGGTCTTAAGTTTAAGTTTTGGTCTTAAGTTTAACTGAAGACCAAAACTTAGGTTTAACTGAGACAAAGTTTTGGTCTTAAGTTTAAGTTTTGGTCTTAAGTTTAACTGAAGACCAAAACTTAAGTTTAACTAAGACAAAGTTTTGCAAAAACAACAATTGATGGGCAGAATGCAGAACAATGTCATACATTCACCCCAGTACAAAGATCTGGGCCTAAATCCATCGTTTTTTTGCTCACCATACCATTCCAGTTTGGACCCAGCCATATGCAAATCAGACTTGACCCTGCGCCCAATGGGAACAGTCCAGCCCGAACTGCCAGGCCAGGTCCTCCCTGGACTTGAAACAAGCATCCTAGGACCGGTTTCGGGCTTTCACCCCTCATCAGCCAGGATAGCTTGACTCCAGTGGCATGGAGAGCACGGGACCCACGTCTGGGCATACCCGTCCCACTCGGGGTGACAAATGCAAAAACAACAATTGATGGACAGAATGCAGAACAATGTCATACATTCACCCCAGTACAAAGATCTGGGCCTAAATCCATCGTTTTTTGCTCACCATACCATTCCAGTTTGGACCCAGCCATATGTTTTTTAATAGATTTTATGTTATTGGTATATGTGTATATATATTTATTTGTTAAATTTGTATAGCATTTTAAAATGATAAAATAAATTAAAATTAATAGTTTATTAATTGTTTTAAAGTAAATATATAAATATTAATTAATATTTATGTTTAACTTTTTAAATTAAGTTTATTTCTTATATTTGTTAAAATGTATATTAAATCTAATTTATGTTTTTAATTAATATTATTATTTAATACATTTAAATGTCATTATTTTATTAAATATATATATATATATATATATATATATATATAAAATGATGGGGCCCGATTCACAAAAGTAATCTGAGACAAAATCCTAACTTTACGACTTTCGCTATTCACAAAGCACACGTAGGAGTAGTAAAGTTAGGATTTTGTCTCAGTTAAACTTAAGTTTTGGTCTTAGGTTTAACTGAGGTTTAACAGACAAAGTTTTGGTCTTAAGTTTAAGTTTTGGTCTTAAGTTTAACTGAAGACCAAAACTTAGGTTAAACTGAGACAAAGTTTTGGTCTTAAGTTTAAGTTTTGGTCTTAACTAGTTCAACTTAAGACCAAAACTTAAGTTTAACTAAGACAAAGTTTTGGTCTTAAGTTTAAGTTTTGGTCTTAAGTTTAACTTAACTTAAGACCAAAACTTAAGTTTAACTGAGACAAAATCCTAACTTTACTACTCCTAAATGCCCTTTGTGAATACCGAAAGTCGTAAAGTTAGGATTTTGTCTCAGATTACTTTTGTGAATCAGACCCGATATTTTGTACAACTATATTTATGACATCGATATTTTTTCCCGACATTTTTGTACTTACCCGTATAAATATATGATTTTGATATTTTTGACATCGATATTTATAACTCGATATTGTGGTATGGGGATATTTTTGGTGTCGATATTCTGTCAGTGAACTGAGAAAGTAGCATCAGAGGAACTTTGACCACAATAACATCACAGAAAGTGACATGCATTTCTGCCATAATGTCACCTGGTGGGACATCCCTTGCTCATATAACACAACACTACAACAATATTACAATGTGTTTAGCTACATATTTAGACTATAGATCACAGATGTCTTCCAACATTCCAAGGGGTAGTAAGCCTTTTGAGAGTATAGGTCCACAAACACAGAGACCTAAAGTCTCCTGCAAAGCAGGTGAGAATAACGCAAATTAGTCGTAGAATTAACTCTTGCACTAATACAGCTGATTCTCAAGCAACATCAGCATTGTGACAGATGTGTCCCGGTTTGTAAGCGTCTAGGAATCCTGGGAGTGTCAGAACATGCTTTTATCCTGTTTTCAATCATGGCGGCAGTACCTGTAAGCAGTCTGAAATTACGGGTCTGTGGTGGCTGAGCAATTCCCAGCACAAAAGCCTGAGTTGACCTCAAAGCCAGCCAAGAGCCTCCATAGGTTAAAGCATGGGCCTGGAGGGCTTGGGGGAGCGGGAGAGGCATTCATTTGCCGCTGTGGCTTGTGCCTCTATTGGAGAGGTGTGGATCAATCAATCAATCAGGGGTTTGTTAAAGCACGACTACTCACCCGTAAGGGTCTCAAGGCGCTAGGGGTGGGGGTGGGTGCAGGTTCCATTCCATCAAGGAGGGGTCTGTCAAAGAGCCAGGTTTTGAGGTTTCTTGCAAAGATGGGGAGCGATGTTGTCTGTCTGAGGTGGAGCGGAAGGGCGTTCCATGCTTTGGCCGCGAGGAAGGAGAAGGAGCGGCCTCCCGATCTGGTCTTTCTGGTGCGGGGGACCACGGCGTAGGAGAGCTGGGCTGATCGTAGGGTCCTTTGGGGTGCGTGGAATTTGAGTCGGCTGTTCAGGTATGCTGGTCCGGTGCCTTGGAGGGCCTTGTGTGCGTGGGTGAGCATCTTGAAGGTGATTCTCGCCTCGACGGGGAGCCAGTGGAGTGTGCGCAGGTGCTGGGAGATGTGGCAGTGTTTTGGCAGGTTGAGGACCAGTCTTGCGGCGGCATTCTGGATGTTCTGTAGCTTGCGGGTGAGGTTTTTGTTTATTCCGGCGTAGAGTGCGTTGCCATAGTCGAGTCTGCTGGTGACCAGGGCGTGAGTGACGGTCTTTCGGTGTTCGAGGGGATCCATTTGAAGGTCTTACGAAGGAGACGGAGGGTGTGGAAGCAGGAAAGACGAGACAGAGTTGATCTGGAGGTCCATTTTGAGCTCGGAGTCCAGGATGATTCCCAGGTTGCGTGCGTGGTCTGTGGGGGTTGGCGGGTTTCTGAGGGCGGGGGGCCACCAGGTGTCGCTCCAGGCATCGGGGTTTGGGCCCATGATGAGTACTTCTGTTTTGTTGGTGTTTAGTTGTAGGCAGCTGTTTTTCATCCATTTGGCGACGGCTTCCATGCCTTCTCGAAAGTTGCGTCTGGCGGTGTTGGGCTCGTTGGATAGGGAGAGGATGAGCTGGGTGTCGTCTGCGTATGACACGATGTTGAGTCCGTAGGTTCTGACGATGGGGGCAAGTGGAGCCATGTAGACGTTGAAGAGCGTCGGGCTGAGAGAGGAGCCCTGGGGGACTCCGCAGGTGGTAGGTGTGGGGTCCGAGAGGAAAGGGGGAGTCTCACCCGCTGCATCCTGCCGGAGAGGAAGGAGCGGATCCAGTCGAGGGCCTTGTCCTGGATTCCTGCGTCGTAGAGTCTGCGTATTAGGGTGCGGTGGGAGACTGTGTCGAACGCCGCTGATAGGTCGAGGAGGATGAGGGCTACTGTTTCTCCTTTGTCCAGTAGGGTGCGGATGTCGTCTGTTGCGGCGAGGAGGGCGGTTTCCGTACTGTAGTTTTTCTGAAGCCGGATTGGGAGGAGTCGAGGATGTTGTGTTCTTCAATGAATGTGGCGAGTTGGCTGTTGATGGCTTTCTCGATGACTTTCGCTGGGAATGGGAGCAGGGAGATGGGTCTGTAGTTTTTGAGGTCGGTGGGGTCCGCTGAGGGTTTCTTTAGGAGGAGGTTGATCTCGGCATGTTTCCAGTCATCGGGGAACGAGGCGGTCTCCAGGGAGCGGTTGATGGTGTGGCGGAGCATGGGTGCGATGGTGTCGGCGGCTCTGTTGAAGATGTGGTGGGGACAGGGGTCCGTGGGGGCCCCTGAGTGGATTGACTTCATTGTCTTCAGTGTGTCTTCGGTGGTGAGGGCAGTCCAGTCGTCAATCGCTGGTTTCCGGGTGTCGGGGGTGGTTGGTGAGGGTTCAGTGTGTTGGTTGTCTTCGTCGAAGTTGTCGTAGATGCTCTTGATTTTGTGGTGGAAAAAGGTGCTGAGTTTGTCGCAGAGGTCTTGTGAGGGAGGGATGTCGGTAGACTCGCTGGTGGGTTGGGCGAACTCCTTGATGATGCTGAAGAGTTCCTTGCTGTTGTGCGTGTGGGTGGAGATTCTGTCTTCAATCGCTTTTTCCTCGTTTCTCTGATGAGTTGATGGTGGGCGTTGGTGGCAGCTCTGAAGTTGTTGTGGGCTTCTGTGGATTTGGTGTTTCTCCAGGCCTTTTCGAGGCGGCGGCATGTGTGTCTGGACTCTCGAAGTTCGGTGGTAAACCATCTGGCTTTCTTGGCGCGGGTATTGTTGTTTTTCTTTAGGGGGCTATGGTGTTGGTGCTGTCCGAGATCCATCTATGCAGGGTTCGGGCTGCGGTGTTGGGGTCGTCGTTTTCTGCGATGGTTGGGGTGGAGTTGTTGAGTGAGGAGGTGAGCTGGTCGTCGGTGATTTTGGTCCAGTTTCTTCGTGGAAGCAGGTGCTGGTGTCTGTGGATGGTGGGTATTCTGAAGGTGAAGTGGACGCAACGATGGTCGGTCCATGGGAGTTCGGTGGTGTGGCTGAAAGTGATGGAGTTTCCTGTAGTGAAGAGGGGGTCGAGGGTGTGTCCTGCTGAGTGCGTGGGCTCGGTCACGATCTGGCGGAGTCCAATGTTGTGGAGGTTGTCCAGGAGGGATGTGGTGTTGGGGTCCAGTTGGTTGTCGAGGTGGAAGTTGAGGTCTCCCAGCAGGGTGTAGTTGGTGGATGCGATGGCCTGCGGGGAGATAATGTCCGTGATGGAGTTGGCGAAGGGTCCGCGGGGTCCAGGGGTCGGTAGATGAGGGTTCCTCGGAGGGTGGCGGTGGGGCTGGCCAGTATCTTGAAGTGAAGGTGTTCCATCAGTTCTGTGGGCTCGTCGGGGAGTGTGCTCAGGCGGAGGCTGGATTTGTAGACAATGGCGATTCCTCCTCCTGGGCGGGTGGATGGATGAGGGGCAGATGTGCTAAACACCGCAGAGTACCACTTGGGTGGTCTTTTGCATCTGGCAGTGCAACTGTCTCATCCATCTGACCAACTGCTGACAGTGCCCAGCCATGCTTGCCCTGGCCACAGAGTGGTGGCCTCCCACTGGAGCCTGGGGCCCTCACCATGACCACCACACTGGCAGCCTGTGGCATCAGGTTTTGTAGATATTCTATTGCCCGCAGCAGTCCATCCTAGAGGGATAAGGTAGCAAGATGACACCGCCTGCCACCCTGGGCATGTGAATGCAGCCTAGAGTGGCCTCAGAGCTGCAGCTGAGCTGTCAGGAGTGCAACTATACAACATCCAACTTGGCTGGGTCTGCAATGACCAACCTGAGTGGAGACATCACATACTGGGGATCTCTTGGGGAGGCCTGGGGAGGAGGGCTTAAGGTCATGACACATCACTTCCTGCGACGTCATGAATATGCATATAAATTCTCACAGCAAAAACAAAATGAAAACGTGAGAGTTCTGCAAATGTTATGTCCTGTTTGGCCCATCCAGCTTGCACCAGCAACCAGCCTCCTTCATGATAAACAAACTCTGAGCAGAAGAGCCTATATTCTTGCAGATATGCTGCCCCTCCCAGGCAGACATGGTTTTCTTTTCTGATGTAAGTGAGAATGGTGAAAGTGAGATCTGAGCAACAAGCTTGAGGGATGTGGGAATAGCCCCGGCAGCGGGTTAGACTAGAAAGCTCCTTTCTTAACAAGAGACAGTGGAATAGGGAATAATGATAACCAGACACAGTTCTTGCAGAGGAAGTGGAAAGCACCCACAGGCCCTGATCAAAGCTCCCCAAAGCTCAAATCACCACCCCACGAGGAACACAAAGGAAACAAATGAAGAATAACTTTGGTAAGAAATTGTGTTACTGGCTTAGGGGCTGAAACCCTACTCAAGCAGCTACCGCAATACTTGTCAGGGTGAGGCACAAGCAAACCCCAAATTAACCCGAGCTCAACCCTCTGGTAGCTTGGCACAGAGCAGTCAGGCTTAACTTAGAGGTGATGTGTAAAGTATTTTTACAGTACGCCAAACAGTAATAAAATGAAAGTGCACCACATAAAGGAATCCTTCACCAGATTAGAAAAAAAGACTATTTTTTAAATAACTAAAACAAGACCAAAATGACAAAAATCCAAACAGTAGAACCAGATATATTACATTTTAAAGATTTCAGTGGAAATAGTGCCAAAGAGCACAAAGCGCCAGCTGTGCATATCTGATCATGACAGACTGGGACAAAGTCACAAGTTCAGGCTGACCACAATGGAGCGCAGGCGAGCTACAGGGACCCAGTTAGGCTCGCTGAACTAGAGTACCTTAAATGCTGCTTGCGGAGCATTGCGAGGACCAAGGGCGAAGATGCGCCGTGCTGCCGAAGCAATGCATCAGTTCCGAAGAGCAGCAAAGCAAGATCTTGCAATATAGTCTAGTATCCCTTTGATTGGGGGCTTGCGAGTCAGTCTTTTGTCTTTCAGTGCCAAGAGCCAGTTTGGGTGAATGTGCCCCTGTCTTATTCTCTCTCTCCTCTTTGTTCCCCTCTCTCTGCCTCCTCCCCTGACTGAAGTACACACCGACCAAATCAAACAACAGCCTATGTACAAAAAACAAAGACGAAAATTTCCTTGATTGTGCAAGGAAACCGGAAATGGCTAAGGGTAAAGTTTGCTGCTGGATGCTTAAGTTGATGAGGATGTCCTAATGAACACTGGTCAGGTACAAGACTGAACAGGAAGTGGTCACATTAGTATAGAACTCTTAAGTCAGGTAGTCACCAGTTAACCTTCTTACATGTTCCAGAGAAAGGAAGTGTTCATCTTTTTCCACTTGGGAGAGAACTGAGGGACTCCATGATGCTCTCCTTTTTCTTTGACGAGTTGTGGGTATCATTCGTACTTTGGGATGGGTGTGACCGTCTCGTCTTAGTCACACATTGATGCCTTATGCACGTTAGAACACTTTAAGATGGCCTTTACGTCAGTGTCAATCACCTTCAATTCTTGCCTTGCACTGCACCTTCACTCAGGCACATGGCAAGAAATTGAGAAGTTTGTGCATCCAGATTAGAAATAGGTTCAACGCAGCTCAAGTTGCTGGGAATGGAGGAATACAGCACCACTGTGCACAACACAATAGACAACAAATGGATGGAAAGAATGCATGAAATATTAGCCATATGTAAATGAGTCTTGGTAGTACTCCAATAGGAACAGTCCACCAGAGCTGCCAGGCCAGGTCCCCTCCAGATAAGAACACAAGCATCCCATGATCAGTGAAAGCCTAGTAAGACCTCGTCAATGAGGTATCAATTGAGTTCTGCAGAACAGCTGGGACCAGACAACTTCCGGGCATACCCATCGCACCGCACTGCAATAAAAATTAAAGTCATGGAAGGAGTACTTGAACTAATATTCACCCCTGTTGCTCCTCTGTTCTATGATGCCCAATATAGAAGTTGGTGTCAGAGAGGTCACCATGGTAACTCCAGGACTCATCCAGTAGAGTCAGTACTTGGATGCCCTCATTGATTACTCCAGCTCATCCCCTACTGAGAGATTCAATAATTGTCCTTTTATGATGATTCCTTACGGCGCCATGCCATCCAGGACCCCATATTCCAATTTAGGGGCCGATTACGATGCCGGATGGACCCGAGTCCGTCCGGCATCATTCTGGAACTGGAACCGAACGACCTCCTGTCGTTGGTTCCATTCCTGGAATTAGGATGGGACCGAACCCTGTTCGGTCGCAATCCTATACTTTGCTATGGGAGCCTGCATTCTGAACGGAATTCAAAATGCTAAGGTGCAGTTCATCCCTGCACTCCGAGGCAGGCACCTTAAGGTGCCTGCCACCGGGTGCAGGGATCAACAGGGGGCACCATAGGTGCTCCTAGGCTGCCATTCGGCGGCCTGGCACCCATGGGGGCCCAGCTGGGGGCTCCCAAAGCTGTTTCCCAATGCCTTTTTGTGCCGGAAAAGCCGGCACAAAAGGCAGTGGAAACTGCCATCGTAATCCCTGGGCCTGAAAGAGCCAGCCGGGGGATTACTGTGGGCCTTCCGAACGGCGGACGGGCTCTCCTAGCCTGTCGCTAGCCATTCGGGAAGACTGATTCAGATTCCCTTCCGACCGAGCACATCAAATGGCTCGGTCGGAAGGGAATCCGAATCCGTGATTATGATGCGGGCAGTAGGGCTTCCTGCCCGTATGGTAATCGGGTCCTTAGTTTTTCCTTCTACTAACTACTGTAATCTAAACCTTAATTATATTGCTTCAGTTCAGGCGAACCAGGACTGCAAATCCCAAAGTACATTTATTTGTTTTGTAAATAAAGACAGGTGGTCTGGAGTCATGTGGTAACCTTACCCGTTTATTGACTTCATACCGGAGCCGCAGTTTGAAGGCCTGCTACTGCGGGGCACCAAATGGTCACTAAGGATGTGCTGTCCTACCACCAGATATTTCTGCCTGTGTAGGTGTTTCTAGATCAAAGTATGAATAGTGACACTGAATCCCCATGGATGAAACAATGTGTTCTGCCCTGTACTTTGGCTGCAGGTTTCATGTTTATTATTTCTTAATCCATTTTCTTCGACACTATTAATGAGCACCACCCTCACCTCCCGGGGCTCTGAAATCACTTCCCAGCCTCCATCTCACTCACATCACTCTTTTTGTTTCTCTTGCACTAGGTTCCTTGTTGTCTCAGAGTGGTGGGGACATTTGCTGCTCAAGGGGAGCAATGAAGAAGAGCACAGGATATCCAGGACAAAGGTTTAATGAAATAGAACAGAATACAATGTTCCAATATTTATTACAGAGAAGAAAACAGAGGTCTGTGATTGTCAGATGCCCTGGTTTGCCCAGTGTCACACTGTTTGCTCAGAAGGGATGCCAGCACGAGAGCTCATGTGCCCTGGTTCTAAAGGCGATGCCTCCACTACTCCTGCAGCATTATTACAGCTGTTATTGACACCCAGGCCCACATTCTGAATAATTGGGAAATAGATATTTACTTTATTACTCTCAGCGTGCAGTGTATTGCCACAAATTTAGTTACAATTTTAAAATAATATGTGGAAACTGTATCTCCTAGAGTTATTTCGCATTTATTGGTGCAAAATGAGTTGCTGCTTTTGGCTTAAGTTAACAATCTAAGGGATCAGTGACAGAGTATCGAGCACACAAATATTGTGACACATAAATATTGTGTCAAAAATATCGTTCACATAAATATTGTTTTTCTATACTTATAACAGCAAGTACAAAAATATCGAACAAAAAATATTGCTTACACTAATATTTTTAAAAATATGACACACATATTGTTTTTTGCATAAATATACAGTTTAAAATAGTAAAACATAAATATTTTAATACATAATTATAATATCATGTATATTACATAAAATTAAGTAACATTTAATAATAAAAATAAATATACACTTATGTAAACATACACACACAAAACATGTGTGTGTATGATTATATATACGTATCTATAACAAAGAACTATTATTAAATATATATATCTTATATTGTATACATTTTTTGCAGTTTTTAAATTTAATCAATCAATCAATCAATCATGTCATTTATAAAGCGCAATACATACCCGCGAGGGTCTCAAGGCGCTGGGGGAAGAGGGGGGTGGTGCTGCTACTGATCGAAGAGCCAGGTCTTGAGGAGTCTTCTGAAGGCCAGTAGGTCTTGGGTCTGTCGGAGGTTGGTGGGGAGGGTGTTCCAGGTCTTGGCGGCGAGGTGGGAGAAGGATCTGCCGCCGGCGGTCGTTTTCCGGATGCGGGGGACTGTGGCGAGGGCGAGGCTGGTCGAGCGGAGCTGGCGGGTGGGGGTGTAGAAGCTGAGTCGTCTGTTGAGGTAGGCTGGTCCGGAGTTGTGGAGTGCTTTGTGTGCGTGGGTGAGGAGCTTGAAGGTTATCCTCTTGTTGACAGGGAGCCAGTGCAGGTCTCTCAGGTGGGGTGTGATGTGGCTGCGTCGGGGGATGTCGAGGATAAGACGTGCAGAGGCGTTCTGGATGCGTTGCAGCCGTCTCAGGAGCTTAGCCGTCGTTCCTGCGTAGAGGGCGTTTCCGTAGTCCAGCCTGCTGGTGACGAGGGCCTGGGTGACTGTTTTTCTTGTTTCGGTGGGGATCCACTTGAAGATCCTGCGGAGCATTCGGAGGATGTTGAAGCAGGATGAGGAAACGGCGTTGACCTGCTTAGTCATGGAGAGGGTGGGGTCGAGGATGACCCCTAGGTTGCGTACGTGGTCGGTGGGTGGCGGGGCTGTTCCCAGTGATGTTGGCCACCAGGAGTCGTCCCAGGCTGAAGGGTTGGAACCAAGGATGAGGACCTCCGTCTTGTCCGAGTTCAGCTTCAGGCGGCTGGTCCTCATCCATTCGGCGACGGCCTTCATTCCTTCGTGGAGGTGGGCTTTGGCGGTGTGAGGGTCTTTGGTGAGGCAGAGGATCAGCTGGGTGTCGTCGGCGTAGGAGATGATGTTGAGGTTGTGCTGTCGGGCGACGTGGGCGAGGGGTGCCATGTAGATGTTGAACAGCGTTGGGCTGAGGGAGGAGCCTTGGGGTACGCCGTAGATGATCTTGGTGGCCTTGGATCGGAAGGTGGCGAGGCGGACGCTTTGTGTTCTGCCGGAAAGGAAGGATGTGGTCCAGTCCAGGGCCTTCTCTTGGATCCCGGCGTCGTGAAGGCGTGTTCGTAGTGTGTGGTGGCAGACCGTGTCGAAGGCGGCTGATAGGTCCAGGAGGATGAGGGCTGCTGTTTCTCCGTTGTCTAGCAGGGTCCTGATGTCATCGGTGGCAGCGATGAGGGCGGTTTCGGTGCTGTGGTTGCTGCGGAAGCCGGACTGGGAAGGGTCCAGGATGTTGTTCTCCTCGAGGTAGCGGGTCAGTTGTTTGTTGACGATTTTCTCGGTGACCTTCGCGGGGAACGGGAGCAGAGAGATGGGTCGGAAGTTCTTGAGGTCCTTGAGGTCTGCCTTGGGTTTCTTGAGTAAGGCGGTGATCTCGGCGTGCTTCCAGATTTCCGGGAAGGTTGCTGTCTCGAAGGAGATGTTGATTATTTTCCGGAGATGGGGCGCGATGGCTAAACTGCGAATATATAAAAGCATATATATATATTATATATATATATATATATATATATATATATATATATATATATATATATATATATATACAGAAAACATAAAAAATATAACATAAAACAAATACAAAAATTAAAAAACACATTTTCCAAAAATAATAATTAAAAAAGCAGAAACATTCGTACACACATGTATACAAATAATATAATATTTAGGTGCGGGCGGAGAACTCCGCTCCGCCCGTGGAGTGTGCGGAGATTTGCCGACTCCGCGTTCCGTGGAGAACGCGGAGTAGACAAATCTCCGCACACTCCGCAGCGGAGCGGAGTTGACCAGCCCCGCCTCCACCCCCTATTAACAATTAATTACAAATGAATTAAAAATAAAAGAAAAAAACACTTACCTGACTGCGGCGTCCCGGGTTGCCATCCTCCTCTTCCTCGCCGTCTCTGGATGATTTTCGCGAAAACTGCGCATGCGCGCGCGCCTGCACATTTCTTGCGAGAAATGCGTGGGCGCGCGCGCATGCACAGTTTTCGCAAAGATCATCCAGAGACAGCGAGGAAGAGGAGGAGGGCAGCCCGGGGACGCCGCAGTCCAGGTAAGTGTTTTTTCTTTTCTATTAATTTGTAATTAATTGTTAATGGGGGGTGGAGGCGGGTGGCGGAGCGGAGCGGAACGGAGTTCCACGAAGTTTGTTCCCAACTCCGTGGACCTCCGCGTAGTCCCGCTCCGCCAGCTCCGCCCAGGGTTAATAATATTTAAAAGAACCCAATAACAATATTACATATGTTTAAACAATTTAAAAATCTACTAAACTTTGTAAAAATAGACATATTATTTCAACTGCAGTCTGTGCAACAATATGGAAAGCGTTATACTCCAAGGGGAAACAATTTAATATTCACACTCCAGTCTGTGCAAAAGTAGGGAAAGCGCTGGATTTTGGAGGGGCAAAATGTACTATTCCCACTCCAGTCTGTGCAACAGTAGGGAAAGTGTTGCACTCCGGAGGGGTAACATTTGCTATTCCCACTCCAGTCAGTGCAACAATAGGGAAAGCATTGTATACTGGAGGGGTAAACTCACTATTCTCACTCCAGTCTGTGTAATAGTAGGGAAAGTGTTGGACTCTGAAGGGATAAAACTTTCTATTTCCACTCCAGTCTGCGCAACAGAAGGGAAAGCGTTGAACACCAGAGGGGTAAAACTTACTATTCCCACTCCAGTCTGTGTAACATTAAAGAAAGCATTTGACACCAGAGGGGTAACATTTACTATTCCTGTTCCACACTGTGCACCAGTAGAAAAAGTATTTTAGTTTAAACACATAACATAATTTTAATAACTCTATTAATTAACCAAAATATAAAACTATTAATAGGAAAATGTATATAAATTGAAAAAACAATAAAAAGGTAATTACTTATTAAAAAAAATAATGATTTAACATTTACTATTTGGGAATTAATTGATCATTTAAATAAAATTCCACAATATACTCCCACAAATATAGCAGCACACGATAAAAATATATTTAAAATACAAAACGATAACACAATTAACATATTAATTAATACATAAAAAAATGAAAAAATGATTAAATATTTGTTAATTAATTGTAATTAAATAACTTCCCACCCTATCCCCCTAGAAACATAACAAACAAAAATATAATTATTAAACTATTTACGTAATGATCAATAAATTAAATTTTTCATTATAAACTAATAATTAATTGAAAATTGATTATTGCGTAATTAACTTCAAACCCTATACCCGTACAAACTCAACAACCCGCACCTAAAAAAATAACATAAAAAATAACTACACAATTTACTAAATTAATTATTGCTGTACTTTTAAGTCAATAATTAATCATCAATAAATAATTACTTAATTAACTTCACACCATATAATGTTTACAAACAAAAACACACACACCTAAAATATGACTAAAATATATAATAATTACACAATCTACATAATTCCTTTTCAATGCACTGATTATTTATAAACAATTATTTAATAATGAATGAATTATTACCTATTTAAATTCCCATCCTATACCACTAAAAACAAATCAATACACACCTAAAATATCATTAAAGAATTACGCAATTTACATAATTAATTCTCAATTAACTAAGTAATAATTAACAATCAATTAATAATGAATTAGTTATTACTTAATTAACTTCCCACCCTATGCCCCTACAAGCAAAACAACCCACACCTAAAATATCATGTAAAAATATAATTACACAATTTATATAATTATCAATTAAATAATGAATATAAATAAAAAATGAATGATGAATAATTTATACTTAATTAACTTCCCACCCTGTACCCTTGCAAACTTCACAGACCTCTACAACACTATAATTAACTATTAACAATTAAATTAAAAATTATAAACAACTTAAAATGAAAAACAATTTTTGATTAATCACCCTTTTCGATTGTATTTTGTTTGCTATGAAAATCACAATTGTTTTTGTAGGACTTGGTGTGTTGTGTTTGATTACAAACATTACATGCAGAGCAAGTACATTATGTATGCAAGTGGTTGTATTTAATTACACTAATAATGACCATTTATGCACTGGGCAATAATAACGTGACTCATTTACACACTTAGGGCCTGATTATGAGTTTGGCGGTAAGGGAACCACCGTCGAAGTGGCCTTGAATTCTCTGTTGCACAGTTGACGCTCCGCCCGCCGAATTACAATATTGTTAGTCCGTTGAAGGAAAGACCAATATAGTCCCACCGACGCTGCCAGCCATTCGCAGACCGCCGCCACAGTGGTAGAGGGAAAACAGCTGTCAGAGGGCAAAACACAAATTCACTGCCATCGGAATTACAAGTTGGCTTTCCGTCGAGTCGACCAAGGTGGGAAAATCGCTTGCTTGAGTCGGCGGAATCAAAGGTATTGGGGTTCATACTCACCCATTTCCTTTTCTTCCTTTCAGTCTCCCACGTGGATCCCTTCCTCCAGGACCCCCTGTCACAGCAGCATCTTGATTCCAAGGAAAACAACCCTGTTGGTGCCGAAATCCAGGTAATTATGTTTTGCACTATTTACTCATTTTCTGGACTGGGCACATATGGTCTGGACTCTGGCAATGGGAAAGTACTCCTAGTGGGTATTTTTTCACATTATGCATATGTGTACATTTAACACTTGTGCAGTCAAAATATACACACCTGCATTCCCACATAGGAAAAAATATTCCCTGCCGCTAGAAACACCGTGGCTGGGCCGGAGGTGACATCATAATATGGCGGGCCAGAGACTGCTGCTGCAGTGGTCTTCTTGGGACCGCCTCCACGGTGGTATGACGGTAAGACTGCTGAACTTGTAATCAGGCCCTTAATAAAATACCGTAATTACTTTCCAACTAAATTGTATGAATTTGATTGACTTCTAAATAGAAAGCCAAAGCTAACAGACCTGCATGTTATCATTTTATTTTGTTGATGCACTAGTTCACATGTAATCTGTTGGACCTGTCGTCGTTCTTCACATCCTGTGTATTGAATGAAGCTGTTGTGTAAAGGGCATTGCCTGCACTTCACTACTAATAAAACATATAAACACATCTACAGATGCTCTCTTGCCTTTCTGGACATACTGTTCTCCTTTCATGGACCTACTAAGCCATGCTAGACAGAGAACATCCATATGCAAATAATTCTTGGTCCTACTCCAATAGGGACTGGTAAGCCCAAGCTGCCAGACCCGATCCTCTCTAGACAAGAACACAGACAAACCAGGACCAGTGCTGGCATAGTTAGGCCTCATCAGTGAGGTATCACTTGAGTTCTGTGGAACTGTGATGAGGGTACCCACTTCTGGGCATACCCATCGCACTTACGCAATATAATAAAAAATGTAGTGCAGAATGGATTGCTTGAACTAATCTTAACACTATTAGTGCTTCTCTATGTCAGGACACTTTATGTAGAAGTTGGTGTCTGAGAAGTCACCATGGTAACTCCTTGATAGGACTCATCTAATAGGATCAGTAATTGGATGCCCACATTGATTACTCCAGCCCACCCCTACTGAGAGATTCAACTGCTTATGATGTTATCTTTTATGGTGTTACATTAAGGCTCCAGGCTATCCAGGACACCATATTCCAGTTTAGTGTTTCCTTCTACAAACCACTGTATTCTAAACCTTAAGTTATATTGCTTCAGTTGGAGGCGAACCAGGACTACAAATCCCAAAGTACATTTAGTTGTTTTATAATTGAAGCCCCAGGACTGGAATGTGTCACTATTCATACAAACAATTTTTTCCTCTTTTACAACTGTTTTTACAGGTAAAATCAGGGAACAGCGATGGGCACCTGCTTTGCCCCCAGTTACGCAAACTTGTGCATGGGCTTGTGGGAGGAGCACGTGTCCACTGACTTAGAGGAATTTGAGGAACATGTGGTTTTGTGGTCCCGCTCCATAGAACATATTTTTTGCATCTGGAAGGGCGACGAGGAGTCAGCTAAGCGGTTTGTTAACTAACTCAACCAGAACCCTTATAATATGGCATTCACAGGGCATATTAGAAAATCCACGCTAGAGTTCCTGGATGTTGTAGTGGCTGTCAATGAGAAGAAATTGAAAACCAAGCTGTTCCGCAAGGAAACTGCAGGTAACAGTCTTTTGAGTGCAATTAGTGTGCACCCCTCTAGTTTAATTTGTAGCATCCCTTATGGAGAGCTACTACGTGCCAAATGCAATTTCAGCACAGAGGAGGCATTCCTTAAGGAGAAAACCATCATGTGCAAGAGATTCAGTGAGAGAAGATACAGTAATAAAATCATTAAGCAAGCTAGCACTAGGGAGGATGCAGTTTCAAGAAATCAGTTTCTATATCATTGAGATGTCATCAGTGATGTCATTGACCATGTCATGAGTGATGTAATATGTGATGTCATCAGCAGTGCATTGCGGGGTCGCGAGTTATACTTAGCTCAACCAACTATAACGGCCGAATTTCTCTGGTTTTGTACGAGTGAAATGTCCAACTAACTATAACGTCCCTGAAACCTGTGGTTTTTTCAGTAAATTTCTATGGTTTTTTAAATGCTAATTCAAGTGAGGTGCAGAAAGAAGCAAGAGCAGTGCAGAAAAAACCAACAGAGGTGCAAAAAGAGGCAAGAGGGGTACACAAAGAGACAAGAGAGGTACAGAAAGAGACAAGAGAGGTACAGAAAGAGGCAGGAGGGTGCAGAAAGAAGGAAGAGAAGTGCAGAAAGAAGCAACAGAGGTGCTGAAAGAGGCGCGAACGGTGCAGAAAGAGCAAGAGAAGGGCAGAAAAAAGCAACAGAGGTAAGAAAGAGGCAAGAGAGGAGCAGAAACAGGCAGGAAAGGGGCAGAAAGAGGGAACAGGGGTACAGAAAAAGGCAAGAGAGGTGCAGAAAGAGAAAAGAGGGGTACAGAAAGAGGCAAGAGGGGGCAGAAAGAAGCAAGAGCAGTGCAGAATGAACCAACAGAGGTGCAGAAAGAGGCAAGAGGGGTCCAGAAAGAAGCAAGAGAAGTCCAGAAAGAAGCAACAGAGGTGCTTAAAGAGGAGTGCAGAAAGAGGCAAGAGAAGTGCAGAAAGAAGCAACAGAGGTGCTGAAAGAGGCAAGAGAGGTGCATAAACAGGCAAGAAAGGTACAGAAAGAGGGAACAGGGGTGCAGAAAGAGGTAATAGGGATACAGAAATTTGCAAGAGAGGTGCAGAAAGAAGCAAGAACAGTGCAGAAAGAACCAACAGAGGTGCTGAAAGAGGTGCGAAGGGTACAGAAAGAGGCAAGAGAAGTGCAGAAAGAAGCAACAGAGGTACAGAAAGAGGCAAGAGAGGTGCAGAAACAGGCAGGAAAGGTGCAGAAAGAGGGAACAGGGGTGCAGAAAGAGGCAAGAGAGGTGCAGAAATAGGGGAGAGGGGTGCAGAAAGAGGCCAGAGGGGTACAGAAAGAAGCAAGTGAGGTGCAGAAAGAGGCAACAGAGGTGCAGAAAGATGCAAGAGAGGTGCAGAAAGAAGCAAGAGAGGTAGAGAAATAGGGAAGAAGGGTGCAGAAAGAGGCATGAGGGATGCAGAAATTTGCAAAAGAGGTGCAGAAAGAAGCAAGAGCAGTGCAGAAAGAACCAACAGAGGTGCAAAAAGAGGCAAGAGGGGTGCAGAAATAGGTAGGAGAGGTGCACAAAGAGGCAACATGGGTACAGAAAGAAGCAGGAGGGGTGCAGAAAGAAGGAAGAGAAGTGCAGAAAGAAGCAACAGAGGTGCAGAAAGAGGCGCGAAGAGTGCAGAAAGAGGCAAGAGTAGTACAGAAAGAAGCAACAGAGGTACAGAAAGAGGCAAGAGAGGTGCAGAAACAGGCAGGAAAGGTGCAGAAAGAGGGAACAGGGATGCAGAAAGAGGCAAGAGGGGTGCAGAAAGAGGGGAGAGGGGTGCAGAAAGAAGCAAGTGAGGTGTAGAAAGAGGCAACAGAGGTGCAGAAAGATGCAAGTGAGGTGCAGAAACAAGCAAGAGAAGTGCAAAAAGAGGCAAGAGAATTGCTGAAAGAAGCAACAGAGTTGTAGAAAGAAGCAAGAGAAGTGCAGAAAGAGGCAAGTGAGATGCAGAAAGAGGCAAGAGAGGTGCAGAAAATGGCAATAGAAATGCAGAAAGAGGCAAGAGGGATGCAAAAAAAGGGAAGAAGCGTGCATAAAGAAGCAAGAGAGGTGCAGAAAGAAGCAAGAGAAGTGCAGAAAGAGGGAAGACGAGTGCAGAAAGAGACAACAAGGGTGCAGAAAGAAGTAAGAGGTGCAGAAAGAGGCAAAAGAAGTGCATGAAGAAGCAACAGAAGTACAGAAAGAGGCAAGAGAGGTGCAGAAAGAAGGAGGAGGGGTGCAAAAAGAGGCAAGATGGGTGCAGAAAGAAGCAAGAGAGGTACAGAAAGAAGCAACAGAAGTGCAGAAAGAAGCAACAGGGGTGCAGAAAGAGGCTAGAGGGGTGCAGAAAGAGGCAAGACAAGTGCAGAAAGAAGCAACAGAGGTGCAGAAGGAGGCAAAAGAAATGCAGAAAGAGGCAAGAGAGTTGCAGAAACATGCAAAAGGGGTGCAGAAAGAAGGAACAGGTGTGCAGACAGAGGCAAGAGAGGTGCAAAAAGAGGAAAGAGGGGTACAGAAAGAGGCAGGAGGGATGCATACATTTGCAACAGAGGTGCAGAAAGAAGCAAAAGCAGTGCAGAATGAACCAACAGAGGTGCAGAAAGAGGGAAGAGAGGTACTAAAAGAGGCAAGAGAAGTGCAGAAAGAAGCAAATGAGGTGCAGAAAGAGGTAAGAGAACAGCAGACAAAGGCAAGAGAGGTACAGAAAGAGGAATGAGAGGTGCACAAAGAGGCAGGAGGGGTACAGAAAGAGGCAAGAGGAGTGCAGAAAGAAGCAAGAGAAGTGCAGAAAGAAGCAACAGAGGTGCTGAAAGATGCAAGAGAGGTGCAGAAATGGGCAGGAAAGGTGCAGACAGAGGGAACAGGGGTACAGAAAGAGGCAAGAGGGATACAGAAATTTGCAAAAGAGGTCAGAAAGAAGCAAGAGCAGTGCAGAAAGAACAAACAGAGGTGCAGAAAGAGGCAAGAGGGGTGCAGAAAGAGGCAAGATAAGTGCAGAAAGAAGCAAAAGAGGTGCAGAAAGAGGCAAGAGAACTGCAGAAAAAGGCAAGAGAGGTGCAGAAAGAGGAAGGAGAGGTGCACAAAGAGGCAAGAGGGGTACAGAAAGAGGCAAGAGAGGTGCACAAAGAAGCAAGAGAAGTGCAGAAAGAAGCAACAGAGGTACAAAAGAGGCAAGGAGGTGCAGAAACAGGCAGGAAAGGTGCAGAAAGAGGCAAGAGGGATACAGAAATTTGCAAAAGAGGTGCAGATAGAAGCAAGAGGGGTGCACAAAGAAGCAAGAGAAGTGCACAAAGAAGCAACAGAGGTGCTGAAAGAGACAAGAAGGGTGCAGAAAAAGGCAATTGAAGTGTAGAAAGAGGCAACAGAGTTGCAGAAAGAGGCAATAGAGGTGCAGAAAGAGGCAAGAGAGATGCAGAAAGAAGCAAGTGAGGAGCAGAAAGAGGCAAGAGAGGTGCAGAAAGAAGAGAGTGAGGTTCAGAAAGAGGCAAGAGAGGTATAGAAAGAGGCAAGATAAGTGCAGAAAGAGGCACTTGAGGTGCAGAAAGAGGCAAGAGAGGTACAGAAAGAGGCTCAAGAAGTGCAGAAAGAGGCAGGAGAAGTGCAGAAAGAGGCAAGAGGGGTGCCGAAGGAAGAGAGTGAGGTACAGAAAGAGGCAAGTGAGGTGCAGAAATTTGCAAGAGAGGTGCAGAAAGAAGCAAGAGCAATGCAGTAAGAAACAACAGAGGTACAGAAGGAGGCAAGAGGGGTGCAGAAAGAGGCAAGAGCAGTGCAGAAAGAACCAAGAGACGTGCAGGAAAAGGGAAGAAGGGTGCAGAAAGAGGCACAAGGGGTGCAGAAAAAAGGAAGAGAAGTGCAGAAAGAAGCATCAGAGGTGCTGAAAGAGGCATGAAGGGTACAGAAAGAGGCAAGAGAAGTGCAGAAAGAAGCAACAGAGGTATAGAAAGAGGCAAGAGTGGTGCAGAAAGAGGGAAGAGAGGTGTAGAAAGAGGCAAGAGAGTTGCACAAAGAGGGAAGAGGGGTGCAGAAAGAGGCAAGAGGGGTACAAAAAGAAGCAAGTGAGGTGCAGAAAGAGGCAAGAGAGGTGCAGAAAGAGGCAAGAGAGGTGCAGAAACAGGCAAGAGAAGTGCAGAAAGAAGGAAAAGAATTGCTGAAAGAAGCAACAGAGGTGTAGAACAAAGCAAGAGAAGTGCAAAAAGAGGCAAGAGAATTGCTGAAAGAAGCAACAGAGTTGTAGAAAGAAGCAAGAGAAGTGCAGAAAGAGGCAAGTGAGATGCAGAAAGAGGCAAGAGGGGTGCAGAAAATGGCAATAGAAATGCAGAAAGAGGCAAGAGGGATGCAAAAAAGGGAAGAAGCGTGCATAAAGAAGCAAGAGAGGTGCAGAAAGAAGCAAGAGAAGTGCAGAAAGAGGGAAGACGAGTGCAGAAAGAGACAACAAGGGTGCAGAAAGAGGCAAAAGAAGTGCATGAAGAAGCAACAGAAGTACAGAAAGAGGCAAGAGAGGTGCAGAAAGAAGGAGGAGGGGTGCAAAAAGAGGCAAGATGGGTGCAGAAAGAAGCAAGAGAGGTACAGAAAGAAGCAACAGAAGTGCAGAAAGAAGCAACAGGGGTGCAGAAAGAGGCTAGAGGGGTGCAGAAAGAGGCAAGACAAGTGCAGAAAGAAGCAACAGAGGTGTAGAAGGCGGCAAAAGAACTGCAGAAAGAGGCAAGAGAGTTGCAGAAACAGGCAAAAGGGGTGCAGAAAGAAGGAACAGTTGTGCAGACAGAGGCAAGAGAGGTGCAAAAAGAGGAAAGAGGGGTACAGAAAGAGGCAGGAGGGATGCATACATTTGCAACAGAGGTGCAGAAAGAAGCAAAAGCAGTGCAGAATGAACCAACAGAGGTGCAGAAAGAGGGAAGAGTGGTACTAAAAGAGGCAAGAGAAGTGCAGAAAGAAGCAAATGAGGTGCAGAAAGAGGTAAGAGAACAGCAGACAAAGGCAAGAGAGGTACAGAAAGAGGAATGAGAGGTGCACAAAGAGGCAAGGGGGATACAGAAAGAGGCAAGAGGAGTGCAGAAAGAAGCAAGAGAAGTGCAGAAAGAAGCAACAGAGGTGCTGAAAGATGCAAGAGAGGTGCAGAAACGGGCAGGAAAGGTGCAGAAAGAGGGAACAGGGGTACAGAAAGAGGCAAGAGGGATACAGAAATTTGCAAAAGAGGTCAGAAAGAAGCAAGAGCAGTGCAGAAAGAACAAACAGAGGTGCAGAAAGAGGCAAAAGAGGTGCAGAAAGAGGCAAGAGAACTGCAGAAAAGGCAAGAGAGGTGCAGAAAGGGGAAGGAGAGGTGCACAAAGAGGCAAGAGGGGTACAGAAAGAGGCAAGAGGGGTGCACAAAGAAGCAAGAGAAGTGCAGAAAGAAGCAACAGAGGTGCTGAAAGAGGCAAGAGGGGTGCAGAAAGAGGCAAAAGAAGTACAGAAAGAAGCAACAGAGGTACAAAAGAGGCAAGGAGGTGCAGAAACAGGCAGGAAAGGTGCAGAAAGAGGCAAGAGGGATACAGAAATTTGCAAAAGAGGTGCAGATAGAAGCAAGAGGGGTGCACAAAGAAGCAAGAGAAGTGCACAAAGAAGCAACAGAGGTGCTGAAAGAGACAAGAAGGGTGCAGAAAAAGGCAAGTGAAGTGCAGAAAGAGGCAACAGAGTTGCAGAAAGAGGCAATAGAGGTGCAGAAAGAGGCAAGAGAGATGCAGAAAGAAGCAAGTGAGGAGCAGAAAGAGGCAAGAGAGGTGCAGAAAGAAGAGAGTGAGGTTCAGAAAGAGGCAAGAGAGGTATAGAAAGAGGCAAGATAAGTGCAGGAAAGAGGCACTTGAGGTGCAGAAAGAAGCAAGAGAGGTACAGAAAGAGGCTCGAGAAGTGCAGAAAGAGGCAGGAGAAGTGCAGAAAGAGGCAAGAGGGGTGCCGAAGGAAGAGAGTGAGGTACAGAAAGAGGCAAGTGAGGTGCAGAAATTTGCAAGAGAGGTGCAGAAAGAAGCAAGAGCAATGCAGTAAGAAACAACAGAGGTACAGAAGGAGGCAAGAGGGGTGCAGAAAGAGGCAAGAGCAGTGCAGAAAGAACCAAGAGACGTGCAGGAAAAGGGAAGAAGGGTGCAGAAAGAGGCACAAGGGGTGCAGAAAGAAGGAAGAGAAGTGCAGAAAGAAGCATCAGAGGTGCTGAAAGAGGCATGAAGGGTACAGAAAGAGGCAAGAGAAGTGCAGAAAGAAGCAACAGAGGTATAGAAAGAGGCAAGAGTGGTGCAGAAAGAGGGAAGAGAGGTGTAGAAAGAGGCAAGAGAGTTGCACAAAGAGAGAAGAGGGGTGCAGAAAGAGGCAAGAGGGGTACAGAAAGAAGCAAGTGAGGTGCAGAAAGAGGCAAGAGAGGTACAGAAAGAGGCAAGAGAGGTGCAGAAACAGGCAAGAGAAGTGCAGAAAGAAGGAAAAGAATTGCTGAAAGAAGCAACAGAGGTGTAGAACGAAGCAAGAGAAGTGCAGAAAGAGGCAAGTGAGATGCATAAAGAGGCAAGAAAGGTGCAGAAAGAGGGAAGAAGAGTACAGAAAGAGACAACAGGGGTGCAGAAAGAAGCAAGGCATGTGCATAAAGAAGCATGGGAAGTGCAGAATGAAGCAACAGGGGTGCAGAAAGAGGCAAGAGAAGTGCAGAAAGAAGCAACAGAGGTGCAGAAGGAGGCAAGAGAACTGAAGAAAGAGGCAAGAGAGTTGCAGAAACAGGCAAAAGAGGTACAGAAAGAGGGAACAGGGGTGCAGACAGAGGCAAGAGAGGTGCAGAAACAGGTAAGAGGGGTGCAGAAAGAGGCAAGAGGGGTACAGAAATTTGCAATAGAGGTGCAGAAAGAAGCAAGAGCAGTGCAAAAGAAGCAACAGAGGTGCAAAAAGAGGCAAGTGAGGTGCAGAAGGAGGCAAGAGAACTGCAGAAACAGGCAAAAGGGGTGCAGAAAGAGGGAACAGGTGGGCAGACTGAGGCAAGAGAGGTGCAGAAAGAGGGAAGAAGGGTGCAGAAAAAGGCAAAGAGGGATGCAGAAATTTGGAACAGAGGTGCAGAAAGAAACAAGAGTAGTGTAGAAAGAACCAACAGAGGTCCAGAAAGAGGCAAGAGGGGTACAGAAAGAGGCAAGTGAAGTGTAGAACATAGCAAAAGAGGTGCAGAAAGAATCAACAGAGGTGCAAAAAGAGGCAAGGGGGGTACGGAAAGGGGTAAGAGAGGTGCACAAAGAGGCAAGGGGGGTACAGAAAGAAGGAATAGAAGTACAGAAAGAAGCAACAGAGGTGCTGAAAGAGACAAGAAGGGTGCAGAAAAAGGCAAGAGAAGTGCAGAAAGAAGCAACAGAGTTGCAGAAAGAGGCAATAGAGGTGCAGAAATAGGCAAGAGAGATGCAGAAAGAAGCAACAGACATGCAGAAAGGGGGAAGAGGGGTGGAGAAAGAGGCAAGAGGGGTGCAGAAAGAAGCAAGAGAGGTGCAGAAAGAAACAAAAGAAGTGCAGAAAGAAGGAACAGAGGTGCAGAAAGAGGTAAAAGGGGCGCAGAAAGAGGGAAGAGGGGTGCAGAAAGAGGCAAGAGAGGTGCAGAAAGAGGGAAGAAGGGTGCAGAAAGAGGCAAGAGGGGTACAGAAAGAAGCAACTGAGGTGCAGAAAGAGGCAACAGAGGTGCAGAAAGGGGCAAGAGAGGTGCAGAAAGAGGCAAGAGAAGTGCAGAAAAAGAAAGAAATGTGCAGAAAGAAGCAATAGAAATGCAGAAAGAGGCAAGAGAGGCGCAGAAAGAAGCAAGAGTGGTTTGCACACCATTAGTACCAATTTAACACCCACATTTAGCAATAAGTAATAGGTGGCCATTCTAGGTTTGCAAAGGGCCTTCCACCATGCTGTAACACTTGTCGCTGCATTTTTGGTAACGTTTGAGCCGTTTGAGCTAGAAACAAGGCTTTTTTGTTCAAATCTGCAGGTCAGGGAGCAGATGATGCATTATGTGGCTAATGCGGAAAATGTATAATTGTGCGAAAGTCGGTGCAGCCAAACAGTTGCATAATTCCGGCGGCCCTGCTCATACCTCTGACTAGGTCCAAAAGTGCTCCTCAGTGATTCCTTCTTTTTTTTTGTCTCACTGAGTTCATAGTTGAGCTTCTATGGAAATGAGGAAGACTAAACCTTAGGTTACCACTCCACAACACAGACTACCGTACCACATAATTACTCTTCATAACACATAATCCCACTTTACATAATTCCTATACACTAAATACCACATACTTTCTATCCACATAATTTCACTGCACAACATACCACATAATTCCACTACACACAACGTACATCCACTCCACGCCAAAAAACATTAGTAAAAAACTTTTACATTTACAACGCCAATTGCTCTAACTCTCGCAAATGCGAAACCTATTACATTGCAAATGCCTCTTTAACTAGTAGTTGCGTTTGCAGAGTGGTGGAGAAAGGGTGCTGGGCCTCCGACCAGCACTCAGGAATTCTGCTGTGTAGGACTTACAGGAGGTACCAGGAGGGCTTCTTGGCCCCCAAAGTCCCTCAGGAGTAAAGTGGACTTCATCCCCCATCCTGTAGTCTGCTAGGAGGCGCGTTTGCAGAGTGGTGGAGATAGGGGGGCGTGGCCTCCAAAGATGTCTTAGCAATCCCACTGTGTGGGACTTACTGGAGGTAACAAGAGGGGTAGTTGGCCCCCAAGGACACCCTTGGGGCCAACTACCCCTCCTATTACCTCCAGTAAGTCCCACACAGCAGGATTGCTAAGTTCTCCACCACTCTGCAAACGCGCTCCCTGGCACGCTCTTGGATGGGGATTGAAGTCCCCTTCGCTGCTCAGGGTCCTTAGGGGCAAACTAGCCTACCTCTTACCTCCAGTAAGCCCAAACAGTGGGATTGCTGAGAGGTGGACACAGGCCACGTCCCCTTTCTCCACCAGTCTGCAAATGCGCCTCCTGGCACGCTCTTGGTTAGGGGATGAAGTCCCCTTGCCTCCTGAGGGTCCCTGGGGGCCAACTAGCCCTCCTGTTGTCTCTAGTAAGTCCCACACAACTGGATTGCTGAGAGTGGTCTGAGGCCATCCCCCTTTTTACACCACTCTGCAAACGCGCCTCCTGGCGCACTGCTGCTCGGGGGATGAAGTCCACTTTAGTCCTGAGGTCCTCAGGACACAAGAGGACCTCATCGTCCCACCAGCAGTGCGCCAACAGGCGCATTTGCAGAGTGGTGTAAAAAGGGGCGTGGCCTCGGACCACCTCTCAGCAATCCCACTGTGTGGGGATTACTGGAGGTACCTGGTGGGCTAGTTGGCCCCCAGGGACCCTCAGGATTCAAGGGGACCTAATCCTCCAACTTAGAATGTGCCAGGAGGCGAGTTTGCAGAGTGGTGCTCGAAGGGGGCGGGGCCTCCGGCAAGATGCCGGCTTTTCTTTTTTTTAATTTTTTTAGAAGGGGGCTGTGTGGCCCTCCTTCTTTTACTATTTTTTGTGGGCCCTGGGACCCCATCCCCCAGGACCTGGCCAGCCTTTTCTTTTTTTTTTATTTTGGAGGGAGGCCGCGCGGCCCCCCTCCTGAGGCCTTTATCGGCCCGGGGACCCCATCCCTCGGGGCATTGCCTCGTTTTAAAAACAAAAACATTAAATATTCGGGAGGGGGCCCGCGTGGCCCCCCCTTTCCTGGGCCACTTCTGGCCCCAGGGACCCCATCCCCCGGGGCCTGGCCAGCCTTTACTTTTTTTTATTTAGGAGGGTGTGGCCCAGCTCCTGAGGCCAATTATGACCCCGGGGACCCCATCCTCCGGGGCCTGGCCAGCCCTGTTTTAAAAAAATAATAATTTGGAGAAGGGCCTTCCGTTTTTTTAAATTAAATAAATTAAAGGGAGGGGGCCACGTGGCCCCCTCCCGGGACACTCTGGCTCCGGGGACCCCATTCACCGGGGCCTGGCCTCAGCGTTGGGGACCGTGGGGGGGAGCCCTAATGCCCCCACGGGCCGCCGCTCCATTAGGGCGTTGGAGCGCCGCCCCACTGCTTTCTCGCAGTGCGAGAAGCAGAAAATAAAATGGTATTTGAAAATACCATTTTATTTTCTGCTTCTTGCGCTGCGAGAAAGCAGACGGCAGGGGTATGCTTGGTTGGGGGCGGGCGGGAGCATATGCCTGGTTGGGGGCGGGCGGGTGGGCGGGTCTTGGAGGAGTGGCTTGCACCACTCTGAGTGCCGTGGCTGCTTGGTCGGCCCTGGGGCCGACCAAAGCAGTCATGCGCACTGGCCATTTTCTCTATGTAGGCTGCGTGCAGCCTACATAGAGAAAATGGCATCCCTACTGGTGCCCGGCTGGGCGCCGTCCGGCGCTCCGCGCCAATCACAACGCTGCCATTGCAGCATTGTGATTGGCTTACAGGAGGGGAGGGAGCTGCAGCATGCCTGTTTGTTCCTGTTTAGAAAGCAAGACCCCGGCCGTGGAGCAGAGGCAGCGCGGACGGACCCGGTCAGGTAAGTTTTCTTTTTAAACCCACCCCACCCCTGCGCGACCCCCCCACCCTCCCCGCGAGTATTGCGAGCCGCGACTGTTGCTGCATGTATGTGTGCCTCCTTCTGTGTTGTTCCTGAAGTCTAAAAATTGGAGCCCACCCCCTCGCGAGAGAAGCCTGACTTCCAAGGCGCCAGGAATGAGTGGGCTTCAGAGGCAGATTCCCTCTTCAAGCGCTTTCTTTAGTTTAGAAGCTCTTGGCGCTGTCAGGCGTGCGCAGCATCACGAGAGCCCCAGGGACGCAGCACAGAACACTGTGTTTTTTTTTTTTTACCAGGGTCTGGTTTTCTGCATGGATCATCGGCATTGTTCAGGAGAAAACTAATTACCGCGCAGTCATCAACAGGAGCACAAAATATATTTGAGGCAGTGTTGAGATACAGCCATGCCATGTAAATAACGCAAAGGGGACTAAATGAACACTACTTCTTTTTTCCACATCACATCATCTGAGCCATGTTCTCAAATTGTCACACAAGTTTTAGCTACTTTCCTCATGGGCGGCTGATTGCCGACAGCACTACTAGGTTGGGATCAAACATGCTGCAGGCTAGCGCTGGGCCCTAAGGAGTTAAATTCTGTTAGCATTCAGTGGGAGAGGTGATGTTATGGACACAGGCTAGTGCTATGCCTTTCTCAGCTTCAGCAAGGCTGACTGTCTGATGACTATGTAGGGCTCCCTGTCTGGAAACAGTATTGGATACATTTTTGCTTATTGGCATATTTAATTCTTAACATGGATCAGGCATAGTGAGATGGCACACAATTTTCTCTAGATTTCGGTACCATTGAAACCCATTAACATTTACGTTTATTAAATGGTGAGTGTTATTGCTTTTCACAGATGCCATCATTTACTCTTCTATTTGCAGCCATAAAATGAAAACAGCGAGGTTACATGCATTTCCAAAAGTAATCAAATGGCCTGATTATTCTTTATTATGGCCCCACATATGTTTCTAGTACTATTGTGGTAGAAAAGTTATTCCTCCTACATCGCTTAAATCCACTTGAGTTCCGCAGTTGAGAGCTACTTACAGTGACACCAAAAAAGTGTGATAAAAGTGTTGGGGAGCTGTCTCACCCTTTCCTAGTTGGCTCAAATTGCAATCTGACTCCCCAAAAATATTTCAAACAGATCAGTGGACTGTCTTTGCATCAGAAGAGCAGCAAGAAGACTCATTGGTAAGACTGAAAGTGTATGTCTGCCACCAAAAGACAGATGCGAAAGGCTGGCTGAATGTTCAGAGGACTCTTACACGGTGATGACGAATGCCTACTAGGGTATCTACAAATGTCTGTGCCTTAGTTGTGAAAGAAGGGATTTGTGATACACATTACTTCTTAGATTAGCAAATTGAATGTGGTCATCACAGCCTGTCATTTTGACAAGAAAACTGTGATGGAGCTCCCATAATCCCTTGCTTTCCAGGAAAAGGCAGCCTTGGTGTATCCTGTGATTTTCATGCATTTGAAGTATGGCAGCTGCCATGATACTTGCGTGACAGGCTTCACTCTGAGAAAATTGTGATGTAGGAAAAGCAGCAGCATGCATACATGCAGACAAGGAGAAGTGGCAGCATGTCTTGTCAAAAAAAGTGCTTCTGCTTGCCAGGGAAATAGCAAGGCAATGAACAGAACAGAGAGAGATATGCAGGACCTTGCTTCTGTTTGATAGGGACATAGCAAGGCGATGAACATAGAAGAGAGACATACAAGGATTGCTGGTGTTTGACAGGGACATAGCAAGGCAATGAACATAGAAGGTAGATGTACAGGGGTGTGATGCTGCTTGACAAGGAAATAGCAAAGCAATTAACAATTGCTTTATTAACCTTCCTGCTTTCTCAAATTTGCTTGAAAATGCACCATTTGTCCACTCTTTTTTCAAACTTTTCTCGGGGAGAACCCCCAAACCCTCCGTAGATTGTTCGGACTCGCTCGCTACGCTCGCTCGCTGCAGTGCACTACAATAATTATTTTCGCCTTACCACTTTCAAATCTCACCAGCCGCCACTGTCCCACGGTCCCTGCCAGCTCCCCGCCTCCTGCAGGAGCCGGCATTGCTGTTAGGCAAGGGAGCTGCTAACATGCAGCTCCCTTGCCCAAAGCAATTCTGCTTTGCTTTTGGAAGCGAGAGCAGGTTTCCTGCTCTCGCTTCCAAGAAGCAAAGCAGTGTTTGCTATGGCAGGGCGGGAGCCGTGCTCCCGCCCTGCCATAGCAAACAGCAATGTCACAAGGGTGGGCACCCCGGGACATTGCTGGAGCCGGCCCTGGGGGGTGGTGGTCCCCAGGGCCATCGAGGGCTTCAGGAGGAGGGCCGTGCGGCCCCCCTCCCTACATCTGCATAGCCCCGTGGAGGTGGTGGTCCCCAGGGCTTGGGGGGGCCCGCAAGCCTCCCCCTAATTAATGAAGGAAGCCCCAGGAGGTGGTGGTCTCTGGAGTTTGGGGGGGCCTGCGAGGCCCCCTGCCTATAATTAATGTAAGCCCCGGGGAGGTGGCGGTCCCCAGGGCTTGGGGGGCCCTTAAGGCCCCCCACCTCAAATATATTAAAGCCCTGGGGAGGTGGCAGTCCCCGGGGCAGCATGGGGGGGTTAGAGCCCCCCCACGCATTTTTTTTTCAAGCCCCGGGGAGGTGGCGGTCTCTGGGGCTGCAGGGGCTGCAGGGGCCCCCGCGGGCCCCCGCATATAATTCCCCATTGACCCCAGGACCTGGCCCACCCGGGGGCTCAAACAAACGAAGCGCGGGAGCCAGCGATTCGTTTTTTTTTGGCAGGATTCGCGCACCCAGCGCGAATTCTGTCGATTTAAAAAAACAAAATGCTTTTTTGTGCCTGGAAGCCTAGGGGAGCAGGGTGTTTCTACCCTGCCCCCTTTTCTTGTTTTTTAATGTTTTTTTAACTGTTTTCTTGTGACTCGGTTACCAAGTCACAAGATGGCTGCCAACACATTCTGGTTTGGAGTGTTGGCAGTCAATCAGAATGAAGCTCGTGCTCGGGAGGAGTTGCGAATCCTCCTCAGTGCTCAGATATCGATAATTAAATTTTTTGAATTTCTCAGCAACTACTGAACGGATTTACACCATTTTAAAAGCACGCTTTCTAGACCAAGACCTACCTTTTTCCCAAATTTGGTGTAATTCCGTTCAGCAGTTCGGGCTGTAGCTTTGTCTAAAGTTTCCTATGTAAATTAACATGGAGAAAACGTGTTTTGGGACCCCCCTTTTTTCTCGGCCCCCGCTTGATGAATCACCCCCAAACTTTCAAGACAGGAGCTGACCTGAGCTGGTCATTAGTTTGGAAAATTTCACGAAGATTCGTCAAACAGCGCCAAAGATATTGGCAAAGAAGAAAACGCTTTTCCTAAGGAAACTAGGTCCTAACTATAACTACCTACTGGTGACCGCCACTAGGTAATATATATATATATGTATATATATATTACCTAGTGGCGGTCGCCAGTAGGTAGTTATAGTTAGGACCACGTTTCCATAGGAAAAGCATTTTTTGATGTGCTTATAACTTTGGCGTCGTTTGACGAATCTTTATGAAATTTTCCAAAAAGTTCCTCTTTTCAGGTCAGCTTCTATCCTAAAAGTTTGGGGGGGATTTGTAAAGGGGGGGCTAAGAAAAAAGGGGGGTCCCAAAACGTGTTTTCTCCATGCAATTTCCATAGGAAACTTTAGACAAGGCTACAGGTCAAACTGCTGAACGGAATTACGCCAAATTTGGCATAGAGAAAGGTCTTGGTCCAGAAAGCACGCTTTTGTTTAAATCGGGTAAATCTGTTCAGTAGTTTTAGAGAAATATCAAATTTTCCAGATATTGATATTTAAGAATTCTGACATCTGATTGGCTGAAGCGTTACGAGCACGAGCTTGCGGTTGATTGGCTGCGAACTGTTGAAACTAGGAAGTGTTGGCAGCCATTTTGTGATTCAGTCCGTCAGCTCACAACTCTCCCTCTACAAGGCATCAGGTCCGTAGTTCTACCTCTTTGAGGCAACACTAAAAATATACTGCAGCTCTGTCTGTGTGTGATACCCCTTTCACGGTCCCTCTCCCCACATCACCAGCTCGTGGCTATGCCTTTAGAAGCGAGTCCGTCGGCTTGCAGCTCTGCGACTGCGAGCTGTGAGCCATTTTGTGACTCAGTCCGTCAGCTCGCATCTCTCCCTCTAAAAGGCATCGGATCCGTAATTCTACCTCTGCGAGGCAATACTGAAAATATCCCGCAGGTCTGTCTGTGCGAGATACTCCTTTTACGCTCCCTCTCCCTACATCATCAGCTCGCGGCTATGCCTTTAGAAGCCAGTACGTCGGCTCGCAGCTCTGTGTCTGCGAGCCGTGGGGCCTGCAGCTCTACCTCTATGAGCCACCTCGTTAGCTCATAGCTGTGTCTGTGCTAGCAGGCCCGTCGGTCCGTTACTCTCCCTCTGCGAATTAGCCCATCGGGTTGCAGCATGGAGGGCTCGCAGCTGTATCTCTGCGAGCCAGCCCATTAACTGATAGCTGGGTGTCTGCTAGCAGGCCTGTTGGCCCGTTGGTCTCCCTCTGCGAGTCAGGCCACAGCTCTCCCTCTGCGAGCCGGTACGGTGCTGTGCTTTTGCGAGCCAACGGCTCGTAGGTCTCCCTCTGCGAGCTGAGCCCACGGGCCGCAGCTCTTCCTCTGCGAGCCTGCCCGACGGCCCGCAGGTGTCCCTCTGCTAGCCGAATTGCAGCTCACACTCTGCGAGCCGAAATTGGGAATATAAGGCGGCTCTAAAAAAAGCCCTTCTGTTTATTAGTTGGAGCTACATGTAAGTGCAAATGCACAGCTTCAGGTTAATCAGGAAAATTCGGTTTCCCTCATCTGTGAAGTGTACTCCATCACTTCTGTAGATATCAGCGATATCAAAACGTATGTTGTTGTTGTAAATCGACCCCATTCTATGGTCTCTGAGGTATGCAGACACAGTTTTGTTGACATTCTTCCTAGATTTTTCAATCTTATGACAAAATTGGTTTGATCATTTCCACTTCTGTCTTTGGCATATATTGGAATATACAAAGACAGTTTGAGGCAAAAGTAACATCAATTGTCCAAAGGTGTCCTTCATAAGCATTTCCAAACCTACCCAGTCAATGTGCCTAGGTCGTTACCACCACAGTGCACAATCATGAGATCAGGGTGTTGGAGATGCAAACAGGTTTTAACCAAAGGGAGCAATTGGTGCCACTTCAATCCTCTCTGTGCAAACCATTTAATGTACACATTTTGTAAACCTAGGTCCAAGTCAATACGTCTCTGTTCTGCATACCTCTTGCACCAGAAAACATAGCTATGTCCTACAATCCACACTAGCATTTTGAAGGTATGGCTAGAAGATATGGATAAATGTCTGTAGCTCATGCAGTCCGTTCGTAGAATAAGAGATATGTTTAAACATGGGGAACTACTTTTTTTTACATACAAAACGTTAACGGATTGGGAGATGAAATGTATTGTGCCCTAAAAAGTAGGGTGTATATTAGTTTTGGTGAAAAGCATCTTTGTGATTGGTTAATAAAAAAGCAGTTTATACGTGGAGTACATATTATAGGATAAAATCTGCTCAGCTCATCCACACCTGCTAATTGTATTTGGAAGGTGCAGCTCAAACTTGAAAGAATGGTGAACTTTTGACCTCCACGTGCCGTTAAATGTTGGAAAAAATGTTGCAAAAAAAAATATCGGTAGGTTTAAAAAAAATGATGAACGTTTAACCTGCACGTGTCGTAGAATGTTCTAGAAAGTGTTGATACAATACCTTGAACTTTTCACCTGTATGTGTCCTTAACAAAACAGTTTATATGGAAAGTTCAAAAATAAGCAATAAAGAGAGGTTTTGCAATCTAAAAAAAATAAGGAACTATTCTGATTTGTTCTTTACATGGATTTATGTGTGGCGCAACAGGGAAATTGTGCCATTACTGGTTCCATTCTTGATGAAAGCGGTGCATTACATGTACTGTGTGACAAGAAAAGAATTGCATGCGTTTGTGACATTTGAAATCTGCATACCAACTAGGAAGGTAAATTAGAAATTAAGAAGGTGTGTTATGTGCGGGGGTGTATCCCTTTGGCACGCTCCGCCTCTGTGAGCCAGACATTGTTTTTGCATAGGTGCTGGATGACATCTGATGCAGCCCCATCACCTACGCAGTCTGATGTGTCAGGGGCACACAGACATGCAGCCATCACCCCGCCGCACACACCGGACACAGAACCCGTATGAGGGGAGTTTTGTACCACATTGCCTTCATTGCTGATGTTCTGTGATTGATATGTGTGTGGGCTGCATTGTGGGGGAATTGCCTGTGCACGGATGGCGATGCACACACACATGTTGGTATGTGGAGCCAGGTGCCCGTGCGGCCTTGCGCTGCTTGTGCTATCTCACTCCGTCTCTCTCCCTCGCTCTCTCCTGCCCTGTCATAGCAAACTTGTGAAAGCGATGGGTGCGCGGCTCTCAGCGCGGCACTCGAGTACTTCTTAAGTCTTTCAAACACCGAGGGGTATATTCTCAAGGACATATCGCCGAGTTAACAGCACTTTATCGCAACCAAAATGGTGATAAATTTAATGCACCATTCACAAGCTGGAGCAAACAGCCCATATCACCAGTTTACCAGCGATAGCAGCCTCAAAAAGCATCGTCATGGATGAGTCCGGCAAATATTGCTAATGAGATGTAGAGTAGGCGTTCTCGTGCAAAAGCAGCGAACACATCACTTCGCAAGTGTCTCAACCACCAGCAAGATCGTCGAAGAGAGTACAAAACAGGCGATAAGGTGCGTTAGTAGCAGAAAGTTTACACCTGCTCTGAGCTGGTGTAAAGTCAGACTACAACCTGCAATATGAAAGGGAGCCCACCCAGAGCCATACGTGAATGACAACAGATGCAATGGAGCCAACGATCATGCAGCTCGGACACCCAACACTGCTCCGACACCCCCGCCACCAGCCACTTGTCCGCCATCCCCCTCTCATCTCCCCCCACACAAACAAATGTGACAGCAACGTTAGGAAATCTGGAACGTAACAAATTGGCTGATGTCGCACAATTATAGTAAAGAAGATGCATGTGAGGTTGGACAAATAAGAATCTCAGTCATCTATGGATTTACATATAAAACATTTTATTTAAACAAAACAACAAAATAAAAGTAGGTACAGGTATGGCGTGTCATCCCTCGACAATTTGTGAATCACAGCCTGCAAGACAAAAAGAAAGATAAGATTGTGCGTCATGCGTCCATGAAAGGAGAGAGAGAGACAAAGAGAGAAAGAGTGAGAGAGAGGAAGAGACAGAGAAAGAAAGAGTGAGACAGAGAGGAAGACAGAGAAAGAGAGAAAGAGTGAGAGAGAGAGGAAGAGATAGAGAAAGAGAGAAAGAGTGAGATACAAGGAAGTGAGAGAGAAAGAGAGAAACAGTGTGAGAGATAGGTAGAGAGAGAGAGAAAGAGTGAGACAGAGAGGAAGAGAGAGAGAAAGAAAGAATGAGAGAGAGAGGAAGAGACATAGAAAGAGAGAAAGAGTGTGAGAGAGAGAAAGGAAGAGATGGAGAGGGAGAGTGAGTGTTGACACTGTGGAGAAAATCCTTACAGCTCACCTTTCTGCCACCGGTGTGTCTCCAACCACGTGCCGGGACATAGTGGAGTCTTCAAGTTCAGTCATCTGAAACATAGTATAGAATCAGTAATGGCAGAGTACATACAACTGCACACGCCTAATTCTCTGTTTCGCCCCTGCGCACCCAGGCTGCTGCACCCCATCGACTCCCGCTGCCCAGAGGTGTCTGCCCGCCTCTGTGCACCTAGGCTGCTGTATCCCATTCACTCCCACTGCCCAGAGGTGTCTGCCCGCTGCTGTGCACCCAGGCTGGTGCACCCCATCCAGTCCCACTGCCCGGAGGTGACTGCCCGTTCCTGCGCACCCAGAGTGCTGCATCCCATCCACTCCCACTGCCTAGAGGTGTCTGCCCACTCCTGTGCACCCAGGCTGCTGCACCCCAGCCACTTCCACTGCTCAGAGGTGTCTGCCCGCTCTTGTGCACCCAGGGTGCTGCACACTATCCACTCCCACCGCCCAGAGGTGACTGCTCGCTGCTGCGGAAACAAGGCTCTCTGCTCACCTTCCGCCACCGGCGTGTGTCTAAGAAGGTCCACCACGTGCTGAAGCAACCTCCTCAGGCGCAAGTTGCGTACATGCGGTCAAGCCGAGCTCACAATTCAGAGCGGGTGTTGATTGCAGGATGGCCACGCATCATCACAGGCTGCACACGCGCTCAGCTCTGGTGGCACTAACTCAGTGGAACTGAAGTCATCGCCTCGTGGCTGGAGGTCCTTGTCGGGGGGGTCGTCAATCTGTGAATCACAGCCTGCTAGACAAAAAGCAAGATAAGATTGTGCATCATGCGTCCATCAAAGGAGAGAGAGAGAGGAAGAGAGAGGGAAAGAAAGAAAGAGTGAGAGGTAGACAGAGAGAAAGAGTGAGAGAGAGAGGAAGAGAGAGAGAAACAGTGAGAGAGAGGAAGAGAGAGAGAAAGAGAGAAACAGTGTGAGAAAGAGGAAGAGAGAAACAGAGGAAGAGTGAGAGAGAGAGAAAGAGAGAGAGAGAGAAAGGTAGAGAGAGAGAAAGAAAAAAACAGTGTGAGAGAGAGGAAGAGATAGAGTGAGAGAGAGAGGAAGGGAGAGAGAAAGAGTGTGAGGGAGAGAAAGGAAGAGATGGAGAGGGACAGTGAGTGCCGACACTGTGGACAAAACCCTCACAGCTCACCTTTCCGTCACCGGTGTGTCTCCAACCACGTGCCGGGACATAGTGGAGCCCTCAAGCTTACTCATCTGAAACGTAGTATGGAATCAGTAATGGCAGACTACATACAACTGCACACGCCTAATTCTCTATCCCGCCTTTGTGCATCCAGGCTGCTGCACCCCATCCACTTCCACTGCCCAGAGGTGTCTGCTCGCTGCTGCTGCACCCCATCCACTTCCACTGCCCAGAGGTGTCTGCCCGCTGCTGCGCACCCAGGCTGCTGCACCCCATCCACTCCCACTGCCCGGAGGTGACTGTCCGCCACTGCGCACCCAGGCTGCTGCACCCCATCCACTCCCACTGCCCGGAGGTGACTGCCCGCCACTGCGTTAACAAGCCTCTCTGCTCACCTTTCGCAACCTGCGTGTAGAAAAGAGGGCCTACCACGTGCCGCTGCAAGCCCCAAGCCCTGGGCCTGCGGACACCGCACCCTGCATGTCATGCAGCCCCGCTCCGCAGGCCACCAGGTCTCACATTTGGTGCTGGGTCTTGATTTTGCCATGGCAGAGGACATACCAGTGCACCGGGCTTTTCATCGCAGGCTGCACACCCGCTCAGCCCTTGCGGTGCCACCAGCTCTGTGACCAGCGAGGCGACGCCACGTGGTGGTATGCCTGCGCTGTCTGATGGCTCAGGCCTACACTGCGGTCCAGCAGAGCACACAAAACCTGAGCTGTCCAGACCGCCGGGACGGGCCATCACCGCAGGCTGCACACCCGCTCAGCAGTTACGGTACCCGTACCTCAGTGGACCGAAAGTCACCGTCCCGTGCCGGTGTGCCTGTGCTGGCCGCAGTGTATCCGGTGCGAGCAACTCTGAAATGGCATCGAGCATGTGCGCCCGGTCTTTTTTATTGGCAGGGTCACGTGTCTTGTGACGCGTGTGCTGGATGGGTGTGGTGTGGGTGTATACTAGCCGTGAGGGAGTGGCTGTGGCGTACTGACAACTAGGGTGTGACCAGCAGATCACTGCAATGAAAATCTGGGCCATGTAGCGTTGTTGTCCTTCCCTGTAAGCGTAAGCAGAGTGGGCTGGCCTGGCGTATGCCAGTCCTGCGTGAGGCTGTGAAGAATGACTCCGGAGATATGGGCGTGGCTCCGTCCTGGGCTGTATGAGGAATCAACTGATGCGGGTGTCCCTGTTGTAGTGCTGACGTCACCCGGGTCGCCAGCGCCAATGTGTCACTCTGTGAGCCAAGTCCCACAACATTGTTTAAAGGAACAATGGTTCTAGTGTGGCCTAAAAGGTCCAAGGGGAAGTAACCCTGTAGAGGGCACTAAGGTAAGTAAAGGATTAGGAACTTAATTCACAAAAGAGAGCAGTAGGAAATATAACGAGGGACATGTAGGTCAATGTATGACAAGTGTTTATTACACAATGAAGGTATTCAGGTGCTCACACAGCTAAAGAATGATGATGGATTAAACCCAGATCAGTTGACTGGGGGTGAGTGTTTGATTGGCTCAAGCGTTCCGTCCATCATCCCCTTTTGTATCGCACTGAGATAGGGGCATCAGAAACATTCAGCGTGTGCGCAGCCAGCGATGATGCGTGGTGCGGGCGAGCCTGGGAGCAATGTCTGTTGCCTACTGGACTGAGTGATCTGCAATCGCGACTCGATGTGAATTGTGAGCCCTGCTATCTGCAGTGTAGATCGAAGGCAGTAGTCAGCACAGACATCTAAGAATGCTTTTAGTCACTTCCTGATTACAAAATTCGAGGGCATAGAGTACAATTCTGTCTGCAATAAATAAATCATGTCTCAATTTAAATTGTGAGCTCTGCTAACCGCAGTGTAGGTGTATGGAACAAAAGATGAAACATTTATGGAATACACTGTCAAAATATGTAGGTTTCAGGGACGTTATAGTTAGTTGCCTACTGGACTCTGAAATTAATGAATGAAGACTGAATTTGAATTGTGAGCCCTGCTGAGCACAGTGTAGGCCGGAGGCAGCGGTCAGGAAGGGCGTACAGTCACGTGGCGTTGACTTGAGCTGCATACAGTTAGTGGTAGGTGTGGCGCTCAGCGTGTACGCAGCCAGCGATGATGCAATGTCTCTTGCCTACTGGACTGCGTCATCTGCAATCGCGACTCGATCTGAATTGTGAGCCCTGCTGACCGCAGTGTAGGCCGGAGGCAGTGGTCAGGAAGAGTCCACAGCCACGTGGCGTTCACTTGAGCTGCATAGAGTTAGTGGTAGGTGTGGCACTCAGCATGTGCGCAGCCAGCGATGATGCAATGTCTCTTGCCTACTGGACTGCGTCATCTGCAATCGCGACTCGATCTGAATTGTGAGCCCTGCTGACCGCAGTGTAGATCGAAGGCAGTAGTCAGCACAGACATCGAAGAATGCTTTTTGTCACTTCCTCTTGACAAAATTCGAGGACATAGAGTACAATTCTGTCTGCAATTAATAAATCAAGACTGAATTCAAATTGTGAGCTCTGCTGTCCGCAGTGTAGACTGCCATTCAGTGTTCCTTTGGACTTGCAAGATGAAGTTGGTCATTGTACTGAAGCTATAACTGATATAAAACAAGTTCTTGAAGCAAGGATACTAAAAGGATATTATGTAGGTTTTAGGGACGTAATACTTAGTTGCCTACTGGACTCTGCAATTAATGAATCAAGAGTCAATTTTAAATGTGATCCCTGATGACCGCAGTGTAGGCCGGAGGCAGCGGTCAGCAAGGGCCCACAGCCACGTGGCGTTGAGTTGAGCTGTACAGTTAGTGTCACCTGAAGCAACCAGCGTGTGTGGAGCCTGCGATGATGCGTGGTCCGAGCGGGCCGCACTGGTAGCAATGTCTTTGCCTAATGAATTCTGTCTTAATAAGTCCACGTGGCGTTGACTAGTGGTGCACTGAGTTAGTGGCACCTGAAGCACTCAGCGTGTGCGCAGCCTGCGATGATGCGTGGTCCGGCCATGCCACACTTATAGCAATGTCTTTTGTCTAATGAATTCTGCCTTAATAAGGCTACGTGGCGATGACTTGTGGTGCACTGAGTTAGTGGCACCTGAAGCACTCAGCGTGTGTGCAGCCTGCGATGATGCGTGGTCCGGGCGGGCCGCACTGGGAGCAATGTCTCTTGCCTACTGGACTGCGTCATCTGCAATCGGGACTCGATCTGAATTGTGAGCCCTGCTGTCCGCAGTGTAGATCGAAGGCAGTAGTCTGTACATACATAAGTCTGTGGTGCTCTGCTGCTGGATTCGCAGGGGGCCTGTGTCGAGGAGGCCGGCGGTCACGGCGGAGGCCTCATGGCAGGGTGAGGGCTGCCGCCCTGGCAGACGCTTTCGCCTTCCCACAAGTGAACCACGCCCAGAGCCCCAGCCTATTTATTCATACTCCTATGCTGGAGTGGGGTACGTTGGACCAGCCCACTCCGCTTCCGCTTCCAGCCGGGGACAACACAGCTACATGACCGAGATCTTCCCCACTGCCTGAGGTAACATGGTTGCGTCTATTGTCCACAACACTACAAGCACCAGCAGTATATGTCCACATGGAGAGGTTTGTGCTCTGCATTGTGAGGTCTGTCCACCACATCACCGCTACACTTGGTATTGTGTGCATTTTTATTGATGGGTGACTTGCGTCCTTCACACATACTTGGTTGCCACATCTCCCAACATTCAGCTATTGTGTGGCTGAGGGACCATACCGTTTTTGGAGGGTCCGCTGTCCTGTTCTGCGCTGCCTCGGTGGTAGTAGGGAGGGGGGTGGTCCGGGGGGGAGGTCCTGAGGGTGATGGCAGTGGGTGTTGTGGCCTTCTTGGGTGTCGGAGCTGCATGGTCAGTATCTCTATGACATGTGTTGGTCTTTAGATGTGGTTATGGGCTGGGCTCCCTTTCACACTGTAGGTAGCCGTCCTGCTTTACACCAGTAAAGGCAGATGTTAAATTCTTACTGCTAACGCAGCTTATCGCCTGTTTTTGGATCGCACTCCAGATTTGGCTGCTCGTTGAAAATATCGGGAAGTGGTGTTTTCGTGTTATTTTTGCACGGGAACGCCAACTCTGCATATTATTAGCGTTAGTTGTCGCTCTCATTTGTGGCAAATTTTTTTACGGAAGCTATTGGTGGAAAACTGGCGATATCGGCTGTTTTCACTAGGTTGAGAATGGAATGATAATTTAAAATCACTGAAAAAACCATAGGTTTAATGAACATTATAATTAGAAATGAGCATTTAAAAAACGTTTGAAATTCCCTGAAAAAACCATAGGTTTCAGGCTCGTTATAGTTAGAAATTAGCATTTAAAAAACCTTAGAAATTCACTGAAAAACGATAGGTTTCAGGGACGTTATAGTTAGAAATTAGCATTTAAAAACCTTTGAAATTCACTGAAAAAACCATAGGTTTCAGGGACGTTATAGTTAGGTGGACATTTCACTTGTACAAAACCATAGAAATTCCACTGTTATAGTTAGTTCAGTTAACTATAACTTGCGCCCCCGCAATGCACTGCTCATGACGTCACATATTACATCATTCATGGCATGGTCAGTGACATCACTGATGACATCACTGATGACATCTCAAATGACATCACTGATGACATCACTGATGACATCATCCATGTGATAATCTGATGCACCTCATCACACCCTAATATAACCTTTAATACACCCACTGTAAAATACACACTACCATTTTCGAAACCATCCACACACCAATACAAGTTACTACATACTCACTCACTGATTCCTAGGTCTGCACACACATCCACTCATTCACCTATACAATCACTTATACATGCAGTCACTTATCAATACAACACTATCATATGCACTCATACACCTATTCAGACACTCACACACCGCCACTCATCCATGGAGTTACTCACACACCTAGTCAGTCATGCAAAGAATCAATCACACTCCCATTTACTCACCTAAACAGTTATACACACACCACCTCACTAATTCATAGAGACAGTAACGCATAGTTACTCTCTTATGTAATCACTGAAACAAGTACAGACTCATCCATACATGCCACTCTCACAATCACTCAGTCTCACATATAGTTATTTATATACACTATCACTCACATATACTTACTTTTACATATGTAGTTACTCACATATGTACCACTGAGACATCCATTCACTCACCAACACACCCATACACACACTCACCCACCCATACAGTTGTTTCCACATGCACTCTTGAACCCATACACCCAGTGAATCAATCACTCACACATCTATGCACAGAGTCACACACCTCCAACCCACCCACACACACACTCAGTCCCCCATACAAATACTCAAGCAAACAATAAATAACCCATATAGACACTAATGTAGCTACTGACCAACCCATGTAGCAGCTTACACAACAACAGACAGACTGATACAGACATTCACACAGTTTAGTCACTAACCCATGCATTCAGTAAGACACGTTTAATCAGTCACTTATACAATCAGTTACATACCTCCTAAATCCTCCATCCAGACACTTATATACCCACTCATTCTTCAATATACCTTGTCATATATATAAAACATATTTAAACTTTACAGAAACACACAGTCACTGGATGATGTCATCAGTGATGTCATTTGAGATGTCATCAGTGATGTCATCAGTGATGTCACTGACCATGCCATGAATGATGTAATATGTGACGTCATGAGCAGTGCGTTGCGGGGGCGCGAGTTATAATTAACTCAACTAACTATAACAGTGGAATTTCTATGGTTTTGTACGAGTGAAATGTCCACCTAACTATAACGTCCCTGAAACCTATGGTTTTTTCAGGGAATTTCAAAGGTTTTTAAATGCTAATTTCTAACTATAACGTCCCTGAAACCTATCGTTTTTTCAGTGAATTTCTAAGGTTTTTAAATACTAATTTCTAACTATAACGTGCCTGAAACCTATGGTTTTTCAGTGAATATATATATATATATATATATATATATATAACCTTTTTCCTGGACATCCTGTGCTCTTCATTGTTCCCCTTGAGCAGCGAATGTCCCCACTCCCCACCGCCCTGAGACATCAAGGAACAAGGTGTAAGAGAAACAAAAAGAGAGGTGTGAGTGCTATGCATGCTGGGAGGTGATTTCAGAGCCCCGGCAGGTGAGGGTGGTGCACACTAATGGTGTCGAAGACACTGGATTGAGAAATAACAAACATCGAACCAGCAGCCAAAATACAGGACAAAACACATTGTTTCATCCATGGTGTTTCAGAGTCACTATTCATACGAACAATGCAGCACATATAGACAAAGAAAAAACAAGGAGAAATGGAAGTATTTCTCCTCGTTGACCCAATCTAATGTCTGCTTTTGCATGGAGTTCATTTCTGGCCCTGCCTCAGATTTACACATCCTTGTAAATCTGCGGCAGTTTCAAAAGCAATGAATGTTGCAGTGGAACGCCCACAACATCACCCACTGAACGCCCCCTTCACGCAGATACCTGTGTGAAAGGGTACCATATTTGCAAAGCAGATTTAAGTCATGAAAAGTGGCTTAACGCCGCTTTGTAAATATGGTGCAGGGCAGTGTGCCACTGGAACATCGGAAAAAGGGACATTCCGGTGGTGCAATCCACTTGTAAATATGCCCCAATGCTTTCTGCCCTGTACTTTGGCTGCTGATTTGATGTTTATTATTTCACAATCCAGTGTCTTTGAAACCATTAGTGGGCATCATCCTCACCTCCCAGCATGCATCTCACTCACGCCTTACTTTTTGTTTCTCTTGCACCTGATTCCTTGTTGTCACAGGGCGGTGGGGACATTCGCTGCTCAATGGCAACAATAAAGAGCACAGGATGTCCAGGACAAAGGTTTAATGCCATAGAACAACGCTCAACATGTCAATATATATTTCAGAGAAGGAAACAGGTGTCTGTGGTTGACAGATCCTCTGATTTGCCCAGTGTCACACTGTTTGCTCAGAAGGGATGCCGGCACTAGAACTCATGTGCCCTGGTTCTAAAGGTGACGCCTCCACTGTTCCTGTAGGATTATTCCAGGTATTACTTACACAGAGGTCCACATTCTAAACAAATAGCCATTTACCTTGTTACATTTAGCATGCAGAATATTGCCACACATTTTGGTTCAATTTTTAAATAATATGTGTAAACTGTGTCTCCCAGAGTTTTTCGCTTCTATTGGTGCAAAATGAGTTGCTGCTTTTTGCTGGAGTTAACAGCCACAGTTTTATAATGCTGCAAAGCAGCGCACTGCACTATACATTCAAATTGTCTGCAATTGCAATGAAGTATTACTGCACCTTTAAATGAGAGACAACTTTGCCATTGCGTTTTCTGCACAATTAACTCAGGTTTTCGGCTCTCTAGGTGAGCGACCCAGGGGTTGATTCTGATGATGGAAGTAGAGGTTTCGGAGGTATTTTAATCATGTTTAATTTAAGCAGGCACTCTTTTCATCAGTTGTTTTTGATTAATCACCCTTTTTTGTTTTTCATTTTTTTGGTATGAAAATCCCACTTGTTTTCGTAAGCTGTTGTGTGAATGGCACGTGTAAACACATCTACAGATGCTGAAAAAACAATCTGGGAAGGTGCAGCCAGTGATGAGGAGTCCAAAGTTTGCAGTTTTAAAGAATCTTTATTTTACTTTCTTTACTCTGTATACATAAAAACAGTTTGTGACAGGGTGTGCGTTGTCGTTTTCGCCATTGGCAGTAATTTAGAATAAAGGCAAGGGATCCATCTTATCTTAATCGCCTGAATGTGGCTTAAGCCAACGCGCTGACACAAGCTTCTGGACTCTGCATTTGAGAGCTTGAACTCACATGTTGATTCAAAGTAGCATTGCCCAATGTGGCAAAGGAGGTTTCCTCCCCTCCCTGCCCCCACCGCACCTGGAAAGCCCCTTTTTTTCTTATCATCGTTGTGTCTTTGGTAGCGTACTTCTTGTGGTTTAAATGCGAATTTGCTTAATCACACAAGGCGATTCTAAACCACTGACACTTGGTTCTGGGTGGTTGAAGTGAAAACGATAGCACCCCCCCTTTCAAAACCTTCCTGCATTGGAGAGCGTGCACTCATATGATGTTACTAAGTAGCATTGCTCAAAGCGGCTATGGGTTGTATGACGGAACAATGACTCCTTAAACCACACATGCCTTAACAACGTCGTCTTAACAACGGCCGCTTCTTTACCAAGCATACCTTTACCACGTATACCTTTACCACGTATGCCTTTACGACGAATTTCGCTGTAAAGGCATGGGCCCGATTCACAAAGGTAAAATGAGATGAAAGTCTAACTTTACGGCTTTCAGTATTCACAAAGGGTGTTTACTACTCATAAATGCTCTTTGTGAATACCAAAAGTCATAAAGTTCAACTTTTGGTATTTACAAAGGGCATTTACGAGTAGTAAATGCCCTTTGTGAATACCAAAAGTCATAAAGTTAGACTTTCGTCTCAGTTTACCTATGTGAATTCCCCAGCCCACCCCAGCCCCACCTGCCCTGAGCCTAAAACCCGGCCTCCAACCCTGCAATCTACCCACCCCAGCCCTAAAAACTGCCCGACCCCATCCCCCCTGAGCCCTAAAACTGGCCCTAGGCCATGAAAACTGTCCCTTCCTCCCTCCATCCATGCCCTAAAACTACGCCACCAGCCTGAAAAACCACCCCTGCCCCCTGCCCCCTGCCCTGAGCCCTAACACAGGCCCACCGCTCTAAAAACGACTTTGACCCACCGCACCTCCCCCCACCCCACCTCCCTGCCCAAGCCCTACTTACCAAGCCGCATCCCGGTCCTTCCTTTTCCGATCCTTCCTGTGCCTCTCCCCGCCCATCCGCTTTGCATCTAAAGCGCTAACTGTCTTGAACTGAAACAGCATGCATGGTTATGCCCGCGTTGTAAATGCAGTTTCCCTTCCTTCCCTCCCCGCTGAAAAGCCCTAATTTCTAACTATTGTTATGGTCTTTACAGCGCATTGTTTGCTGATTACATGCTAAATTTATACTATTACATGCTATTACATAGGGTAACATTAAATTATTGGCACATTCGGCACTGGGCTCAAGCTGCCATATGCTTAATGTAATTGGGCTCATGCGGCCGTACTTTCATTCGGTCTCCATCCTGGAGTTGGAGAGCTCACATCGATACTATGGGCCATATTTAGCACCCAGTTTGCGCTGCTCTTGCACCACGAAATGTGATGGAAGAGCAATATAAACCTTAAGTCATATTTTTGAAGCCATGCAAAGCCACTTTGCGTGGGTTTGGGTGGCTCCAAAAATATGGAGTAACGTAACATAGTGCAAATCGCTGCGTTGCGTTACTTTGCACTAGGTAGGCATTTCATGGGCGTTGCGTGGGTGTTCCCACCCAACTCCCATGGTTTTGACACATTCCTAGATTTACAAGACCTTGTAAACCTGGAAATGCACCAAAAAGATACACCTCCCCAAGGGAGCAGCACACATACAAAGAGGAAAAAACCACCCAGTATTGTTTTTGTGCAGGAAGGTGCCCCTTGCTGCACAAAAGCAATACGGCCTACAACACAGGAACCCTTGCACGGTGGTGCAAGGGCATCTGCATTGGTACTAGGCTGCCAAAACGGCGCCAGCACAAGAGAAAAGGACAGGAATGCACCATATTGGATAAATTCGGCGCATTCCTGCCCTTTTTCTGTGATGTGATTTCTTGCTGCTCTGCCCTGTGCCACTAAAGTCATAATGGAGTCTGCAATGGAGTCTTTTGCTGATGTGGTTTGACATTCACTCTTTTTTCTTCCTGACTTTGATCATTTGTGTTTAGTAATCATTGTGATGCCATTACAGTTCCAATGTTTACCTGTCAATATGGACTATGATAATTAGCAAGCTATCGAGATATATGTTTTTTTGATGTATATATCCTTTCAAAACTACTGTCACTTATCTACAGCGCCACACATAGCCTTTTAGTGTAGGGTCCCACTGACACATTGTCACAATTTTGCTATACCCATGCCACAATACATGTTTATTGCTTTTCCATAGCCCATGCAAGAGGCGTACATTTCTAATCTTGGTTTAGGCGCGATAGTTGATCTTATAGTACATATATTATGGTTGGACTGATTGTAAAGGGACCCTATCACTATCATACACATGAACACATCAGTGATAATGCATTTGTCATTTTTGGTGATCTGGTGGTGGCATTTCCATTTCACTCATTTGGTGTGGATCCTAGATATTTTGTTTTGATCACTAGGCGCGAAAATGAGTGGCTTGTGATATATTTTATTCTAATTTAAATTGGGTAAGGACTGATGCTTGACATTGCCCTTCATTTTATCAGGTGTCATCTTGGGGTACTTTACACCCCTTCTATCTAGGGACTATCATATCTGTGCTTTATTATGATATGTGGAGAATGGAACCACAAGTATTCTCGGACATATAGATCACACCATATCATCATCTGACTAGACGACACTGTACATAAGGTATGTTTTTGACATTTGAATATGGGGGGATACGCTCATCATTTAGGTGATGAATAATATAAAATTTTGGATAATCTCTGATGTAATACATAGGAGATAGGTTATGATAGATATCACTTTCTTGTTCCAAATTCCTCTCGCCTGTACTTATGCTTAATAATTGTCCCTTTATAAAAGGTGTTACATTCACGATGCACTAAGGCGCATAAGGTGATCATGTGAGGTCCTTTCTACCATGGGACTATTTGTATATTGTTTCCAAATTTTGTTGCCATGCCTTTTTATTTGGGTGTTTGTGAGTAGGATGTTTATTTTCTGTAGGATTTTTAATAACTTCACAATGAATGTTTTGTATTGTATGAGGACTAGTTTTTGATTTTTGTGCATATGCTTAAAGCCCTGAAGAAGTTAATTTCATGAATGAAACATGTTGGCTAGAGGCTGTTTTTATGAATATGGAGTTAAGAAAGTAAAATAAAGAAGGTTCTTCAAAACTGGAAACATTGAACTCCTCATCATTGGGTGCACCTTCCCATATTGTTTTTCGACATGTTTCTGCTTTGCAGCACTACTACTCAATCAACGTGCTAGTACTAGTACTGGGGTGAGAGTACACTGCAATCTAATTTATGGAACATTGTGGGAGGTCTGTTTTCTGGTTGTCCGCCATTGCCCCACAGTTGATAGTACATCTACTGCTGCTCTCTTGCCTTTGTGGACATACTACTGTCCTCTTTCAACTTGCTGCCTGGAACCACTGGTCTTATTCCACCATCTTTGCTATATGAATCCCTCTTTTCTGCATCAAACAGCCCACCTCCGGAGCCGATTGGCTCACCTTCCTGATAGCCAACCCCTCTAGCCTGGGCGCCAGTCTTTGTAACCTGACATCATCTTGCCAGACTCTTGTCAGCCATCTTGAATGAGGGTCCTTCCATCCTCTGCTTGGACGCTGTGCTCTATTCTCTTCTCATGGATATCAAATGCAGTCTTAAACATTGTCCACAGGTGAAGTTATATTATCATTTTTTATGCCAGGTTCACAGAGTTACGTATCAGGCTACAGTGTTTACACTGGTTATTGCCATATTATGTTTTAGTGTGTAATCAAGTAGCGAGCATGCTTATTTTATAGTTTATTTGATAGTTTATTTATAGAGTATGGGTGGAGAACTCCGCACATAAAAAGATAAGCCTGTCCTATATTTTTAAGGGCTGAGTTCTCCACCCACACTGTGGAATGTCTGCAATTGTAAACTTACTATTAACTTGTAGCTTGTAAATGGCAAAAAAGTAGTAAACTTACACAAAGGTGTAAGTTTAGCTTTGTGAATCAGACACTCAGATCTTTGCATTATTACTCACTGCTGTACAAAATATAAAACTGTTCTTATGGGTGAGAAATGAAAGTGTATCCCCATAGACGTCATTTAGGAGTCTCCAGGGGTCTCAGCTGCGATAATTCATGGGAGTAGATTTGGCAGGGCCAGGGAGCCTTGGAAATGGCTGAATGTAGGACTATTAGGGTTAGCAAGTGTTTAGGAGGGAAGGATTACCCTTCAGGCATAGTCAGGAGGCCGGGAACTTATCGAGAAATCATGGGAGCAGGATAGGCTGAGTCAGAGAGCCTAGACCGTGCTCTCACTCCCACTCCCCTGTAGCATAGAGGAATTGTCTGTGCTACTGAATGGTGAATGAAGCGTACTGGCAGCAAAGAATCCAGAGACACAGGTTAGTTACTCCGTTCTATATTAAATCCTGGGAACATTACAGATGTGCTCCATCTAAGCCCTCAAGTCCACTCTGTCTCCAACACCCCATTGCCTAAAAATATATACTG